>OX465255.1:671301-1058797 GCA_949987775.1 Aproaerema taeniolella | reverse complement strand
TAAAAATAAATTATAATATCCGAAACGCGTTGCTATTGGTAAGAGTCAATATGACGTCAAAGTTCATGACAACAAAATTACTCAAATAAATTAATACTTGTATATTGGTTGGAGAATGTTGTTCCATGATGAATTAGAACTTTAGTCAAAATATATAAAATCCACAAAATAGTCGTTAACTGTCACGCTAATCGCGCCAAAATGGTGGCCATTTACAGTACCCGTTTCAGTAAGTTACTTTAAACTTTCGAAAAAAAATACTTATAAGTAATTTCTTTTCATAGCAGATATTTTTTAACGATTATTTAGCGATGTAGGTTATTGTTTTATTGTTTATTTTACATGATCATAAGTTATACACAGTATAAGAAAAGTATAAGATATAAGACAGTATAAGAAAAACAGCACAAAGGCGGACTTATCTCACAAGGGTATTTCTTGCAGTAAATCCAATAAAAATATTAATACAATATTATTAAAAAAAAATATACACGCATATTCCGTTGATTAATTATTGTTTGAGAAAGTTATTGTGTCATTTGTGTCTTAATTGTTATGGGAAAGGTACGATACAAAGGTACAATTATTTTTGTTGTAAAAGTTTTCATACTAAGTTAAACGAGTGAAAAATTATTTTGGATATTATTAAAAACGAGCGTGAGTTTAGTTTATAAAGAGTTTAAAAGTTCAAGTGAAGTATGGAAACATTTTTAAGACTAATAAATGGGATTAAAACAAATAAAATATTAAAAAATCTTAATCCCGCAAATCCCGCGGGATCCGCGGATTGATGACCTCAATCCCGCAGGCATGCGGGATCACGATTTTGATGCGGGATTGGATTCCCTATTTGTGAGATATGGCGGATGATGATCCGCCTCCTCCGAGAGGCGGCTTACCACCCGACATAGAAATGTCCCAGTCACTATTTGAAAGCACCCCCCGGCCCACTCCAACGCTCCGCCGGTCCCGTAGACGAACCTGATCCCAAAAAGGTAGTACCTCCGTCAGCATCAACTCAAAATACTTTTTCGATTCCTGAGCTTGAAGGTAAAAAACTTTGTTACTCATCAACTGATTCAGGGCCTTTTATAATACACGTCTCCAGGAGGCGTATTTTTGAAACGATAGAATTCCAATTCGTATACGAATTGACAAGATTCGCATGAGAATCGCATACAAATCTTGTCAATTCGTATGCGAATTGGAATTCTATTGTTACAAAAATACGTCTCCAGGTCCTCCTCAAGTCCCTCTGATGGAATCACCATAAAAGTTCTGAAATTTTCACTTCTTTTCAAAAACAGGATAATGGGCATAAAGGATGGTGGAATTAAGCCTCTTGGAAGAAATAAAGTATCAGTCGAGTTCACCTCACAGTCAGCCACCAATGAGTTTATGAAGAATGATTTGCTGCCAAGATTTGATTATATTGCTACAATACCCCAATTTCATGTTTCTAGAATGGGTGTAGTGCGTGATATCCCTCTAGAATGGTCACTTGAAGAGCTTGTCGCAGGGATTAAATGTCCTTCAAACTGTGGAAGAGTAATCAGGGCTCTTTGCCATACCGCGTCGGCGAAGCTAGACACAATGTAGCATCCGTAAAAGGCATGGAAAATAAGCATATTTATGCATTGTGTTGGGTTAGCTACCACTTTATTAATAGGTAGAATATGTGATGCTTGCAACTTTACCCAACACCAAAGGCAATCTATAATTCTTCGGGAGTATTTTGGTTAAAAAAATGCAAAGCGTTGTATGGGAGCCAGAGTCCGACTCGCACTTGGATTTTTTGATATTTTAGTAGGTATTTGTTGTAGCGGTAACAGAAATATATCATTTGTAAAAATTTTAACTGTCTAGCTATAACGGTTCATCAGATACAGCCTGGTGGTAGTCGAACGGACGGAAACACCCTTTATACACCCTTTGGGTACGAACCCTAATAGTCTGGTTCACAAGTGCCATTTTCCTCGAAACCTGTTCGCCACCACCGAAAATTATGATTTTGGTCTCATTCGATTCGGAATGGCATCTAGAAAGTTCTATCAAAATTTCAAGAGGGGCTGAAAAAAAATGCAATAGTTATAAACAATATAGTAAAACAAAAAATAAGGGTTTGGTTTTTTTGAAATATCTCAAGAACTATTTGAGATAATCGAAATTTGAAAAAAGATCCTTAAAGAGCAGGAAATTTCCTAAAAAAAACTCCTACCTCCCGGAACTGTACCAAGAACCCTTATAATTTTAATTAAGTGGCGAAAATAACGGTAAAAACGCGTGGTTCGGCTGCCGCGCGCATCGCCCCAATCTGACACATGAACTAAAAAAATTATTTTTACCGATTAAATATTAATATTAAGGAATAAAAAAAATTGAGTACTAAGTAGACATATGAATAAACAATAATCCGTAAAAAAAAAAAATTTATCACAATTTTTTTATTAATTATGCTTTTGTTACTTAGTTACTTTGCACCGTTTTAATGTTAACATAAAAACGCTGATTATTACAAAACAAGAAATCTAGAATTTTTTTTGATTTTTTCGAGCTAATCTTAAAAGGGTTTAAAAGAGATTCCCGTTGGAAAAATTCCAAAATTTTGATTTTTCACTTTTTTATTAACTATTAAAGGCATTAAAAAATCATTTATGTCCATAAAACCATTAGGAAAATTTTTTTTTCCAATTATTATTAATATTTTGTTTTCTTATTGATAAAAGCCATATTGCAATAATTTTTGTTTATTTTTAACCAACGTTATTTAAATAATTGTTATAAACAAATGCATTGTTTATTGTATTTTTGAAAACTTTTTCTTTGGAATTTTATCCTTGATGAAAATAATGATTTTTAAAAAAAAATCGTTCCTTAAAAAAATTTTTTTATTAACAAAAAACGCACTTGTTAATTAACAATTTTTTTTTGTTACTAAATATTAATATTAAGGAACCGTTTTTTTTTTTAAAATCATTATTCATTATGTTCTTTCGTATTATAAACAAAAAAAATTTTCTTAGTAACTTTTTATTTGTTTATTAAACAAACAATTTGTTATAAACAAATGCAATTTTACGCGATATTTTTTTTTTAATACTAAAAAATATTACAAAAACAACCATATGTATTTTTTTATCGAAAAAAAATTTTTAATATTTTTTATTTAACTTTAATAATAAAAAATTTTTTTCGATAAAAAAATACATATGGTTGTTTTTGTAATATTTTTTAATATTTAAAAAAAAATATCGCGTAAAATTGCATTTGTTTATAACAAATTGTTTGTTTAATAAACAAATAAAAAGTTACTAAGAAAATTTTTTTTGTTTATAATACGAAAGAACATAATGAATAATGATTTTTTAAAAAAAACGGTTCCTTAATATTAATATTTAGTAACAAAAAAAAATTGTTAATTAACAAGTGCGTTTTTTGTTAATAAAAAATTTTTTTTAAGGAACGATTTTTTTTTTAAAATCATTATTTTCATCAAGGATAAAATTCCAAAGAAAAAGTTTTCAAAAATACAATAAACAATGCATTTGTTTATAACAATTATTTAAATAACGTTGGTTAAAAATAAACAAAAATTATTGCAATATGGCTTTTATCAATAAAAAAACAAAATATTAATAATAATTGGAAAAAAAAAATTTCCTAATGGTTTTATTGACATAAATGATTTTTTAATGCCTTTAATTGTTAATAAAAAAGTGAAAAATCAAAATTTTGGAATTTTTCCAACGGGAATCTCTTTTAAACCCTTTTAAGATTAGCTCGAAAAAATCAAAAAAAATTCTAGATTTCTTGTTTTGTAATAATCAGCGTTTTTATGTTAACATTAAAACGGTGCAAAGTAACTAAGTAACAAAAGCATAATTAATAAAAAAATTGTGATAAAATTTTTTTTTTACGGATTATTGTTTATTCATATGTCTACTTAGTACTCAATTTTTTTTATTCCTTAATATTAATATTTAATCGGTAAAAATAATTTTTTTAGTTCATGTGTCAGATTGGGGCGATGCGCGCGGCAGCCGAACCACGCGTTTTTACCGTTATTTTCGCCACTTAATTAAAATTATAAGGGTTGTTGGTACAGTTCCGGGAGGTAGGAGTTTTTTTTAGGAAATTTCCTGCTCTTTAAGGATCTTTTTTCAAATTTCGATTATCTCAAATAGTTTTTGAGATATTTCAAAAAAACCAAACCCTTATTTTTTGTTTTACTATATTGTTTATAACTATTGCATTTTTTTTCAGCCCCTCTTGAAATTTTGATAGAACTTTCTAGATGCCATTCCGAATCGAATGAGACCAAAATCATAATTTTCGGTGGTGGCGAACAGGTTTCGAGGAAAATGGCACTTGTGAACCAGACTATAAGAAGTGTCTGTATAATGAATTACTCCTAAATTTTAAAAAAAATGGTCAGCAAAAATAGCCTCGTCGTATTTATCACCCAACGATTGGTCTTTGGCGGGAACCCAGCGTGAGCGGTTGCTTTGTCAATTGAATTTTAGTTCTCGGCGTGAAAAAGTTGTTTAATGTGTAATAGCGATAGTGCAGTATGCAGTAAATTTACTAAAATTCGTGTAATTATGTAAAATTCAAGTGATAACAGTGTTTCTGCTCCGTTTGGTACCGACAAAGATCCTCGCGGTTGTGCTTCTCTTCGCCAGTTTTGTAAAACAGATGCTATCCGGTTTTACGCAGAATATGAGGAGCTTAGGGCTTAGGATAAGTTGAAGAAAGAAGATTTTTCACTGAAGACATGGCTGTATGGACATAGTTTCCTTTGCCTTTTCTCGAAAGGGATAAATTTCTCAAAACAAAACAATCACCCAACTTTCCAGGCCAGAAAATAATTAAAAAAGAAAAAAATCACCCAATATAATAAAAGATTCTATTATTTCTATTCTACCTTGCTAGACCATTCTTAGACTTTTTATATACGGAAAATTAGCTGCTTCGATAGTTTTACCCTCGCCAAAAGAAATTGAAATCACTGCGTTATAGGCCTTGCCTTCGGTTGATTGAGTAGCAGAGAAAAGGTAATCATTTGCTTCGGTTAGGGGTTCAACAGCGTACATCACCCTCGTCACATTCACCTCCTGTTCATTTAACAACTAACAACAACCTAACATGACCCTCTGACCCAAACAATTATCTGATCTGACTGATCAATTATCCGCCCCTAAGATGACCCTCTGACCGACTTTTTCTTTCTTTCTTTCTATTAATACTCCCTATTTCCACAAGTTATATCGTGCCAAGCTGTAGCCTATGTCAAGTACTCGCCCATGTCCTTTCCTAAGGTCTAATCTATCTCTGTACATCAAATCAAAATCAGTTCGTAGTTTAGGCATGAAAGCGTAACAGACAGACAGTTACTTTCGCATTTACAATATTAGTAGGGGTAGGGATTACGAATTGTATTAGGTGCAATTTGGAAATAAATTGATTGATCATTCTTTCAACAGGATTTGGTTTGCATTTGCAATTTCTATATATTGCAAGTTAATGACCCTCTGACCAAAAATACAAAATAATGAGTGAGGATAAATCTTCAGAAGATAATCTTCAGCAAGATAATTCAAGTGCTGCTGAAATTTGTAAAGCCGAAGGCGATCAGAAAGAGAATGGCGATTCTGGAAAATTAGACAAAGTAAAAAGTAAGTATGATTTCTTATTTCAAGTTTCTTTTTTAATTTATTTCGTGAAACGGTAGAGATTGCTTGATAGACCTGAACTAGAGGCAGTTGTATTATGCAGACCTTCATGGAGGATCTGGCATAACGCAACTCCTTTCCCAATCGGTCATTTCCAAGAAGATTATTCGAATATCGAATATATTAGGTGTATAAATTAAATTATTTTTACACAGACATATATATCCAGATAGACGATAAAAGTTAACCTACCTTGCGTGTAAAAAGTGTGATCCACGGTCACAGTTTTGTCCAACTTAAGTCAGTCCTATGCCATACATGATAATCGATTTCAACTGGATTTACAATATTATTTTACTTTATTAAGCACTTTTGAATCGTTTCCGCGCAGTCTTGATTTCTCATCACTAAATCTCGCTCGTGATATCATCTTCAACACGCTAGATTCTCATACAGATTGAAGCGCTCTTTTCGTCTATCTCGATAAAGGTCTGTGTATTTTTATTTATTTATTAAGCCTAGATACAGAGTTACAAATTTTTACAAAACTTGTTTTACTTATAAGTTCTTACATGAATTATTTTCTAAACTTAATTTTCTACTTAAATTACTAAAACTGATTTTTTTTCTTTACTGAATACTCAGTGTGTACTGGACACATAGGCCTCCTCCAGATTCTTCCAATCGTCTGTGTCTTGGGCAAGTCTGGTCCACAAGGGTCCTACACACTCAAGAATGTCATCCACCCATCTTCTTCTTGGACGGCTTCTCTTTCTTTTTGCATCTTGATCTCGCGACCACCAGTTTATCATGACTCTGTTCCATTTGCCTTTCTTACATCTTAAGGTGTGTCGTACCCATGAAACTCAATATAAAACCTGCTTAAAATGATTTTAAAAAATTATTCATAATCATAAGACACTTCGCATAGTTTGAAAGTTAAACATTATTTTTCAGTTGATATTTTGCTAAAGGCAACAGGAAACGCGCCTATTATGAAAAAAAAGAAATGGGCAGTGGATGCTGAGAAGCCCATTGGTTGGATAATGGAATTTGTAAAGAAATACCTTAAGCTAGAACCTGAAGAAAAATTGGTAAGTATTTTATTTGTACTCACTTTCTGTTTTGTTACTTCTTCATACTATGATCGATGTACCTACTTATCTGTTTTAATGTACAGAGGGCCATGATTATTCGGGTTGTGGGCTCATAAAATCTTAGTGTTCGAAAATCGTCAGCTTCACCTGCTAACGATGCACCCTGCTGATGAGGCTCTGACATACTGCAACCTGTAATGTAAAGGGTGGCGAATCCATAGATATAGACATAGATAACATTTATTCACTACACAAAAATTAAACAATTAAAAGAAACACAATATAGCACATAGTTAATTAGTTAAAGCATAGCGTGTAAAGCATAGCATTATCAACAGTGTTGTGTCAGCGAATGGGTTCTAACTCAGCATACTCGTATGCTGTTGAGAGTCAACAGCACTGATTTTCTGTCAGAATCCCTTAAATTCCGATCCTTAAGGTGTAAAAAAAACACTGGACCACTATTTAAAACAGACCCTGTATATGCTTAAACTTGTGAAATTAACCACGAGAATCTTAAACACATGTTATTTTTTAATTTCCAGTTCCTGTATGTCAACCAAACATTTGCACCATCACCGGATCAACTTGTGAAAAATCTTTATGATTGCTTTGGTACAGACGGAAAATTAGTTTTACATTATTGCAAAAGCCAAGCGTGGGGCTGACAGCTGACAGTGAAATGTGAGCCTATAAGTTGATAAAAATACATTATGTAAGCTAAAAGTACACTATTATAAACTTTCTAACAGTTTACCAAAAAAATAAAAAAGAGAATTTAGGCATGATAATTTTGTATTTGAAATATAGTCATGGATTTTAAAATTTATTTAGTTTCTTTAGATCATACATTAAAAGATATTTTTTTGGCTTAACCTTGGCTAGTCCTAACATAATTTTGTTTTCATTTCTATGCCATCATAAGATGGTTTATTAAGAGTTCATAAATTTTACATAGGAACGTAGGTCGGAGTCGCGCTGGTACTGGAGACCGTTGCAGTCTTCTTTGGCAGTACAGGAAGTTGTAACACTCGTGCCCCTTTCTTCCTAAACGTTACTGGACCTATGTGGGGTGCTAAGGGTGCTTTAGCTTTTCGTTCCGGCCCTTCTAACCAGTTGTTGACTTTTTCGATCGATTCTTTCACGTAAGAGTACAGAACTTGGTTATATATCTAAGGCCCAGAATTTGAACAGGTGAGGTTGACTTCGGGCTTGTCAGAGGTTTCTCGGAGGTGTCAAGTGCAAAACCATCACCTGCAGTTTTATTCAGTTGAGCGTTAGGACCAGCGTAATAATCTGGTGTAAATAAAATAGGTTTAGGGGAAGACGACAATGCTCTCCTTCCATTCAATCAAACATTATCGTCTGATCTTTTCTGGTCAGGTGTTGGTTCAGGAGACGTATTTTTGAAACGGTAGAATTCCAATTCGCATACGAATTGACAAGATTCGCATGAGAATCTCATACAAATCTTGTCAATTCGTATGCGAATTGGAATTCTATTGTTTCAAATATAGCTCCTCGTTGTAATGGTGTTGGTTTGGTTGTTTCAACAGGAGATACCGACGTAGTGTGTAGTTTCATAAGAGCAGCCATGGCTACATTTTTCTCCCGTTTGCGGTCTACAGTTGTTATTTTGTTTTTAAGCATGACTTTTTTATTTAGTTATACAATTTTTCTAACTGGTAACCGAAAAAAGTGGTAAATTTTTTCAAATATCTTGATTGTTAATCAAGCTTCTTATTTTCGTGATATAAAGAGGTCCGAGGTCCGACAATATAAGACAGTGTCGGAGTTTAATGTTGTCTTTATATTGTCGGACGTCGGACCATTAAGTTGGTTTTGATGTTCTTACAAGATTGCCATTGTAGAGGATTGGAAGTCAGTAAGTAAGTAATCTTTATTTGCAGTAAATATGGTACCTCGTACAATCCGAACACGGCTATTCTCAGCACGATACCAATTTGGTCTATTTACTTATTTATTTTTTGGTACATCAACAGCACATACACACTTAAACACTTATATTAAACATATAATTATTAAAATCACATCGCAAGTGTGTCAGCCTTTTTGTAAATTGTTGTATATTATATATTATATTTCAGTGTGTACTGAGCATATCTAGATCTCGCAGAGGCTAAGAGTAAATATGCATACCCAAATTTTTTTTAAAGATCTATGTAGCTACCTAATATGAGAAACTAAAATGATTTCTTTGTTTTGTTGTAATTTAGATTTTACATAAATAGTATCGCTGTTTGTTCTCCTGAATAAAACAAAATCGGTTTAGGTAAAATTCATCCTTACAGCACACTGGCTTGGCTATATTGCAGTGAATGTTCTCTGCTATGGATGTGATAAAAACTTATGTAATTTTATTGTATTTACGGAAATATAATTTAGTTAAATATGTATTTGTTGTTTTATTAAAAAGTTTTAATTTAATTTAAAGTCTCATATATTATGTAACTTAATTGATAAAGAAAACTTATTTAAAACGCGTAAATACCTACATACATCTGTATGTCGAAGGGAAATTATGAAATCCCGGAAAATTATGAAATGGGCGATTGATACATACACACACACACAAGTTAGGTTACCCATTTGCACTACGAAAGCCGGCGCTATTACGAGCGAGATAAGGGTGACGTCAAGGTCAACATGAATAGCCTGAAGTGCTGCTGTGTGTACATAAGCTCACAATGTCCCATTTCCCTTTGTCCCGCGCCCTCTTCCGGCTTTTCCAATTCCAACTACAATTCGTCTTACAAAAAACCTCTTCCCGGGATTTCGTGAAATCCCTAGTTTCATAATTTCCTTACTGCATTACCCTCACGCCAATAATTCCTTTCGGGCGTCATGTGGTTCTAGAACCGTCATATGGTTCTATATAGAACCACTTGATGCTATAAGTAATTTGACATTCGTTCTAAGGGTTATTATCTGATGGAATATGAGTAAGTGGTGATGGGTGGTGGGGAGTGGTAAATAATACATAAAATCATGTAAAAAATATTTTACTGTATAAATAAAGTAATACAAGTTAGGTATACAACAGATATTTACAGCACATATCTTCAGTCGTTTAGTTAGGTTTTTCTGTCGCCACTTCCACTTATAAACTCCTTGCTTGTCGTCTTTGTGGGCAGTTTTGCTGCGAAAAAACGAGTTTCACATAAATATTTTTTTTTACCAGCCCTATACGATCGATCGAGGGGTACGGGCCTCCCTTCGAAACACGAAGGGGATTCAGGCCATAATCCACCACGCTGGCCCAATGCGGGTTGGTGGACCACTCGTCTTTCGAAAATTTCCTTGGACGGGCGGGTTTCATCGCGATGTTTTCCTTCACCGTTAAGCAAGTGATAATTAGAAATCCGTACATAAATCCGAAATTTAGTGGTACAGGCCCGCACCAGGATTTGACCCCAGCACTTTCGGATTACAAGTCTGGCTTATTACCAACTGGGCTATCACATTTATGGAAGATAATTTTAATTTAATTTGTTCAAGAAAAGTCTTTATTGCATACAAAGGAAATAAGAAAATCAAAGAGCACCACATCAAAACGTAGCCACAGTATTACTGTAATACTGTGACGTAGCTTAACCTTATTGATTACGAAAGCCCGGTGGGCAAAAGTTTTTTTTTATAAAAAGCCAAACTAGATATGGACACAAAAAAATCCTTTTTCTCTTGTTTTGTAAGTCCCTTGGAACATACCTACACAAAGACAGACACTTACATCCATGATCTGAGAACAAACGGCTGAGTCAGAGCCTTTAGGACTGACACTTTGTTTTATTTGTTGTCTGTGTTAGTCATGAACCATAGTTGAATGAAGTTTTTCTACTCTATTTATTCTAAAAAGCATATGCTTTTTACATAAATATTCGCCCCGATCGGATATCGAACCCAAGACCCGTCGATCAAGAGGCATCGTCGCTACGACTCGACCAAACCGGCCAAATCAAATATATTTATCGTTTGTCAAGAGTATACAACGTATCTAGATCTTATTTTATAATATAGTATAGAAACATACTCGATATGCCAGTTACGGCGTACAATCAGATAAATAGGGAAGGTACTAACCGCAAGGCTTGGCACAGCATCGAACCCCGGTCCCCTTGCTGGGTCCGCCGGCGTCGCTGCGCTGCGAGCGCGGCTCGCACGGGCAGCACGAGTGCACGCTGCTGCGGCTCGTGTCGATCGCTGCTATCTTTTCCACCTGAAGACGACCAGGCGTTTCAAAGGATTTTTGGGCAGTTTAGCGAGTAATAGATGTCATCCAGTTATAGAAACGTTAATTTTTATTTTATTTTATTAATAAGACGTACACAACAGTCAGCAATAAAATCTTAATACTAAACATAATACGGCTAAGGTTCAGTTCCAGATTGACGGCCAAAAGCGTGAACGTACAGCATGATAAGCAAAGCTGTATAATGGACGTTTCTGCAACTGGGTTCCAAGATTTGGTCCGCTCTGTATAACCGAGACACGAGTTTAAGAACAACAATTAAAAAAATTAGACCAGATGGTATTACTATGGTTCCCTGGCAAAAGAGTCGCTTCCTCATATTATGGGACACTACCTGCGTCAACTTTCGCACCCTCTCATTTAAACAGGACCACACGAGTGGCAGGGGCAGCGGCAGAATGGGCAGCCTGTCAGAAACACGTTAAATACACGGCGATGGGACAATGTTATATCTTTGTTCCCATCGCATTTGAAACGGCGGGTCCCTGGGGTAGTGAAGGTAGGGAGTTGATTCAGGAGATTGGCCGGAGACTGTCAGCTTGTGGTGTTGACTCCCGCTCTGGCTCCTACCTGGTCCAGCGTCTGTCTATTGCCGTCCAGCGCGGCAATGCGGCCAGCTTGATGGGGACGTTTGGCCCGGGTCAGATTCAGGGCGGGTTATTTAATTGACGAAACTTACGTGGATTTTAAATTTTTTTAATTAAAAAAAAACTGTTTTCGAGTATTTATTTTAAACTAACTTTCCTCCCGTGGCTCCGGCCTCATGGACTACATATTATATTGTGCCCAGCTGTGGACTCTTGTGCTAAATTTCATCAAAATCGGTTCAATTGTTTAGGCGCAAAAGCGTAACAGACAGACAGAGTTATTTTTGCATTTACAATATTAAAGGGATTGGTCGAAGTTAGCACAGTACAGGCCTTTGCTAAGCAGTGGGATCTGAAAGGCTAGTAAAAAAAGCCTCCCTCTTGATTCCAATGAATTTATTTTGTTTGATGTGCAATAAAGGATTTTGCAATACAATATGCAGCTCGAGAACGATGTGCTCGCGCGCGTAATGCGCCGCGGTTCGTTATCAAAAACGCCAGGGTGCGAGCAAGCTTTTGCGCGGGGCTCTCGCGCAATCAAATTGAAGTTTCGGCGAAGAAGTTTTTCGTATATGGAAAGTTTAAGAGAGTTTGTCGCCATCGTGCTCGAACTGATGGTGGTTAGGTACTTTGGATGGTGGTTACCTTGGATGGTGGTTACCTTGAATAATGGTTACCTAGGATGATGGTATGGTGGTTATCTTGCATGGTGGTTACCTTGGATGGTGGTTACCTTGGACGGTGGTTACCTTGGATGGTGGTTACCTTGGACGGTGGTTACCTTGGACGGTGGTTACCTTGGACGGTGGTTACCTTGGACGGTGGTTACCTTGGACGGTGGTTACCTTGGATGGTGGTTACCTTGGATGGTGATTACCTTGGACGGTGGTTACCTTGGATGGCGCGGCGGGTATCTTGTTCCCCCGGTCGCCGGCGCCCGCGTCCAGCGGCAGCCGCAGCTCGTCGGCCGGCGCTACGCCGCCTGATACGGACTTGCCCGGCGCAGACGCAGACGACGGCTTCGGAATGTACTCCTGACGATATCAATAAACTTATTTGAGAATGATTTGGAATGTAGGTAGGTACAGAAAAGTGTAAAACCATCTCCCCAACCAATTACAATTAGATATGTGTACTAAAGGAAGTATGAAATGAATAGTGTTTTTTTCATCATTAATATGTCTTTGATAAAGTTGTGTAAACATATTTACAACGTGGTTTTCAACAAATTTGAATTTACTTTGAGTGTGATGCGTTTATTTACTTTGAGTGTGATGCTTTATTTACTTTGAGTCTGATGCGTTTATTTACTTTGAAAGTGATGCGTTTATTTACTTTGAGTGTGATGCGTTTATTTACTTTGAGTGTGATTCATTTATTTACTTTGAGTGTGATGCGTTTGTTTACTTTGAGTGTGATGCGTTTATTTACTTTGAGTGTGATGCGTTTATTTACTTTGAGTGTGATGCGTTTATTTACTTAAAGTGTGATGCGTTTATTTACTTTGGATGTGATGCGTTTATTTACTTAGAGTGTGATGCGTTTATTTACTTTAAGTGTGATGCGTTTATTTACTTTGGATGTGATGCGTTTATTTACTTAGAGTGTGATGCGTTTATTTACTTTGAGTGTGATGCGTTTATTTACTTTGAGTGTGATGCGTTTATTTACTTTGAGTGTGATGCGTTTATTTACTTTGAGTGTGATGCGTTTATTTACTTTGAATGTGATACGTTTATTTACTTTGAGTGTGATGCGTTTATTTACTTTGAGTGTGATGCGTTTATTTACTTTGAGTGTGATGCGTTTATTTACTTTGAGTGTGATGCGTTTATTTACTTTGAATGTGATGCGTTTATTTACTTTGAGTGTGATGCGTTTATTTACTTTGAGTGTGATGCGTTTATTTACTTTGAGTGTGATGCGTTTATTTACTTTGAGTGTGATCGGTAATTTACTTGAGTGTGATGCGTTTATTTACTTGAGTGTGAAGCGTTTATTTACTTTGAGTGTGATGCGTTTATTTTCTTTGAGTATGAAGCGTTTATTTACTTTGAGTTTGATGCGTTGATTTACTTTGAGTTTGATGCTTTATTTACTTTGAGTGTGATGCTTTATTTACTTTGAGTGTGATGCTTTTATTTAGGTACTTTGAGTGTGATGCGTTTATTTTCTTTGAGTGTGAAGCGTTTATTTACTTTGAGTGTGATGCGTTTATTTACTTTGAGTTTGATGCTTTATTTACTTTGAGTGTGATGCTTTATTTACTTTGAGTGTGATGCGTTTATTTACTTTGAGTGTGAAGCGTTTATTTACTTTGAGTGTGATGTGTTTATTTACTTTGAGTGTGAAGCGTTTATTTACTTTGAGTGTGATGCGTTTATTTACTTTGAGTGTGATGCGTTTATTTATTTTGAGTGTGAAGCGTTTATTTACTTTGAGTGTGATGCGTTTATTTACTTTGAATGTGAAACGTTTATGTGAGGTTGTGGCATACGTACCGGCGGTACCTTCCACACGATGATGCTGCCGGCTGCACAGCAGCTGACGGCGTGCCGCATGTCGGGGCTGAACCGGCAGCACGTCACCGCGCCCGCGTGACCCAGACCCATGTGCGTGTAGATACCCTCTTGGTATTGCCACATCTAGCAATCAACATCGGACTCTATTAATCCATCAAGTAGCTTGTAATAGGCTAGTATGGTGCTTGGTTGCAACAATTTATACTGATTATCAGTCTTACCTAACATTTTTATTTCTACTATCTTTTTTTTCATTTCTTCATTAAGTTTAATATTGCCCGAGTTCCATTCTATGCATTCAGAGTTTACTTTAGTTGGTAACCATACATAGATTTAATATTAAAAACTAGCTTTCCGCTCGCGTGGACTACATGTTATATCGTGCCCAACCGTGGAATAAAATGTAGCCTATGTCCATTCCCAGGCTCTAATCTATCTCTGTACCAAATTTCATCAAACTCGGTTCAGTAGTTTAAGCGTGAAAGACGGACAGACAGACAGACAAAGTTACTTTCGCAGTTACAAATTAGTAAGGATTAAAATTAACTACCTATGTGTGCCCACTTTGTGCTGTTAGTGTGACCACGATGGGTTTCAGCCTTCTTTGTTTTATTTTTCGTTTTGATTGGTCGATCTGCACGGGTCGGGACCCGTTCGACAGGTAAAATTCGGCCGGTCACAAAAAATGATATCGCACGACTTATTAAGAAGGTACCTAACCATTGGTAAACCTAATAAATAAAATAAAAATAAATCTCCATAAGTAAATTAAAATTACATTAATAATTGACCAAATTATCAATGTGATTTTCACTTATGATTGACATCTATTGATTTTTCATTCCACTCTTGACATGTTTAGATTGTTTTATGACATTGAGATTGTTTTTAAATAACAGTTTCTTCAACATACCTTTACCATCTGATCGTTTCCTCCGGTGACGAACAGTTTCCCATCTTCTGAAATATGCAGACCATTGATTGCACCTACTTTACTTGCTTCTAACTGCAACAATAAAATAAATATCATAACTAAGAGTGGCAGATACTCCACTGACAAGAGCACAGCTCTTAATTCTTCAGAAGAAGAAACTCAGTCCACTGCTGAGCGTAGGCCTGATATTCATATTTTTCTCCATCTATTATGAAGGAACAACCTATGATGAACGAACACGTATTTGCTATTGTGTCCTGCTGAGATTTATGTAGCCCTAACCACTTGACACAACATTTGACGTATTACTTTAAATATAATGGGTCCCTTTATTGGTTTTGATCTGTGCTGGCTAAGCAAATTTTGTACAGCAAGCACAGTTTGTTGCGCTCTCACGTTACGACTAGGTATTTCAAACTGAGCTGAGATTTCACAGGTGGATTGCACACTTTTGACGCTAAAGTTCTGCATAAAATAAAACTGTACGTGTTGTAGTTTTTATTATACAGCATTTGCTTGCTGGCGAAATTTCTGCAACCACGCGCAAACAAACCGTCGTAGTGGCGATAGTACGATTGCACATCAAATTATATTTGACTCATGGAAGGAGCAAATTATTCTCTGAATGATGGCATAGGTTAAATCACTCACGAGGTTTTGGGCTGGCTGGGCAAATGGACACCAGTCTGAAGGTTATCAGAGAAAACATCAGTGAAGAAGACTCATCACTGTAGGACAGTTTCATGATACTTTAGGACGGCTGGACTATATCTATGTACCTATTTAACTCTGTTCCGCTTAGTGGCAGTTGGACCAGGTATACAGTAGAGCATAAGTGGTTCTAGTGAACTACTACTTATGCCACGTTTGACAGAAATTGTGATGGTAAAAGTTGGTAAGCCTTTCGCCCATTACACAGCAAAACCCTCGCATCCCACTTACAGACTTTTAGTGTATATTTAGAATGTACACTAGTATAAAATCAAAATATACGCTAAAGGTAATACTAGGTCCATGGGTTACCTCCCTGGCTAGGTTTCCGCTGCCGGTCTTCCAGTACGCGACAGTTTGTTTGTATAAAGTAGTACTTAGTAGTAGTAGTGATGTAAACGTAGCGGTGATAGCCCAGTTGGTAATGAGCCAGACTTGTAATCCGAAGGTCGCGGGTTGAAATCCTGTTGCGGGCTTGTACTAAAAAATTCGTCTTTTAGGATTTATGTACGGATTTCTAATTATCACTTGCTCAACGGTGAAGGAAAACGTGATGAAACCCGCCCGTCCAAGAAAATTCGTTTTCGAAAGACGAGCGGTCCACCAACCCGTATTGGGCCAGCGTGGTGGACTATGGCCTAAATCCCCTTCGTGTTTCGAAGGGAGGCTCCTGCCCCTCCGTGGGGACGGCTGGTAAGAAGAAGAAGAAGTGATGTAAATGTTATGTCTATGTATCGTACCTCCCTGGCTAGGTTCCCGCTGCCGGTCTCCCAGTACGCGACGCGGCGGTCGGTGCCGCCCGTCAGCAGCTGGCAGCCCTGGGGCTCGAAGCACACGCACATGAACAGAGTGTTCGCGTACATCACTTGCCGACGGGTGAGCGACCTGACATAAAAACGTATTTTATTTAGTATTATTTTACTAGGTTTCCGCCCGGGTCTTCGTTACCGTGGAAGTTTCGGGAATGAATTAAGTATACATGTAAACCTTCCTCTTGAATCACTATTTCTTAAAACTGTCTTAAAAGCGAACTGACACTGGAAGCGACTTCATTCTATACTATGCTTAGATAAACTTCGTTACCGTGGGAATTTCGTAAAATCCTTCCTTATTTCTTGCCTACGTTATAAAAGGAACCTTTGGACCAAATTTCAGCTTTGTAGAGCGAAACGTATGGGCTGGAGGTGATGAGTCAGTGAGTCAGGACCTGCGATTTGTGTTAAATACTCTAACGTGGTCCCACATGATGCAAGTACTCACACGGGGTCCCAAATGATACAAATACTCAAACGTGGTCCCAAATGATGCATTTATGGAGACACTTGTATCGCGGACATGGGTGACTTGTGCTCCTTCAGCACTGCCTTCAGCGTCTGACTCATCGGATTTATGTCCCAAATGAATGATGCAAGTACTCACACTCACATGAGATCCCAAATGACGCAAATACTCATACGAGGTCCCAAATGATGTAAGTACTAACACGAGGTCCCAAATTATGTAAGAGCCGTCGTCGGTGCCGGCGCTTAATGCCTCCTTGTCGTTGGGGGACACTTGTATAGCGGACACGGGCGACTTGTGCTCCTTCAGCACTGCCTTCAGCGTCTGACTCGTCGGCTTTATGTCCCAAATGATGCAAGTACCCACACGTGGTCCCAAACGATGCAAGTACTCACACGAGGTCCCAAATGATGCAAGAGCCGTCGGTGCCGGCGCTGACTGCCTCCTTGTCGTTGGGGGACACTTGTATAGCGGACACGGGCGACTTGTGCTCCTTCAGCACTGCCTTCAGCGTCTGACTCGTCGGCTTTATGTCCCATACTCGGACCTGAAAAAATAGGCCTATTTAATACGATAGGGCAAAATAAAAACCATTTTCAACACATTTGCTCATAAAGTGGGTCTTATGTCATTGTTTTAAGGTTCATATGTTTTACCCAACCCGTGCGTAATAAAAAGTACATGATGGTTTTTTTTTCTAAATTTCAGCAAAGAGATCAGTTCCTATTTTTTATTTAAAACTAAACTTTTTTATTTTATTTTAAATATGGGTTAACTCTTGACCGCAAGCTGTTTGGCGTCGGACTTCGGTAGGAGGGTGGTCGCGAACCAGACGGCCCTTTACAGAGCCTACCACACCGCATGAGACCACAGGACGACACCTCAGATTCAGAAAAAAATGAAGTGTCTTTGCCTGGGATGGATTACTAGGAGGCAGGTCTCATTTGTGTTTCCTTAGTCGCCTCTTACGACACCCACGGAAAGAGATGGGGTGGTTTTATTCCCAACCGATCACCACACGGCCAAACTATTTGTAAAAAAAAATATAATTCCACTAAATTATTTAAATTTAACAGAAAATTCTCATTTATTTATGCTAAAGTGGTGAAAATATATAGTTCAGTATTTTTTATTATTTGGCTGTATGGCATACTTGTCAATGTGAATCTCATTTTGCGAACGAAAAAAGAAAAAAATAATCGCTCCTTCTTTTTAAATGTTTTCACTTGGTTTTCACAAACGGCATTTTTATTCATCAGATTGTGATTATTGTCAGAAATACAACACAAAAAATTTCTTCTTCAACTGCAGAACAGGAAACCTACGTGGGTTACACCGCCAGAAATACTTTCAGATGCGCAACATACAAGTGATAGTTTGTTGCCGCCAATATCAAAGGAAAGTTTTTATTCCTTTCTTTCCTCGCAAATGTGTTGAGAAAAACGTCGTATGACATGCGTGCGCATTGGATATTACATTCTCGGCTCCGTTGAGCCCGAGACGAAGCCTCTAATGTAATATCCAACTTAGCACACTTTTGTATCATAATGTACTATTATAGAGAGATACAGAGCTTTTTTGTTGTTTTTTATTAGCATCCACAGACAATATATCCATGCTCTTGTCTCGATTAAGTTTTCTTGTGAATACTTTTTTTTTACTATAATACAATACTTTCCATGGAAGTTTACAATTTCTAAATAAGTACTCGTATAATAAAAATATGAATATATTACTTAATGTATAAATATACAGGGTGTAAAGGACAGCTTAGCACAGCCCCCCGAGACGAGGGTCCATCCGTCCTTGGTGATGTCTAGCGTGGAGGTCCCCTTGTTACTAATTACTAGTGAATAAAATAAAATGAATGAATACCTGTCCAGCACAGTCCCCTGACACGAGCGTCCGTCCAACTTTGGTGATGTCCAGTGCAGAGGTCCCCTTGCTGTTTTCTTTAACTAAGATGCTCTAATTACTAGTGAATAAAATAAAATGAATGAATGAATGAATACCTGTCCAGCACAGCCTCCCGAGACGAGCGTCCGTCCGTCCTTAGTGATGTCTAGCGCGGAGGTCCCCTTGTTGTGCGTGTTGTAGATGCAGTAGATGAGGCGGCCGGTCAGCGGGGTGAACGATCGGATGTTGCCGTCGTTCCACGCTGGAGTTAAGGAGGTTTGAATTATACTGGTACTCTAGAAGATGCTTTGGACTTCGTTTTCGTAAAAACCCTCGTACGGGTCGCACACACGGGTGTGCCAGAGTAGCGCGAAGAGGTGTGCCAGAGTAGCGCGAAGGAACTCCTGTGTCTATTTTGCAGCTCAGCATAGTGTCTGCGCTACATAAATAGCACAGACGCAGAATACCTGACACTACGTTTTATTTAGCGCAGACACTACGCTGAGCTGCATGACACTACGCTGTACCCAACGCCACCTAATTAGTTATAAGTGCCTACTTACCTATCTACCTCGTACTTATAAACAGTGTAGTGAAATAAATTTATGTTCTTTCTTTCACCTTTTAAGGTCGAAAAGTTTGGCCTGGGCGTTCATTAGTACCTAAAGACCCTTGACTAATGACCTTTGACTTTTTAAATAAAATCTTATTCAATAAAAAAAAAGATCATAATAATCGGGGGCTAGTGTGCACAGCTTTTTTGTACCGCTTTTGCCTACCGCTCACTGCTTTTTTGTATTTTAAGATTACGTAGTGATTTTTTCGTCCTCGACATTGTCACCAGACCAGTTTTTCAAGGTTACGATATTATCGTTGACTATCGATACTTTCTACTATTGGTTGCAACACTAATGTATGCGTGAATATGTGTGCATGCATGCTTGTACATACGTGTGTGCGTGCAGTTTTCACTACGACAGCTTTGTGATATAGCTCAGTTGATTAGATTAGAGGTCTGATCCTGGGGTCGTGGGTTTAAATTCCACATTTTTCTTTCTCTAATACTTATTTGTGAGCTTTACGAGCCATACAGACCTGTGATGATAGCCTTTCCGTCGTAGGTGAACTTGACGTCGGAGCAGGTAAAGTTGGGCACCACGATCCGCAGCAGCTCCTGGCACGTCTCCAGGTTCCACACGCGCACGTCGCCCGCGCCCGCCGTCGCGAACACACCCGACATACCACTGGGGGGGGACCACACCACAACTCAATAACACACTCGCACAGTGAACCAGAGGGTCTCTTCTACGATTGATCTATTCGCCATACATTTAGTATTTTTTAAAACGCTTACCCGCGTGACTGATATTTACAAATAATTTCATACATTCATCACCATCAGACCATATACGTCGCCACCGAGGGGTACGGCCCTCCCTTGGAAACAGTGAAGGGGGATTAGGATATAGCCCACCAGAAATTAATTAAATAGGTGAAATCTAATGTCAGCTGTAATTGGAAGAAGCCTACTGCTGGAAGATAGCTTCTACTAATAAAACCAAAATAAGTGTCGCATTTTTACACAAGACCTTTGCGGATAGGCGTAGAGTTAAAAAACTAATGTTTGTAAATAAATCCTATAACTAAAAGTCAAAGACTTGATTTATTTTTACCAAAAACTTCTCCTAAAGTTAAGTTTTTATCTACAAGTGCGCGCACACACCTACACGTAGGATCGAATACACACACACACACACACACAAACACAATACATTCTTTACACACACAAATATATGTAAGTACTGGTTTTTGTAAACTGGCGGCAGGTTAAACTAAGTACTACAGCATTTTTTGTTTTCAATTTTATATTTTGTTGTTTTGTTTTTCTTTTTTCGTTTATAATTTGTGTTTCTGTTCTATTTGTTTTACTTTTGTCCAGAGTCCAAACCAAACCATGTAGTTCTGTTTAGTGTACACAGTTAAATCCGTAATTGGCATTAAGTTTAGATTATAAGCATAGATGTATTTCTGTATTACTGTGGATTTTTGTTAATGAATTAAATTAAATAAAATCTAGTTTTTAGTTACTTTGCCGCTCCGAAATATACTGTGACAGCTGACTGGCTGCGCGGCGTCATTATCAAATTCCTTGTGACATACATTGCTGGTTCTTGTATTAGTAACCAACTTACCACGGAAAAGCGATGCTATTAATCGCGCAGCGATGGCAAGTGACGACTAGGGTTGGCTGGAAGGTGGCCACATTTATGGCGTAGATCTCACTAGATCGCGTTCCCACCAGCAGGATCCGCTTGTTGCCTTGTAAATGGGGGGATTCCATCAGCTCTAGTGAAGTAATGCTGCCGTCTAACTTGCATGTGCGTAGCTGAAAGGCATGTTAACTGCAAAATTGAGGGCCCAGAAAGGTTACTTTTTTATTAGGTATACACTTATACAGGGTTATTGGTAATACGTCACGATCCCTTTAAGGGGTGACAGTAGAGATCATTAGCTATCAAATCATCCTCGGGTAGATGGGGAAAATGTACCAATTTCGAAAAAAAAACTTCTGTTTTATAAGACTTGATATCCGCTGTGTGGTGATCGGTTGAGAATAACACCTCTTTCCGTGGGTGTTGTATAAGAGGCGACTAAGGAAACACAAATGAGACCTGCCTCCTAAGTAATCCATCTTAGGCACCTCACCTCACGACACCTCAGTTTGTTCTGAATCTGAGGTGTGGTAGGCTCTGTAAAGGATCGTTTGGTTCGCGACCACCCTCCTATCGAAGTCCGACGCCAAACAGCTTGCTGAGATCCGTCGGTGCGTGGGAGTACCAGTGCCTTAATTGGCATTTTCTGGGTTAACTCGCTCCATCGTCGACCTCATCTATGACCTTGGTCAAGAGTTAAACCATCTCATGATAAAAAATACGTATAAAACAGACATAAATTTCCAAAAAACTATATTTGGTTTTTATACAAAAAGATTCAATTTCAAATCCAGAACTTTAAAAATAATAATAAATAGATAGACTAAACGGTACGCACCACGGGGTCTCATCACTAAGAAAAGCAATTTAGTTTCCCAGATTCTCAATAGATAAAACTTTATACTTTTTAACTTTATACTTTTACTTTAAACTTTATACTTACTGAGCTGCAATCAGCACACACTTACTTTGCCATCTTTTATTTATGTAAGTATATTATATTTCTCTATATTGTTATGTTCTATGTCTCTGTGCTTATCTTATCTGTTACTTTCTTTGCTATTTTTCTTTTATTTGTTCCTTATTTCCTTTTTTGTTGTGTTTTTAAATTACTCTATTGTTCCTTTCGTGATTGTCTCTTTCTTTACTGTCATTTTGTAAGTGTGTACTGTGTTGGAATTTTTTTTATACCTATCTATCTAAGTGTCTAGATGGGGTTTGAAATCTTAGAGTTCGTAAACATCATCATCAGCCTGTGTCAGTCCACTGCTGGACATAGGCCTCTCCTATGGCACGCCACTGAGCTCGGTCTTCAGCTCTCCTCCTCCTCCAACCACTGCCCGCTACCCTACGAATATCGTCACCCCACCTAGTATAGGGCGCCCTACGCCACGTTTGCCGATTCGTGGACTCCATTCTAGAACTTGTCTGCCCCAACGGCCATCGGTTCTACGACAGATATGACCAGCCCACTGCCACTTAGGTAAGCTTGCTAATTCGCCGGGCTATGTCGGTAACTTTGGTTTTCTGACGGATTATTTCGTTTCGAATCCGATCCCTCAAAGAAATACCGAGCATACTAGCCCTTTCCATAGCTCGCTGAGCGACCTTAAATTGGTGGACTAGTCTCACTGTGAGTGGCCACGTCTCGGCTCCGTATGTCATCACGGGTAGGACGCACTGATTGAAAACTTTCGTTTTCAGGCTTTGAGGTATGGGTGACGTGAAGACTCGGCGGAGTTTCCCAAACGCTGCCCAGCCCAGCTGTATCCGTCTCTTAGCTTCCCCATCGAAGTCGTTTTTACCTACTCGGAGCATCTGTCCCAGGTACACATATTCAGAAACAACGTAAACATAGAAAATAATATTTCGAATTAGATGTCGAAAAACTAGAAATTTAGCTTTTAAAGGTTAGATATTTAGGATTGTGGCTGGACCCTAAGTTGAAATGGGGAGCACATATAAATGAAATATGTCAAAAACTATACAAACATATAAATATTTTTAAAGTTTTGGCTAGCAAATCTTGGGGAGTACACCCAAAATACCTTCGCAGACTCTACATCTCCCTTCTAAGAAGTCGCTTGGACTATGGTAGCTTTTTATATGGCAACGCGGCTAAAACTCATTTAAGAAAATTAGATGTATTACAGAACCGGGCCCTTAGAGTCTGCGGAGGCTTCATTCGCAGCACTCCTGTGTATGTGATGGAGAACGAACTCTCTCTGCCTCCTTTGACAGTTAGACGATTTTGGTTAGGCAGCAGATTCTGGTTGAGAGCGAGTTCGGTCTCCAATAACATAGTTTTGAGAGATTTGGAGGAACTATCTTTGAGGCAAAACTATTTTACTCAAAGTAATAGACCCATTCTCCTTGAGATCCATTCACAATCTCAAGATGTTGATGTGTATAAGAGTCAAGTCCTGGAATTGTACTCATTGAATACTTGGGTTACAGCTATAGATATAAAAACGTGTATAAGAGATTATGTACCCAACATTAAGGCTCCAAAACGTCAAGTTTATAATTTAGAACTAAAAAAAAACTCAATTCAGATGGTTAATGAGGACTATGCAAATTACTATAAGTTATTTACTGATGGCTCGAAGGAAGTTCGAGGGGTCGGAGCAGCACTCTTTGATCCCCAAATTAACAGATCATTTAAATGGAAGCTCAACATGGATTTGTGTGTCATGAGGGCTGAATTAATAGCAATTGGAAAGGCTTTGGAGTATGTGAATCAGCTGTCAAACGAAACTTCTGTTGTCATCCTAACAGACTCTAAGAGCGCTCTCCAACATTTGGCTCGGTGTACCTCGGGATCCCGAGGCATACCGATAGCCTACGAAGCTCTACAGTTGGTTCACAACTTCAAAGCTAGAACGCCATCTATTGATATAAAACTTCAGTGGATACCTTCCCACGTCGGCATACACGGAAATGAAGTAGCAGATGCGCTGGCAAAAGAAGCTGTAGTGGATGGTTCTGTACTAGAATCCAAGCCTTATAATTCGGAACTGATTCCCAGATTTAAGAAGAAGAGCCTAGAAAAATGGGAATATCATTTTGGGGAGCAATCAGAAAAAGGTATTGGAGTGTGGTACAGAACCATCCAAGATCGTGTGAATTGGACGCCGTGGTTTGACTGTGCCAACCTCAGTAGGAGAGTTCTGGTTTCTGCGTTTAGGTTGCGGTCGGGACACATTCCAGGAAATAAATTCTACCACATGATGGGTATCAAGTCTTCTCCATTATGTGAACAGTGCAATAAAACTGACGACCTCTTACATATTTTGCTGGAGTGTGTCCGGAACTCAGACCTCAGACAAAGATTTATGGGAGCGGTTAATGCACATAACGGGCAGCTCAACTGTTGGCTGTCCAACCCACTGTCGGAGAGAGCAGTTGCACTGTACAGATTCCTCGACCGATCATTTCATTAAAAAATAGAACAATCTTATGAGGCTGGCATAGTCACTAAGGGTGACTGAAGCCTCAACAAAAATTTGAAAAAAAAAAAAAAAAAAAAGAAGTTTTCACTTCACCCTCCGTCTTACGAATTTTCACGTGACCCTGACGCGAGTTTAACCTTTTTTTTTCCCAACCAAAAAGTGCACAACGCCGCTGAAGAAGTTTTCACTTCAAAAATTTTGAATAAGTTACATAAGAAAGTTTAACAAAAGTCTTTCAATCAAGAAACCTTCGCGCGATTCTTGCACATTCGTGTGTGCAAGATTTGTATCCCACGCGCCGCCGCCGTACACAAGTGCGCCACGGTAATTATAATAACACCCCCTCCTACCCGTTAGCTTTACCCTCATCCATCAGTACTTTCAGTAGGTTGCTTCAAAAATCATTCCCTATAACTATGCCAAAAATCTCTTCTACACAAATTATTTCCCCTTTTTTTCCTTCGTTAAAGGGGCTATTAGGGGGCAATAAAATTTTCATGGATATTATGTCTATCAGCTGCAGTCCTGGATTTGTCAATAGGCCGTATAGGCCGCGGCCTAGGGGCGGCAGCGTCCTAGGGGCGGCAGATTTCAGAGTTTTCTCATGGTTTAATGGTTTTCTCATGGTTTTTCATACTAATACGTTAAATCCCTATAAGAAACACATTCCCATCGAAAAATTATCAAGCCTAGGTCTATACTATTATTGCACCTTTTTAACTTTAGTGCCTTTTTAACTACGAATAAATAATTATTATTTTAGAAAGGTACATGGGGCGTCGGAAATAAAGTGGCCTACACTCATAAAAAATATAAATCTGGAACTGATCAGCTGTCTATCAGCTGTCATCTTAACATTAACGTGAGTACAAAGATCGAAGTGGAAAATAAAGAGGACTACAACAAACTTTTTAAATTATGTAAAATTTTACCAGTGGATAAAAAAGTAGATTATTTATTGGCAGTAGAAACTTATTATAGTGAAGATTTTAAAGAGAATAGTACATTATGCTACAAGTGTGCTAAGTTGGATATATTTTATTTACAAATAGTTTAATATTTACACTTAATTTTAAATATAAAATAAGGTCGGATCTCTTTTCTGAAATTTAGAAAAAAAAACCATTACGTACTAGTGCTTTATTTTTATTACTCACGGGCTGGGTAATACATATCATTATGAACCTTAAAACAATGAAATAAGACCCACTTTATGAGCAAATGTGTTGAAAAAGACGTTATAGCTATTGTACGAGATCTAAGAAACAAGGAAAACTAATACAGATAAGGATAAAAAATTACTATGGGCAACGAACCAGAAAAAACAGAAAATATGTAACAATAACAAGTAAGTGTAATGCTACTAGAGCCAAATAAAATTAAAAGTGTATCTTTGTTAAAAAATAAACTTCAAAAAATGCATGTTAGATTAAGTTAAAATATTTATTACAAAAATGTTAAGTAGTATTTACCTATTATGAAGGAAGAAGATGAGCGCTATCGCCAACAAACTGCTGTTTGGCGAAGATACATTTATAAAAGTTTAAGTTTGTTTAAATCAACGTTTTTAAAAAAACTAAAAGAATTTAACGTTACTAATAATAATAATAAAACAACAACTGTACACAATAATTTCACACAACACATGTTTCTGTGCACTTTGTGATACGAGTGTATGTGCGTGCGTCAAGTTGTGTACCTTCATGCGTACCTATACAATACAATACAAGACAATACAATATACTTTATTTGAACACAGAGACATAAAGTACTATTTACAGAACATTAAACATAGTGTACCTACAACAAGGCGGCCTTATTGCTAAGTAGCTATTTCTTCCAGGCAACCTTAGGGTAGGACAGCAGTAAGGTAGGTACTTAATGAGATCGCAGTATTCACGTCGTCATAATCAGAGTCATATCTTTTCACTTATAATAAGAGTGATGTGTCATCTGCAAATAACACGATCTCATACATGTGCCTCTTTAACAAGAAAAGGCAAGGTATTATACTATTAATGTACCTACACGAGAAACAAGAACCCTGTGGGACGCCCATACAGACTGTGGACCCAAGTGATCTAGTGCCCTTAACCTCAACCTTCTGGATCCCTTTACTCAAATAAGATTCCAGAAGCCTAAATCCGTTTCCTCTTATGCCATAGTACCTAATGTAATTTTCTGATCAGAGTCACATAGTGAACACAATCAAGCACGGCGCGTGCAATACAAATCTTACACCCGTGCGTGAAAGAATCGCGCGAAGGTTTCACATTAGTTACTGTGAATATAAACGATTTCTAGAATATAACGATGCGTTTATATAAATATGCAAGGGCTAAACGCATGGCAAAATGCAAACTAAAAAAAAATTACACCTTATCAAAATTTTTGATCTTGGAATCAAATTATGTAGGTAGCCTATGTTACTCAGGGATATGTTAGAATTCTAATAGTAAAATATTTTTTCAAATTGGTCCAGTAGTTTCGGAGCCTATTCAATGCAAACAAACAAACAATCAAATCTTTCCTCTTAATAATATTAGTGTAGGTAGATGCTAGACAGTGCCCTAAACCTTCGTTTACTAATTATAAATAGCGTCCTGGCATCGCTCTAAGCCGATTTTAGTTTTTTCAAAGATAAAATATTTTTAACAAAAAATTGACCCGCCTTCAAAAAGGGTGAAATAATTTTTTAAAGTTATGTTCACGAGTAAGTAGTGGTTACGGGTAGAACAGCAAATAGGTGAATTCATAGCGGAATATGGTAAATAGAGAGGAATGTTTTTTTACCGTCGGCGCCGAACAATTACTCGCATGGCATATACTCGTCTTAGTGTTTATACTGCCAAAAAAAAGCTTGTGTGAATAGGTACTGTGAATATAAACTGATTTCTAGAATTTTCATATCATACTGTTATGATGGCTAAACGCAAGGCAAAATGTAAACTAAAGACAAAAAAAATATCACTTTATCAAAATTTTTGACCTTGGAATCCAGGAATTGAAAATATTTAACGTCAACATATTCAGAACTAGCATTCTGCCTGCGACTTAGTCCCCGTGGGAATTTGGGAAAATTATGTAGCCTATGTTACTTAGGGATAAACTGGTAGTATAAAGCTGACCTGCTCTTGCTTGACTGTACATTCGAGAAGAAAAGGTCATTCAACGATTCAAACTATTTTTTAAAAAAAGGGACCTTTACACCGCTTCTTATCGTTAGCTTCACCCCATTCACTGGTACTTTCAGTAGGTTGCTTCAAAAACCACTCCCTAGGGGCCGTCCATATATTACGTCACGCAAAATTTCGACTTTTTGAACCCCCCCTTTAACATGTACTGTCACGTTTGGTATAACCCCCCCCCCTCCCCCATACGCTGTGACGTAATATGTGGATGACCCCCTATAACTATGCCAAAAATCTCTTTCACACGAATTATTTTATTTCCCCTTTTTTTCATTCGTTAAACAGGCTATTAGAGGGCAATAAAATTTCATGGATATTAATATGTCTATCAGCTGTCATCTCAACATTCACGCGTAAAAAGATCAAAGTGGAAAATAAAGAGAACCCTAGACTCGGACCGTAATTCTGAAGGATTTTCCAGTGGAATTTTTCTCCGGAAAATTTTCATTTTTTTCATGTTCTTTAACTATGCTTATATTTTTTATTATGAAATCGAATACACTTCATTTTACAATAAAAAACAATCATATCAACGCAAAACACAAAAACCAGCAATGTACATCACACTCCAATAACAGCGCGGCGCGGGGGGATGGCGCGCGGGGCGCGGTTTCGTGATACATTGCGTGGTGCCAAAGTAGGTAAATAATGAAAACTCCTTAACGTGACGTTTCCGGGAAAAAATTATTACTTATAGCTGATGATATTTACGGGTAGATTTCACCATTTAAGTAGGTATTTGCTAAGCTGTCATTTACACCCTGTACCTGTATTAGCAATATAAACTTATTATAGTGAAGATTTTAAAGAGAAAAGAAGTCATAGCTATTGTCGAAATCTAAGAAACAAGGAAAACTAATACAGATAGGGATTAAAAATTACTATGGGCAACGAACCAGAAAAACTTTAATACCAAAAATATGTAACAAGCTTTAAGTATGTAACAATATGTCAAATAAAATTAAAAGTGTACCTATGTTAAAGAATAAACATAAAAAAATGCATGTTAGATTAAGCTAAAATATTTATTTAAAAATGTTAAGTAGTACTTACCTATTATGAAGGAAGAAGATGAGCGCTATTGCCAACAAAGTGCTTTGCAGTTTGGCGAAGATAAATTTATGTAAATTTAATTTAAGAAATTGAATTTAATTTGGTTTAAATCAACGTATTTACCAAAAAAAGATAACATTACTATTAATAATAAAAAAGCAACAGCTATATACAAACACTGATTCACAAAAGCCATGTCTGCATGGGTTGGTTTCTGTGCACTTTTTGATACGAGTGTATGTGCGTGCGTCAAGTTGTGTACCTTTATGCGTACCTATACAATACAATACAAGACAATACAATATACTTAATTTTCACACAGAGACATAAAATACAATTAACAGAACATAAAACATAGTCTACAACAAGGCGGCCTTATTGCTAAGTAGCAATTTCTTCCAGGCAAACTTAGGGTAGGACAGCAGTAAGGTAAATGCGTGTCTTAAATGAGTATCTTCTTCTTATCGTGTAGGTATAGTCAAGTGATAAAAAAAAAACCTGGTGTCTAATTTGTTTAAACCAAACAACCAAACAATGACCTCGGACTTGGTTTTAACGGCTGTAGTCAATCGACAACAGCCGGGACCGACAGCTTAGCGTGCCCTTCGAAGCACGGAAACGCTCGTGATAATTTGCCACTTTGGTCAGCCATGACCCTTGGTCACAAGGTTAATGCGTATTATGAGTGTGTGATTTTTATGCGTGCGTACAGTACGCACGTTTTAGATATGTAACGGGACAAAGCGTACAGTGAATTCAGTACTTACAGTCTCAAAGTGCGGGTGGTTGGGTTCGGCCACCTTCCCCTTGGGCAGAGGCCCCTTCCAGTTGATCTCGTCAAGCACATCGATAGTCCCGTCCCCTGCGCCCACTATCAGGCACCCGTCGTGCATTATCAGGACCGATTCTATGCCTAAACATAAATAATAATAAACGCCACACTCATAAACGCCTACACTAAGAAAATAACTTTTACTCTTTGTCAGATTAAATGAATTAAAACAAAAATCATCTAGTCTCTGCATGAGTTAAGCATTATTATTTATTTATTTAAATTTTTATTGACCTTTTTACAATTTAACATCAATAAATTAATTGTTAACTTTGTTTTCGTTTTACAATTATTGACATTTCATACTAAAATTATGAATAGGTACTTAATGAATTGATATAAATCATCTATGCCAAATAAAGTTGCCAAATTGCAAGGTAATGTGTTATGCAGACGATACTGCTCTTACTTTTTATGGGGACGCATGGGACGAGGTATATAATAAAGCACAATATGGCCTCGGGGTAGTAAAACAATGGTTAGCAACCTATAGCCTTACCCTTAACTCCTTAAAAACTAAATACAGGGTTACTTTTTAATCAGTACACAAATTTTTCTTACGGTGTCAGTAACGTTGATAGAACGTAAATAAGACAGAAAAAAAAATTTTTTTTTCAAAATTTTCAGATTTTGATACCCCTTTTTAGCGTCTTAGAGGATGAATTTTGTAAAACTCAGAAACACGGGTGTCACAAATTGTGTTGAAGAGTACTGTTACCAAGTTTCAAGTCAATTGGACGAAGTTATTTTTTTTTCCATACAAAAAAATTGATTTATTTTCATGCTTCAGACGATCTAGCTTGAAATTTTTATATGAAACGATATAAAACAAAAAAATACGGGTCTGTTAAATTTTCATTAAGTTTACGTACAAAAAATTTGTGCACTGATTAAAAAATAACCCTGTATGTAACTTTCGGCATTAATAAATCACTTATTCCAAATAATCCTGACTTAAAACTGATTGCACATAGGTAATTGCAGAAACACATCACAACCCTGTAGTTGCAAACCGCTCATTAATACTAAAAGTATAAGATACTTGGGAATCATAGTAGACCAAAGTCTTAATTTCGAAGAGCATATTCAAAATCTCGCTAATAAAATATGTAGGTTCACTTAATATATTTAAGCAAATCCGTCATGTAGCGGATTCAGATTGAATAAATTATATTTATACTGCTCTTTGTCAATCAGTCATAGCATATGGCATTACATCATCGGGAGGGGCTTCAAAAACTCACATGATTGTAGTTGAAAGGGCACAAAGATTTATTCTGAAGATAGCTTATTTTAAACCTCGACTCTATCCTACTAAAGAATTGTACAAACTTTGTAATGTACTTACAGTACGTAAATTGTATATTCTGGCCACAATACTTCTTTAACATAAAGAAATAGGTTTTAATAAAGATAACCCTGTGTTATCACTACGAAGGTCTCACAAAGTTTGTAGTATGCCTATAACTATACATTCTTTGTTCGCAAATTTTGAAACTACAATGGTGCATTGTTATACAATATTGCAAACAAAGAACTTAATATTTATCCATTGATACGTCAACTGCGGCGCCATTTCTCATGGACTTTCGGCCAGTGCGTATGAGGCCATTTCGATGCAAACTCGAACTTTTTTTCAGTGCGTTTGAGACCTCTTAGGCCTCACAAAATATCGTTTGTAAAAAACATCTATATATAGCCCAATTATTACAATAACTGCTTGAAACTCTACCATAATAAACTTAAATAGTTGCTAAACTTGAATCTGGCTTCGCCCGCAGATTCGACGTTTCGTTTTTGAATAATTGAACAAAATATATATGACATCATATGACAAAATATATAAAACAGACCTAACAAAAAATTCGTCATACTTGACACGAAAAGTAACGATTGTTTAGTTTTTTATGCAGCTTAAAAGATTAAACAAAATGTTTTTCATAAAAACAGACCAAACAAAAAGATTAGTCAGCGAACCCTTACAGTTTCGCCATGTCCGACCGTCTGTCTGTCCGCTGGTTTCCTAAGAAACCCTTGGTACTACAGAGCTGAAATATAGCATGGTCATACATATAAATAACGCCGACCGAACAGTAGAGTAAAATCTTAGAAATAAATTTTTTTTCGGGTGTCTCCAATAGACGTGAAAGGGCGATAATTTTTTTTTTCTCGCCAGTATCATCAAATGGGGTGTCATAGGACAGTTTTTTAAAAGATAGAAGGGATTTACATAAACGTTTTTCGATTTAGCACCGAAACAAAAATTTCTAAAGTGAAAATTTTTGTCAAACACTTACCCCCCTCTACCAGCCAAACGGTTGCTCCTAAAAATGTTAAAAAATTCACTGTGGTAGAATATACAACGAAATTAAAAGGAAAACTATTACACATAAGTTGGCCCTTCAAGTTTGCGAGTAACAGTCGACCAAGTACCAAACATCGTTGGGATTAATAAGAATATATTTACCAATATTAGATCCTTGGTACTGCAGAGCTGAAATTTGGCATGTATGACCATATTGATTGCGCCGACAGATAAAAAAAAAATGTAAAACAAAATTTTTCGGGTGTTTCTCATACACGTGAAATGGCAATGGTTTTTTTCTCTCACCGATATTATTTACTGGGATTTTATAGGATATTTGTTTTTTTTAAATAGAAGGGGTTTACTAAGAACGTTTTTCGATTCAGCACTCTGTTTGCGAAACATACATTTTTAAAGTGAATTTTTTTTAAAAGTGTCCTCCCCCTCTTCCAGCAAAATGGTTGTTCCTAAAAATGTGAAAAAATTCACGGTGATAGAATATACAACGAAATTAAAAGGAAAACTATCACACATAAGTTGGCCCTTCAAGCTTGCGAGTAATAGTCGACCAAGTGCCAAGCGTTGTTGGGATTAATAAAAATATATTTACTAATATTAGATCCTTGGTACTACAGAGCTGAAATTTGTCATAGTCATACATATTGATTGCTCTGACAGATCTGAAAAATAAAATGGTGTAAAAAATATTTTTTTGGGTGTTTCCCATATACGTGGATTTTTTTTCTCGCCGATATCATCGAGTGGATTATCATAGGATAGTTTTTTAAAAGATAGAAGGGGTTTACTACGAACGTTTTTCAATTCAGCAATCCGTTTGGGAAATTGATAAATAATTCACCAGGGTTCACCAGGTAATAAAAAAAATTGAAAAATAATTTACCAGGGTGGCATTTACGACGAAGAGTACCCTAATCCAAAATAGCTACCATACAAGGTTCCACGCTAAAAGTGAGATGAGGTCGAAAGCCAAGCTGTAACTCATTGACATTACAGGTGTCGTATAATAGGTTTCTGAGGGTGCTAATTACGAAAATGACATCAAAATTATACACGATCACCACGCCACCTGCTTTAGCAGCAGCTCGATATTGTTATATTATTCCTAACAATAACATTGTCGCTAAAAAAATAATTAAATACTATCCATGATAAACAATCTATTTTTTAGGCACTCCTCAATCGCAAGAAAAACGCGAGCGGCTGGCTACGTGTTTGCGTATCAAAATGTGTCACAACACTAAGCCAGGACGCGCGGCGCCCGCGCCGCCTGCGCTTCACTCCGTGCGGCTATAAGGCCTGCAATTCATGAGACAGATTAGGCCTTACTCCGCACTAGATAGAAATAATTTCTATTCAGTGCGTCTGAGACCTATTCAACCTCATAACGTATTTATTATGCCGTTAGGCTAAGCTTCATAAAAGATTCAATTATATATATTTGTCTCTGTTCTACTCATAGAAATGTTGAAATTGACACCCCCCGCACAGAGTGAAAGAGCGCGATTTTGACTGCCGCACCAGCGAGGAGTCGCGCTTGCGGCCTTTTCGATCTCATAACGCAGTGAACGTGTTAAAAGTGAAACTAAAACTAAAGTAACAAATTGGCTACAAATATAAGATTATGATGAGACGGAGAGACTCTTTGCACGCTTACAATAGTTATATGTATTAAACTTACATATTACAATTTCACTACACATACACTCACTCACTCACACACACGATTAATTAATAAGCTATTTTTTACTATTAACGAGAAATGTTAGACAAACTATTAAATCAACGTATGTTATTTGTTAATATTAAACTGTATGGTTTTTATGTTGAAATCTGTAATAGGTACCGAGGGAGGGGCCTGGTGACCCCTTACTACAGGGAAACCTAGTTAGGGCACCAGTCTCCCACTTCAAATAATAATTATTGTAAAAACCGTTTTGTATCAAAATTATTTAACATACTTTGTGGAAGAAATTAATAAACTTTTTGAATTTGAATTTGAATGAATTTGAATATATATATTATTTTGCTTAATTTGACTTGAAATCACAAAATTAATAAAAAAAAGTTTTTTTATAACGTTTAATGGTTAATTCTTTTTATAAAAATTTTTTTCATGGATAAATAATTGTTTTCATGTTAATTATGTGGTAAAAATAAGGAATGTAATTTTATTTAATAAGAACATCTCATGTAACCATTACGATTATTTCCCCTGTATCGCGGGTCCTTTGGAACATACACAAAGACAGACACTAACACCCATGACCCGAGACTGGGAATCGAACCCAGGGCCCATCGATCAAGAGGCAGCTCGACCAAACCGGCCGTCATAAAAGATACCTAGCTTGCTGCGATTTTTATGAAAAATAGGTTCCTTCTCAACCACAGTTGAGGATGTAGCAATCTCCCCGAGAAGGAGACTATTATTTCGAACTTTTATAAGACCCAGTCGAAATGAACATGACAGACGCAGACAGACAATGACATTCTTTAGCTGTGCGCATTACGGGAGAAAGCCGTAAGATGTCGACAAAGTAAGGATGCTAGGTTGATCAATAAGTTCTTGAAAATGCAATGAAACTCTAGGAAAATTAAATGTAAATTGTATTTATTTTTCAATGTAATCACCTTCTAAGCTAATACATCTTGAGTAGCGTTTTGCAAGCTTGTTTATTCCCTTAGAAAAAAAGGCTTGAGCCTGGGACTCGAAAAAGGCCTCTACAGCACAAATTACCTCATCGTCGCAATCCAATTTTGTACCACGTGATTGCGTTTTCAGGTGATAAAAAAGGTGGAAATCGCTGGGAGCTATCAACTGAATCCCAGCCGTTTGGATGGCAGCGCCTGCCACATCAGATCGATGAGCAGGGGCATTATCGTGATGAAAAAGCACTCCAGCACGCAATTTTCCTCGACGTTTATTCTTTATTTCTTCACGTAGTTTTTTGATTAATGATGCGTAATACTCTCCGGTAATTATATCTCCTTTACTTAAATAGTCGATCATTATTATACCTTCCGCATCCCAGAAGATAGAGGCGGACGCCAGACACCTTGAATCTCTTGGCTGGCGGAGAAGACGGTCTTTTCCATACCTTGCTTTGGTTTTTCGTCTCCAGGTCAAAATGGTGTACCCATATTTCATCAACGGTTACGAAACGAGCACAAAAAGAATATGGATTCTCTTCAATGATAGCTAAATTTTGCTTTGAAATATCAACTCTTGTTTTCTTCTGGGCGTTTGTTAATATTCGAGGAACCCAGCGCGCGGCCACTTTTTTGAAATTTAAGCTTTGAGTTAATATAGACCGAATTGTCCCAAACGAAAGCTTTAGAACCTCAGCTAAATAACGAATGGTCAGACGTCGATCTTTTAAAACGATTTCTTCGATTTTATCAACATTGATGAGCGGCCAACCCGGAGCGAGCGTCGTCATTGCAGGCGGTTCTGCCTCGTTTAAATTCGGCGCACCAGTATGCCACTGTCGAATAAGACGGAGCATTGTCTGTCAAAGTAGTCTGCAATTCTTCAAAAACACATTAAGTAGAAAAATTTTTCAGGCAGAAATATTTAATAACTGCACGAAGTTCGAGTTTTTCCATTTTGCGTACAAATCAAATTCCCGCCATATAAGAAGTTCGAAAAAAATTTATTAGGAATAGTTTTTAATTTTTTTTTTGGCTTTGGCAACTGATGAATTTAAGATTCAAACAAAATAGATCGCATGCATACAACTATTTTATAAGTGTCCTCTTTCAAGAATGTATTGATCAACCCAGCGGTGCGTCTGATGGACATCTGATAGTAGGGAGAGCTCATACAGTTCTTGACACATTCCCCGAAGTGGTACATTTTAAGGTGTGTTTATGAAGTGTGAACACCATTATGTTACGACCTTTTTTAGAAGTAAATCGAAGGCAGACATAACTTGAGAACACAGTCCAAATTACCTTGGCTATAGCACTGCACCCCGGGTCGCTTCCCCTTCTTCCAGGGCCCGCATTTGGCCAGGCAGCCGATGAGCGCCGGCTTGCATTGCTCCGTCGACGCATTCGAATCCTCGGGGTAGTTCAGCGAGAACTTTATCATATCTCCAGTTCTGTGTATTCATAAAATTAATTATAGTAAATTTCAAAGAATCTTACAATTTTGTAAAGTACCGATTTATGAAATGAACGCTACACACTCTTCGATCAACTATAGAAAATTAGATACACAGTCCCATACAAAATGAAATTTAAAAGTGTCCTAACTACAATACGTACTTAGATAGTTGTATACCACTTCATGTATTATGAAAAAGTTTTAAAGTGTCAAACATTTTAATCTAATTTAAACCTTAATGTAATACTATAAGGTCGAAAATAAAATCTGTTTAATTTGTAAAATACCACTTTTGGTTTTGAACAAAGGATAACGTAAGACAATTTGATGACACTGGCTGTCACGTAGAACATGGGAGGAGTGGAGTTGCCTTTGTTAATTTTAAAAATATATTAGTTGGGTCGATTTCACATTAAAAAATCTTCGTACAAACTTTTTAACAAATTTAAAATGCTACGAAATGGTGTAGTTTTCTTTTTACCCCTGATTGTGTTGTGTATGTATAGGAGCATCATAGCTCTTAAACTGATGATGTTAGTTAATGGTGCAGTTTATTTTATTCTAAGGCTTCTTCTTGCGCTGGATTTCAGATATGATTTATCAAAATTGGTTCAGCCGTTTACTTTTATGCTAGTTTTTATGGTTTTTTATTATTAAAAAAATCACATTCATTTCAAATTAACCGACGATTAATATACATTACAATTGATAATCACAGCCGCCGCCATTCTTCTTAATTATTGCTTATAAACATAATATTCTATGCTTATTTTTTTATGAAATATGAAATAACTTATAAAAAAAAGAAAATAACTGTGTCTTTCCCGATTACACATATATTATGTTTTGCTTATTTAAAACTTAGTATAATTTTTTGAAGAAATGACCTATTGAGATTTAAGAGAGGAAATTAGCTATGAAACTAAATAGATATTTAAGTACAAGAAATAATTTATTAAAAAAAAAGCAACCAACTCAAAAAAAAAACATTTGTTTTCTTCGCTGTCATCATCTTTGTCCTGAAGATGAAACATATTTTTTTTATTTTATTCAATACAAGAAACTCCAAATCAAAAGTGATAAAAAGGTACATACTATTTGAGGTGCAGCTGTTTTGTGTAACCTTTTGACTCCTTTTGTAATGACATACGAGTCACTTTCTAAAAAATGCTTGGAGCAAAAGACACTACTTTGCGACGGCTGAAAAAATCTTCACATCTTTGACGTGCGTTTACGGATGTCCACTGTCCACATCGCAAAGGATCTCTAGGAAAACTAAAAATCCAATAAAACTTTATGTTTTTTGGATTGTCACGCACGTTAAATTTTTTATTAATTCAATTTTATATGATTAATGGTTTTGCCATAATACCTTTAATGTAAGTATAGAAAACAAAATTAATATATTTACTCTTTACACTTAAATTTTATGACAACGATGACAGATTAAGGCAACGATGACAGTACAAGTACAAAACCACCGTACAATACCAATCCAATTGCTCAGAGGTGTTAGACAGGGGGATGTCATATCCCCGAAACTGTTTAACAATGCTCTAGAGGACGTCTTTAAGACGCTAGATTGGAATGGACTGGGCATCAATGTCAACGGCAAATTTCTATCGCACCTCCGCTTCGCTGACGACATAATAATATTGGCAGAAACACCACAAGTCCTGCAAGAAATGCTGCACAGCCTTAACGCTGCCTCAAGACGTGTCGGCCTTGGGATGAACTTGGACAAGACCAAGGTCATGTTCAATGATAATGTCGTGTCCAGGCCGATCTCTGTTGACGGTGTTACGCTCGATGTTGTTCAGGAATACATATACCTCGGGCAAGCGTTGCAGTTAGGTAGAGACAACTTCGAGCGGGAAATCACCAGAAGAGTGCAGCTTGGCTGGGCAGCATTTGGGAAGCTGCGTCATATCTTTTCGTCGCCACTCCCGCAGTGTCTAAAGACCAAGGTCTTTAATCAATGCGTCCTACCAGTCATGACCTACGGAGCCGAAACGTGGAACATGACAGTGAGGTTGGCCCACCGATTGCACGTCGCTCAGCGAGCAATGGAGCGCTCCATGCTCGGGATCTCACTAAGGGATAGAATCCGAAACGAGGTCATCCGACAGAAAACCGGAGTGATGGATATTATCCAAAAGTGTAGCAAGCTGAAGTGGCAGTGGGCTGGCCATGTCTGTCGCAGAACCGACGAGCGTTGGAGTAGACAGGTTCTCGAATGGAGACCACGTCTTGGCAAACGTAGTGTAGGACGCCCCCCAGCCAGATGGTCAGATGACCTAAAGAAGATAGCGGGTAGTGGCTGGATGAAAACAGCGGAGGATCGTGCAAAGTGGCGCACCTTGAGGGAGGCCTATGTTCAGCAGTGGACTGCAATAGGCTGATATGATGATGATGACTTAAATTTTATAACACAGATGAAAATGAAAAAAAAAACAATAGAAAAAAACAGCGTCTCTATTTGTTTTAGAACAGAGTCACTGCATAACCCGAACAAATGATGTAGAAATACAACGGTATGGATTTGTAAGTTCGGCTAGTGTCTATTCAATTTAAAGGGTTATACTCTCGCCGAATGTTATTAAATTAAACTAAAAAAATGTTTTATAACCTTTTCTTGGCCAAATACCAAGATAATTTTAATTCACATATAATAATTACAAAACTACTTATTTAAAAAATGTCATTCCATATTCCTTTAATGTTCTGGAGGTGTGATTTTAACAATTTTTCACTGCGCACTGAGGCATGGTTACTTTCGGAACGAACGAATGCTACTAAACGAAAAGACAACCCAAAACGTCAAGTGGGTGATCATTTAGTGAGGGAACTTTTTTGTTGTGGATTGTGTATCTAGTTCTTTATAGTTGATCGAAGTACACACTACAATAAACGATACACTCTCAAAGGCCCACACCTTGGAACATACGTACTAAAGACAGAAAAAAACACCCATGACCCGAGCCTTTTACACAAATATTTGCCCCAGGGCCCAACGATCAAGAGGCAGCGTCACTGTTGATTGCCAACGAACACATAACCTTAAACTAAACACAAGAATAGAAGCTTGCATTTCTTTCGCATTCAAAATACGTTAACACATGAATAACACCACCCCATCTCTTTCCGTGGGTGTCGTAAGAGGCAACTAAGGAGACACAAATGAGACCTGCCTCCTAGTAATCCATCCCAGGCAACGACACTTCATTTTTTTCTGAATCTGAGGTGTCGTCCTATTATGGTCTCATGCGGTGTGGTAGGCTCTGTAAAGGGCCGTCTGGTTCGCGACCACCCTCCTACCGAAGTCCGACGCCAAACAGCTTGCTGTGTTCCGTCAGTGCGTGGGAGTACCAGTGCCTTTACAGGCATTTTCTGGGTTAACTCGCTCCATCGTCGACCTCATCTTTGACCTTATGGTCAAGATTGAGGTCAAGAGTTAACCTATCTTATAATAAAAAATAAATAAATCTTGAATTGCTGAAAGGACCATGTCCAAATCAAAACGCAATGAGGTCTATTTTTACCGACTTCAAAAAAGGAGGAATGTTCGATGTATGCTTTTTTTATGTAGATATGTTTACCGATTTCTCCGCCAATTATAGTCCGATTTTCAAAATTCTTTTTTGTTCGATAGAGTATATTCCTGAAGTGGTCCTATATAAATGTTATCAAAAATGATTTAGCGCCCTTAAAAAAATCAACAAACACAAAAAATAGGTACTACAAACCAGAACATCATCTAAATAAATGAGTGACATTTTCGTTTGTGGTTAACTGCTAATAGGCATTGTAATCTGCAAAAAAATACTAGTTATCTACTTTGTGCGAACTGTTGTTGGGATTGAAGTCGGTGACTCTTACGTTTTTATAACGTGGAAAATTATTCTTGTGTCTATTCGGAAGTCTATTCTCTCATGAGAAGTCTCATTGCGTGCGCTAGGCTAAGATGCCCAGCTACTATAGTTATTATAATAACTAGAGATATTGACGGCCGGTTTGGTCGAGTGGTAGTGGCGTCGCCTCCTGATCAACTGGTCCTGGGTTCGATTTCCAGTCGGGGCAAATATTTGTGTAAAAAGCAGATGTTTGTTCTCGGGTCATGGGTGTTTGTATTTGTCTTTATGTATGTTCCGAGGGACCCTAAGACACAAGGGAAAACCTTATTGTGGGCCTTTGAGTGTGTACCGTGTATCTTATATGTATGTTAACGGAAATGTATGAAATCCGTCATTGTTTACAATTCCTAGGAAATGTATATGTCACCGGAAAATAGTAAGAATCGTAAGTTCAAGGTAGTAAGTTTCAAGGTAGTTTATCAACCATCGGAAAATCATACATGGCAGTTGAAATGTATTATTTAACGTATTCATTTCCGGCAATTGATCAATTTACGGCGTCTCGCGGTAAAACGATCCGACGAACGCGATATGTACGCTGATTGGTTGAAAACTCGAGTTGTTCGCTGAATGGTTGAATGTCTCATTTAAAACTGCGACAAGTAGGTCTGTTAGTAGCCGAACCCAACCAACTCGTTTAGGGTTGGTTGGGTTAGGTTAGGTTAGAACTGCGACCCTCAACACTCGAGCCGAGCGAGCGTGCCGCTGCAGCGGCCGGCGAAGTGCCAGAAACGACTCGATTGTGGTTGCCTTAAGAGGTTGTCGCATCGACCAATCAGAGAACAGTGTTTTATATTACGGATATCAGTTTAACGTAAAAATGTACACTGAGCAGCGATTGGTCCATTCGTGTATGATTTGACGTGTGGCAAAATCGTTAGTTGGTAAACTTACAGCCAGACAGCGTAAGTTGATCAATTAGCTAAAATGTATTGCGTTAAATAATATATTTCAACTGCGGTGTATGATTTGCCGATAGTTGATAAACTAGCTCGAAAATAGATCAACTTACGATTCTTATTAATTTCCGGCGATATATATAACTCCTAAAATTGCTCTTGAGTTAGGAAAATTTGATACATTTCCTAGGAAATTTATATATTTCCTAAATAACAATCGGAAATGTATAAAATGTTTGATTTAGTCTGTTTATCATTCGACTCCTCTGTTCGATTGCGATAGACGGAACTGCGACAAGTAGGTTTGTTAGTAGCTTAACTCAACTAACCCGTTAAGGGTTAGGTTAGGTTAGAACTTCGACCACCAACGCACAAGCCGAGCGAGCGAAGCGAGCGTGTCGCGGCAGCGGCCGGAGAAGTGCCAGAAACGACTGTGGTTGCGTTAAGCGGTTGTCGCATTTGCACTCAGCTGAAGTACTTCATGATGTAATCATTAGACGGTGAAAAATTTCATGAAATTCTCGAACATTTCATGAAGTAAGCAAATCTACAATATGGCTAAGACAAATTCACGTCGCTTATTCAGGTTGGGTTAGGTTATTTTATTAATTTTATTCACAGAAAGCATTAGTTTTATACATTTCATAGAGCAATTTCGGAATTTTATACAATTTCTACGAAATGTGTTCAATTCCTAGGATATGTGTGTATTAAAAAATCCTTGGAACAATATTTTTACATTTCCTAGACAGCCTCGGAATTGTATTTATTTCCTAGGATTTGTATACAATTCTTAAATTTCATACATTTCCGGTAACATGTATATAAAATTGAAGGTCCTGATTCAGTGACTCATCAACACCCAGCAAAAACCCTTAGACCTAGAAAGCTGAAAATTTAGCAAGAAGGTGTATTTTATGAGGTAATTTAGAAATCAAAATTTGTATGGAGAAAACAATTTTTTTGGACATTTTGACTCGAAACTTTGTCAAGATATATCTTGAAGCAAATAAACGGACACGTGTTTCGCGATTTTTTTAAAATCATCTCCTAAGGGGTCAAGAATGAAATGAGTGAGAAAAAGTGTTCTTTGCGCGTGCGAAGCCGCGGGAAATTGCTAGTTATTATAATAAAGTGTACACACGTGGTGCCCGCGATGCCGTAGGTGTCATCTGAGCTGATGGCGATGCAGCGTACGCAGCGACGCAGCTTGCCCAGAGACACATCTTGCACGTCTAAGGTCTTCGACGCTGGTCGGATACTCCACACGCGCAGGTTTGCTGGATAAAGTAACGTTTTTTTGAAGATTTTTCATTTATATTAATAAAAATAAGTTTATTTGATACAAAAAAAAATAGCCAGTACATTAGAATATTTTACAAAGTTTGTCCACTGAGCTATATTATTAGGGACAGCAGCCACTTAAAATAGGTTTAATAAAAACCTGTGCTATAAGTGTCCGCTTCACAACTAGAGTCACAATATCGACACAGTACAGGGGCATATTAAACGGTTTCTAGGGCTATAAAAATTGTTCTAAATGATCTAGAATGCCCAATCGACACCTATTTCGTTCCATATTTTATTTATTTATTTATTCGGAAAACCAACAGTTTGAAAAACAATTTAGAAACAATAACATCGGATAATTTTCATGATTATTTTTTAACCTCAAGAAAAGGAGGGAGGTTCTCAATTCGACTAGGTTTTTTTTTGTTTGGTTATAACGTGTCCCATATATCTTTTATCGAAACTGGTTCAGCGCTTTTTAGAAAAAACGGAAACAAAAAACACATTCACAATTTATTTAGATGACTTTTTTGTTTGTGGTTATCTGCTGATAGGCAGGCATCGTTAGGATTGAAGTCTGTTGTGTAACATTCTAATGATGACAGAATATTTCAAATCGGTCCAGTAGTTTCGGAGTCAAACAAACATACAAACAATTAAATCTTTCCTCTTTATAATGCAATAGATTTTAGTTTAGAGGAAACTTTGTTGGCTTCTGTGTTAATTTAGCTATTCTGTGTCCGGTAAATCAATTAAATGCTGTAGGTATGTTTTCCAATTTGTTAAAATAAAATAATATTAGTGTAGAAATACTGACAGTCGCCTCCAGTGACGAACGACACCGTCCTAAGTTGAAATGGGGCCACGGTGACAGCGTCGCCGGTGGTAAGTCGAGCGGCCTGCGCGGTGCCTGTGGCCACGTTCTGTTCGCAGTCCCAGATCACGAGGGACCCATCGTCGCGGCCGCCCAGCGATATCAGGTATTTCTCGTCTGATGTGAACACTAGGGCCTCGACGCGGACCTGGAATTTACTTGCTTGTTATCATCATTTCATTTATTAAGTACTAGCTTTCCGTCCGGGACTTCGTTCCCGTGGGAATTCGGGTAATTATGTAACCTATGTCCATCGGGGATAATGTACCTAACTTTCTAATGGTGAAAGAATTTTTCAAATCGGTCTAGTAGTTTCGGAGCCTATTCAATGCAAATAAACAATCAAATCTCTTATAATATTAGTACTTATAGACAAGCTTTCCGTCTGGAATCGTTACCCACTGGGTGCCACAAGATGCCCATAGACGCCGGGGCAGACCAAAAAAGAGATTGCGTGACGATTTGGATGGTTACTATTCCAGATGGCCGGAACTTCCACAAGATCGCAAGAAATAGAAGGATGCAGGGGGAGGTCTTTGCCCAGCAGTGGAATCTTGTGTCGTGATTCGTAATTTTCAAGACTTTATTTGATATATTTTTGTGAATTTGGCGGTAGAAACTCGAACAGTCACGTTGAGGTGTGTCATTTTGAAGCAGGGAGAAGTAAAGAGAGTGGGAGACATGGCCGCCGTCCGGAGCCGAACGGCAGTTAGTCGCGAGTCGTCGGCGTCGGGTCGAACAGTTGTTCTTAGTAAGACTGTGCTGTAACTAGTGGATTGATTGAAGAAATATACCAAGTTTGAAAGAGTTATGATGGCTTTTGCTGATTTCCTCACACTTGTAGGCTAGATAAAAAATATGAAGGGTTACTCTTGACCCCAATCTTGACCAAGTTCATACATGAGGTCGACGATGGAGCGAGTTAGTTTCAATTAAAGTACTGGTACCTACTCCCACGCACCGACGGAACTCAGCATAAGCTGTTTGGTGTCGGACTTCGGTAGGAGGGGTGGTCGCGGACCAGACGGCCTTTTACAGAGCCTGCCACACCGCATAGGAGCAAAGGACGCCTCCTCAGATTCAAAACAAACTGAGATGTCGTTGCCTAAGATGGATTAATAGGAGGCAGGTCTCATTTGTGTTTCCTTAGTCGCCTCTTACGACACCCACGGGGTGGTGTTATTCCCAACCGATCACCACACGGCGATCCCCTGTTTTATTTGTCGTTTGTTAAAAACTTGGTTGTTTTATCAACACTTGCCTTGTGCAGTTCATGTCCTCCAAGGAATGAGTTCTTGTGGAAGTTCCATATTTTGACAGCAGCCTTGAAGCCGATGTGGTTTATTTGTCCACTGCCGACCATGGCTCCCGTCTTCGATATGGCAACAGTCGAGACGCTCATACTATGTCCGCTCAGGAACTGCATCTTCTTGGTCTTCCAATTCTGGATGCATACTTTATTGCCCATAGGGTAGACAATGTGTTCGCCATCTGGGTGGACTTTTAGGCCGCGGATGGCTGAACCTGGTGGAAATTTGTAGGACTCGAAGTTTATTAAAGAAGTTCTTATTTATTTAAATAACTAGAGGTTGCCCGGGACTTCGTTCCCGTGGGAATTTCCTAAAATACTTTATTCTAGGTATGCCTACGTTATTATGACTCTCTATCGTACGACGACGAGGTCCAGCCCAAATTGTTTGATCTAAGCGTCCTATAGGGTCTTATTAGAATAGTACCTACGGTGTTTGTAATGTCAAGTGATTCGTCAACAAGGCTAATCTTGGTGTCAGAACTTCACAAGAAGCTCAAGCAGAGGCGCCAAATCTGCTGTTTCATTAAATTAAATAGAACAGCTACCTGACTGTCTTTTTGTCTGTGTTACAATAAACTATATTCTGATTTTGACAGCTATAGGTGCAGCTCTACTATTGAAAATAAAGACGCAGACCCACCGCGGCGCACGAAGAGGCTACGCACGTGTCTTATGCTTCGCTTTGCAAGATAATGTATGTGATTGCGTCCACTGCAACCCACAAACACGCTACGCACGAATACGACAAACGCAGGTGATATCTACTCAGAATATGATGTTCTATTCTTGTGCATAAAGGCACAGATTATATTTTGATCTAATCCACGCAGCTAAAATGGGCCGCGTGTTCGTACACAGTGTGTGCAGCGGTGGGTCTGCCCCTAAAAGGGTTTAAAACAATTATAGGAACCAGAAAATGATAACAAGTACTTACCATCAAATCCAATAATGGCATAGGTCTCTAAATTTTGCACGTCAGGCATGCTTACTTTCACAAATTGAGAAAATTAAGCAAAGAACTAACCAAGTACAGCCTTAATTCAGTTAATTAAAAGCCTTATTATGTATAGTACAAATTATATAAAAAATATTCTGTTTGTGTTAAGCTTGCTTGACTTTAGTCAAAAGTTTTTTAGTAAAGCTTGTTTTCATGTTTTCATTGGTGGTTGCTAGGTGACGCATCAACAAGCTTCGTAGTCATGGTAACCAATTTATCAAAAAAAAAGTAAGGCATCACTAACCTGGCCTCAAATGACTTAATTTTAGAGATTAGTGCTAAGATGTTTATGATACCCGAACCAGTGTTTATATTCTCTTTGCCCGAACCAACAGATTTCACTGTGAGATTTTATGACCAATTTCCTCTCGGGCAATAACTTCTTAAAAAGACTAAGATCGTGAAGGTCTGAACGTCTGCCGCGGCTCGGGGGGTGGGTTAGGTAGGTCGGTAGCCTGCCAATCACGTTGAAAAAATAAATTTTATCTGTTCAAAAGCCTTTTGGACTTTTTCAAGTAATAGTATATACATATACAATTTCTCATGTGGGCCCCAGACAATGGAAGCTGTCTCGAGTTTACTTCGAATCAGCGAGGTGAAGAATAATTTTATAACTTGTGTACCATGGAATTCTCGTGCATTCCGAAAAGATTCCGAATTACAAAACCTAATGTACGAAAGCACTCTGCAGTAAGCTTTCCAATATGGTCATTAAATGTAGGTTTTAGATCAATAAAATCTTTAAAAAAAAACAACTTCAAAAAAGCGAAAAATAAATACAATGTCATTTGATGTGCTATGTAGTACCTACCTACTGAGCTGTTTGATGTCGGTGATAGGCCACCTTCGCACCGACTTCAAACAGATCAATAGGTAGGTACTATATAGCACATCAAATGATATTGTATTTATTTTCGCTTTTTTTTTCTGAAAACCACATCAAAGTCGGTTCAGCCAAACGCAAGATAATCGCGGACAAACATACATAAATAGATACATGTCAAACTGAGAACTTTTTTTTTGAAGTCGGTTAAAAATAACGCCAAGGTCTTTAATGGAGGTACCTAACACGAGAAATTACGAAATCTCCGAGTTTATAATTGACATGTATAGGCTGAAGAGATCGGGTGAACGACATGACGGAGCACTTAGAAGGATTGAAGAGAAGTTTATTTCTGATACTCCACCAGTATACCGCATCAACATCCTTTTGTAATTCTCTGCAATCCTCTAAACGCTCCACCTCACGAACCAGTTTTAAATCATCAGCATATAAAAGGCACTTCGATCACTTAAAAACCTTTTCTATATCATTGATCATAATTAAGAATAGTGAAGGCCCCGAGACTGAGCCCTGACTAACACCCGAGCTTGTTTTGTATGGCTTAGATTCGTAGCAGCCGTGTCGTACCTACATACTGCGCTCAAATAACTAGCAAAAGATTTTAACAAAGCTGGCGTGAATCCTGCAGAACATAACTTTTGTAATAAAATATCATTGTCAATTCGATCAAAGGCTTTTGCAAAATCAAAATAAATTACATTGACGACTACCCCTATCCATACTTTTAGAAATGAAATCTGTCAATGTGAGCAAGTTAGAGTCAACTGAACGACCAGACCGGAAACCATGCTGAGAATCGTTAAAAAATGGGAGCATTTGGGTTGAATTTTTTTTTATGCAGAATAAATTCAAATAGTTTAGGAATAGAAGAAAGAATTGAAATCGGTCTGAAATTTTCGACGGTAGTTTTATCTTTGGTTTTAGGGATAGGCGTGACTCGTGACAGCTTCCAATGACAGGGGGTAGAGGTAGAGGTCCATAACGCGATATTGAAGATATGGCCGAGAGACTTGGAAAGTTTTTCTTTACATGCTTGTAAAACGTAAGGTGAAATCTCATCAGAACCTATTGCACTTTAAGGTTTTAGCTTTTTCATTGCAAATATATAATTGGAGGTCCTGATTCACTGACTCATCAACGCTCAGCCCAAATACTTAGACCTAGAAAGCTAAAATTTGGCAAAAAGGTGTCTTTTATGACGTAGGCAAGCACTAAGAAATGATTTTTCGAAATTAAACCCCTGTGGGTGAAATGGGGGTTCAAAGTTTATACGGAGGAAATAATTTTTTTGGACATTTTAACTCGAAACATCGTCAAGAAATACGTGTTTTGCGATTTTTCAAAAATCATCTCCTAAGGGGTCAAGAATGAAATGGGTGATTAAAAAAGAAAGCTAGTTGTTAATATATTTGCTGACAACCACCTCCACCAGCAGTGCACCCACCAACCGAATGTGAAGTTGCAAACTACGTTGCAACTGGAAATTCGGCTGTGGTAGCGCCATAAGTCAAAGCAGCCGTCATTAGATGTATGAAATTTGGATAGTTCTCAATTTCGCCACCTGAACGGATAAACTGGCGACCATGCCCTAGTCACACGAACATATATTTTATTATTATTTTTTAAGTCGATTCCTCTCAATTGATAATGTAACCTGACAGTTTATATGATACTAGCATTCAGCCCGGGACTTATCGGTCCAGTAGTTTCGGAGCCTATTCAATGCAAACAAACAATCAAATCTTTCCTCTTTATAATATGTATAGATAGACTAGCTTTCTGCGCGGGACTTCGTTCCCGTCGCAATTCGGGAAAATTATGTAGCCTATGTCTCAGACCAAATAATAAATCAGGACGGAATGCTGTCAAGAGTGTCAACATTAAAATCAGGAGGTCAGTATTGTAAACATGTGTGCACTAGATGAGTGTTACCACGCAGAGAAAACTCATTACCCTAATATTTTGTCGTAAGTACTGAATAACATATGGCAGGAGGTGTCTGACAAGTAAAGAAATCAATTACTCAATAATGTAAATTGGTTTATCCGCTTGTCTACCGTTAAAAAAATCATATTGTTTTACTTCTTGCTAAGTAGTTACCCTCTCACACACATACACTCACTCCGCTGGCTCAACGACCGACCCAAAGAGGATCTTGGCCTCCGACATTAAAGTCTTGCTCATTACGCAACCATAGCAAAAAATATTCCCGAATATTTGGGTAATTTGGAAACTAAAAACTGGCAACACTGACAATCTTACGTCAAAATCTAATTTAGTTGCTCCACAGACTAGGTAGATGATACGTTGCTCATAATTTATGTTTTTAGAAAATGATTTACGATAGAAATAATAATTGTAAAGATAAATTTTATGTAAGTAGATAAAACGTGACTTAATTAACGTTTTTGCACCATTTTATAACATATGAAGGCATTGTTTGTATTAAACTTTGAAGCAACTTTCGCGTATTGCGGCTTTGACGTGTTTTAACAGGGAGCTTATAAATACTAGAGTAGTAACGTCTTACAAACGATTCTCAGAAATGCATAACCACTTGATAGTTGAAAAGACGTAGGTAGCTTTGAAACCGATATATTATGCCAAAGTAAACTATATTTGTCTCGTTTCTTCCACTGATTAACTAATTACCGGTGAAGTGAGATAAGATAATAGCTGTCATGAAAACGGACAGAGTTGCCAGTGGTGAGAAATAATTTCCCCAAAATGAATGAATAAATGTATTTAATTACTTTGGTGTGATTAATGTAGTATATTCTGAACAGAATTGAATAAATTTTTTAATAGAAACTGTCATAAAACTGTAACGGGAGCATGTCTGTACATTGAAAATATTTAGAAAGCTATTAGTAGGAGATAGTAAACGGATTTTGATATGAAAAATGACAGCTTTTTTAAATTTAAAAAGCTAGTTAAAAAAAAGATCTAAGTCATTAGCACTTCAAGGTAACTATGTAAATAGAAATTTACATAGTTACCTTGTTAATGTCTCAGATCTTTTTCACTTAAACTCCCAAAAAAAGGGGAAAAATTTAAATCGTTTTACTGGCAACACCGATGGCAAAAATAATGCACGATATATTTATTTTGTTTTCTGATGTAATTTTAGACTATATGATCAAACTTATGCAAATTTACTTGTGAAAAGTAACGCCACTTGCATTATCATTCTTTTCGGACCGTGATACACAATTTTTAACAGTAAATTTCACTATTTTGAATGACTTTCACGCTCCCCTAATGTCAAGCAGGCAACTGACGTTACATATGCCTGCAGGCATCTACGAAGTGGCAACGCGTCGCTGCCGTAAACTGCCAATCTAGTTACGATAAGTAACATATAATATCATTGTGTTTTTAGGAAATGAGATTTTGTCTCAGTTTTGATCGCGCATGTGTGAGTTTCAACGCTCTACGAACGAAACTGTCTCACTTTTAGGATGCTTCACCTGTTAGAAGGAATCCACTCGGTCTTGATTTCTTATTTGAGGCCTATGTTACTCAGGGATAATGTAGCATTGCATTCTAATGTCGAAAGAGTTTTTTAAATCGGGTGAAGTTGAGCACCACGTCCCGCAGCAGCTCCTGGCACGTCTCCAGGTTCCACACGCGCACGTCATCCGCGCCCGCCCGCCGTCACGAATACACCCGACATATCACTGGGGGAGACCATATGACAACTCAGCAGGTGACAGAACATACTTAACCAGTGGTGTGACGGAAACAGAAGAACGATTTTTCTCAACTGACGGTTTTATTTATTAGTTGCCTAGTGACACTCTCGGGAGGTCCAATCTAAGACCGCCTAAATCAACAAAAGAGAGCCGTATACAAGAAATTGAATTGAATTGAATCTAAGACTGAGTTAAAAACATAATAATTTAGAAGAAAAAAAAAAACAAATTTTGAAGTAATACTTCAAAATTTGTTTTTTTTTTAAAGATTCAATTCAATTCAATTTCTTTATGTGAGGGTGGTTTAGAGTCAGCCTTTGTTGGGAAAAATCGCTCTTCTGTTTCCGTCACAAGTGGTCCATTCTATGGTACGTGTTACACAGAATGCGACTCAGACTTAGGCCTGTATTACAGAAGGAAACTCAAGACTTGATCTATACTTAAGTATTTATTGTATATTTCTTTTACTATCAATATGATAAAGACGATTGCTACTTAAGTATAGATCCGCAGCAGCTCCTGGCACGTCTCCAGGTTCCACACGCGCACGTCGCCCGCGCCCGCCGTCGCGAACACACCCGACGTACCACTCAGGAGGAGATAGATAGATAGATAAATAAATAAATACTTCATAACCAATGAAAGACATGATTTTTTACACTAGATCCACTTTTTTATTTAATATTTTTATGTGACCCATCTTCAGGCGTGTCTTAAGCCCAAATTAAAGAAAGAGACTCGAGTCTTGATATACATATACTTAAGTATTTATTGTTTCTTTCTTTCACTATCAATATAATAAAGACGGCTGGTTAAAATAGAACCTCCTAGCTTTATTGAAAATCCTGAACCAGTATCACTTACTGAACACTTAAAAAAATATATATATTTTGGGGGGGGGGGGGGATTTTTTTTCTTAAACGTAGACACCACTCGGATGCACCCCCCGAGTGCTACCCGCACCCCTCGCGTTCCTGGTGTAGGAGCAATGTCTACGTTTAGGCAAAAAATTAACTGTTCCCATTGAAAAAATATCTAAAAAAAAATATTTTTTTCATAAATGTGTTCTTTGAGTGATACTGGTTCAGCATTTTGAATATAGCTAGGAGGTTCTTTTTCACCCAGTAGATGCGCAGCAGCTCCTAGCACGTCTCCAGATTCCACATGCGCACGTCGCCTGCGCCCGCCGGCGCCGTCGCGAACACACCTGACAACCACTGGGAAAGACCACACGACAACTCAATAATTTAGACTCGTTTTAGTATTTAACTCAACAACACACTTAAACAGAGGGTCCATTCTATGGTCCGTACTCAGAACGCCACTCAGACTCAGACCCGTATTACAAAAAGAGATTCAAGTTTTTATTATCTATACTTAAGTATTTATTGTCTCTTTCTCGCACTATTAAAATGACACAGACGACTGCTACTTAAGTACCTACCTATAGATCCGAATCTGAGTCGCGTTCTGTAATACGGATCTCAGACTCTGATTTGTACTCGAGTAGCAGTCGACTTTGTCATTTTGATAGTGAGAGAAAGAGACGATCAATACTTAAGTATAAGATCGACTTGAGTCTCCTTTTGTAATACTCTACGAGTTGAACTAGATTATGATTATCTCAAATTCGTCATATATTGCTTCTGTGTAAATCCCGTGAAAATTACTTTGTAGAGAAGCAAATGTACGAAAATTTAAGATTTTTTTTATCAGCCCATATTATACGTCCCCACCCCAGTCCCCACCGAGTGGCACGGGCCTTTCTCTGAAACCCGAATAGCTGAGTCTGTGGGGAGCGGTTTGGGCTGTGCGTTGTGTATCCCCCAGTCAGTTTATCATTTAATATATTAGATTTTTGTAAATATTATTATTTCCGTCGCTTGTAACTTTTTACCTATAAGACTTACAGAATAATCATGTAGGTATGCAAAAAATTTAGGCAATTTTGTCTTCTTTGAACCCTTCATAGACACTTTTGTGATTTAGTAAACAATTGAGAAGTTATTTAAAATATACCGAATTTTGGCACCTTTAATTCAAGATGGCGGCTAACGACTGGGTCCTCCAAGGTCGAGAACTTGGATTTTTATTAACCTGCCATACCTAAACAATATTGTGTCAAAACATTTTCTACGCCACCTTTTGCAATGCAAAACTACCTACAGACTGAGCTAAGGGGATTTAGGCCATAGTAAACCAGAAAATATTTAAATGGGTGAAATCCAATGTCAACGCCAGGACGCCCACTGCTGGACAAAGGCTTCCCCCACGGATCTACATACTAATAAAATAAAGTTAGTAACACGTTTTCACAACCTTTGTGATCAGTAGAATTCTTTACTACTGTGACTTATTTTAAGGCGACTACAGCACCTAAATTACGATTTTATGATGCGTAGATAAGCATGACGCACTGCATTAAATCGAAGAAAAAATACTACGGTAATATTCAGGACATAAACTAGATAAGTAGTTTGCTGAAAACATGATTCAGCACTTTTGGTTCGATAGAAAAAGCTCACAAAGTCACCTCTAAATATCAATATTGTGTATCTTTTATTTAAGCTGTAAAAACAATAGTAAAATGCACAGAGGTACTTGAATTTGCTATCAAAATGTTCGTGATTGAACACTCTCGATAAGTAGTTAAGGCATTTTTCGATTTAAGCTGTTACCTTTCCATTAATCTCATTTTTCTAACTTTCGAACATGTTTTTACGCACGCACGCTTTCATAGTCCGTAAACTTTGTGTATCGACACTGTTCGCACTGCCGGCCCAGGCCTGTAGAGAGACGGAGATGGCACTATTCCTATGTGTGCTGCCTTTATCAGGTGATGTAGTCGCCATAAGTAACCCTAATACTTATTATACGAGAGAGTTGTCCTGTTTTCTAAAAAAAATACCGTGACCAGAAGAAATAGGGGTTCATTTTTAGGGTTCCGTACCCGAAGGGTAAAAACGGGACCCTATTACTAAGACTTCGCTGTCCATTCGTCCGTTCGTCAGTCTGTCACCAGGCTGTATCTCATGAACCGTGATAGTTAGACAGTTGGAATTTTCACAGATGATGTATTTCTATTGGCGCCATAACAACAAATACTAAAAAACAAAATAAAATAAATATTTAAGGGGGCTCCCATACAAAAAACGTGATTTTTTTGCTCGTTTTTATAGGTAATGGTCACCAGGCCATATCTCATGAACCGTGATAGATAGATAGATAGATAAAAAGTTTATTTGTCTGCACAGTCACACACATGCACAATTATTCCAAGTGCTAATTAACAGAAGTGTATATAAACTTAATGCAAGTTACCATACATAAGAGAGGAAAAATAAAATAAAAGTTAAATGTGTGTGCTGTAGCAGCGCAAACAGGCCATAGCTCAGCGTTTGTATTGCTAAAAAGCAAATCGCTGATTTTCAGCTACTGCCTAAAGCCGTGATAGTTAGACTGTTGAAATTTTCACAGATTATGTATTTCTGTTGCCGCTGTAACAAAAATTACTAAAAAATTTAATAAAATAAATATTTAAGGAGGCTCCCATACAACAAACGTGATTTTTTTGCCGTTTTTACAGATAGTGGTACGGAACCCTTCCTGCGCGAGTCCGACTCGCTCTTGGCCGGTTTTTATATATATGTATATATATAGATAGATAATAAAGCTATTTGACTTTGACTTGACTTGACTTTTAACAAAAACTCCGCAATGTATTGTGACAGCTGACCCGGCAGCGCCTCGTCAAAATCAAACATTCTTGTGACATACATTGCCAGTTTCTGTATTAGTAACCAACTTACCACGGAAAGCGATGCTAGTAATGGCGTAGTGATGAAAAGTGACGATAAGGGTTGGCTGGAAGGTGGCCACATTTATGGCGTAGATCTCACTGCATTGCGTCCCCACCAACAGGATCCGCCTGTTGCCTTGTAAATGGGGGGATTCCATCAGCTCTAGTGAAGTAATGCAGCCGTCTAACTTGCATGTATGAAGCTGAAAGACAAGTTAAATTGCACAATTGAGGGCCCAGAAAGGTTTCTTTTGCATTAGGTATACAGGGTTATTGGTAATACGTCACGATCCCTTTAAGGGGTAACAGTAGAGATCATTAGCTATCAAATCATCCTCGGGTAGATGGGGGAAAAGTACCAATTTTGAAAAAAAAAATACTTCTGTTTTTTAAGACAGGCCGTACTTTGACATACATATAAAACAGACATCAATATACCAAGAACATGCGCCGGCTGGCTGCGGGAGCAGGGTGAGTCGGAGCACGAATAATAAGATTACATTTAGGCTGGATTACATTTATTATACGAAATACTTAAACTTTTAACATTAGTTTATCACAAAATACATAAAACAGTATACAAGGTGTTTCAAAAAAACCCAAAAATAAAAATAATTCAAAATTAATTAAAATTAAGCTTATTGCACAGCTCCATTACAAATTGACAAGTATGTCATATTAACTATATGAAACTTTCATTTTGTAAATGTCAAACTGTGCAACTGATTACTAGAACACTTTTAAAATGAAATTTTGGAATTTCTTTTTTTTTGGGGTTTTTTTGAAACACCTTGTATTATGAGCGGCTGTGCGCCTGCGACGGAAACTCAGTTGGGTCTGTGTCATCCTAGCGAATGACAACTAGAAGTGTTCAATTTTGGATTAGGAATAGGTAATGTGAAAAGTAAACTGAAGAGTAAAAATGTCGCGAAAAGAGAATGGAGAAGTATGAAGACGAGGCGCATGCCGCCTCGCTACAAACGAATATTTAGTTTTTACTTATACAAAAAGATTCAATACCAAGCCCAGAACTTTATAAATAAAAATAGATAAATAGGTCTCATCACTAAGAAAGGCAATTTAGTCTCCTAGATTCTCAATAGACAAACAATAGTGAACCATTCAACTACCTTTGAGATCGCAGTATTCACGTCGTCATAATCAGAGTCATATATTTTCACTTATAATAAGAGTGATGTGTCATCTGCAAATAACACGATCTCATGCCTGGACCTCTTTAACAAGAAAAGGCAAGGTATTAATCTACACGAGAAACAATAATGGTCCTAGAATTGAACCCTGTGGGACGCCCATATAGACTATCGACCCAGGTGATCTAATGCCGCTAACCTCAACCTTCTGAATCCTTTTACTCAAATAAGATTCCGGAAGCCTAAGTGTGTTTCCTCTTATGCCATAGTAATGTAATTTTCTGATCAGAGTCACATAGTGAACACAGTCTCAAGCACGGCGCGTGCAATACAAATCTTACACCCTTTTGTGTAAGAATCGCGCGAAGGTTTCACATTAGTTACTGTGAATATAAACGATTTCTAGAATATAACGATGCGTTTATATAAATATGCAAGGGCTAAACGCATGGCAAAATGCAAACTAAAAAAAATTACACCTTATCAAAATTTTTGAACTTGGAATCTAGGAATTAAAAATGATTAACGTCAAAAAAAACATTCCTCTCTATTTACCATATTCTGCTATGAATCCACCTATTCACTGTTTTACCCGTAACCACTACTTACTCGTGAACATAGCTTTAAAAAATGATTTCACCCTTTTTGAAGGCGGGTCAATTTTTTGTTAAAACTATTTTATTTTATTCTTTTTAAAGATTATCATTTATCTATACAAATTTATAAAGAGAAAAGATTTGTATTTTTGTATGTAACGAATAGGCTCCGAAACTATTGGACCGATTACAAAAATTCTTTCACCATTAGTATGCTTCATTATCCCTGAGTAACATAGGCTACATTATTTTCCCGAATTCCCACGGAAACGAAGTCCCGAGCGGGATGCTAGTCATTCATATAACTCCCTCGTAGATTTATTATAAACTAGCTTTCCGCTCGGGACTTCGTTCCCGTGGGAATTCGGGAAAATCATGTAACCTATGTCGATCACGGATAATGTGGGATTCTAACGGTGAAAGAATTTTTCAAATCGGTCCAGTAGTTTCGGAGCCTATTTAATGCAAACAAACAAACAAACAATCAAATCTTTCCTCTTTATAATATGTATAGAGTTGATCCAGTCAAATTGTAATCTAAAAGGCCTCTGGTGAGAAAGTTATGGGGTAGTTTTGTTTTTTTTTTTTGTTTTTATATGTATTTTGGGGTACTGAATCCGAATCTGAGGTTTGCGGAAAAAAATTCGTGGCGGAACATTGAAAAAATCGCAAAAAAAGAGAAAATGTTCTGCTTTTTTCCGATTTTTTGCTTAAAACTCAAAAACTATTAACTTTTAGTAAATAGTCTGTTTGCAAAATTAAAGTAGTTAAAATTCTCTACAAATATCACTATTTAGTTTTTTTTTTCAGATAAACTGTTCCGTCTCAAATGCGAGTTCCAAATTGTCAATTTTCAGTCGTCTCTGCAAAACCCACGTTTAACATTCCAAAACATTATTTTTTATTAGAATGCTTTTATTTGATAAATTTCTCATAGTTTTCCTCATTAAAATGAAAAAAAAAAGTTCGAAATTATACAAATTCAGTATCAAACATGTTAGGACCCTAACAAAATAGAACTTAAAATATCACTTACGTTTCGATCGTATATTATTAATATTACAAATTATAATACTTATGCAAAAATTAAATGAGATGTTGTTTTTTAAAAGATCCTGACTGAGGTTCTTCAGTGGTAATGGGTCCTGGTACATATTCTTCATGTTCTGAAAAATAAAAGAGGTGGTGTCATTTCTCAAGGAAAGATGAGGATTGCAAAATAGATTGTGAGATTAAACATACCTTCCGCCTCGTGCTGAGGTTCTTTGATGCACCATGCATGTGGTCCTGGTGCAGGGTCTGATTACTCCATCGTCGGCGTCGGGGGGCGTTCTCCTGGAAAATAAAAAACCGGCCAAGAGCGTGTCGGGCCACGCGCATTGTAGGGTTCCGTAGCAGCATGGTTCAAATATGCAGCTGGCTTCTTAATTCTACGAGCATATTGTCATAGTCGATGTTAAAATCCCCAAATACTATAGTATCAAAAAGAAATGTGTTAAAAAGTTTGTAGTTTAAGAAATAATTGTAGTTTTGGCCTAAATATAACAAAATGGACGTATTTAATGCGCGAGCGAAGCGAGCGCGAATTTTTTTTTGTTTTGTTTTTATTGTTTTTTTTTTTGGTTTTTGTTATTTTTTTTTGCGATAATATTATTGTTAGGGATAATATAATAATATCGAGCTGCTGCTAAAGCAGGTCGCGTGGTGATCTTGTATAAATTTGATATCATTTTCGTACTTAGCACCCCTAAAAACCTATTAAACGACACCTGAAATGTCAATATGTTACATGGCTTTCGGTTCGCCTCACTTTAAGCGTGGAACCTTGTATGGCGGCCATTTTGGATTAGTGTACACTTCGTCGTGAATGCTACTCTCGTGAATTATTCCACATTTTATTTTTATAAAAATTAATGTTTCCCAAACGGATTGCTGAATCGAAAAACGTTCGTAGTAAACCCCATCTATCTTGAAAAAAGCTATGCTATGATAACCCACTCGATGATATTGGCGAGAAAAAAAAAACCCTCGCGCTTTCAAGTGTATGGAAAACACCCGAAAAACATTTTTTTTCCACCATTTTATTTTTTAGATCTGTCGGCGCAATCAATATTACGACCATGCCAAATTTTAGCTCTGTAGTACCAAGGATCTAATATTAGTAAATATATTCTTATTAATCCCAACAACGTTTGGCACTTGGTCGACTATTACTCACAAGCTAGAAGGGCCAACTTAAGTATGTGTGATAGTTTTCCTTTTAATTTTGTTGTATATTCTATCACCGTGAATTTTTCCACATTTTAAAAACAATCGTTTTGCTCGTAGTGGGGGACTTGTTTTATATATATATATATATTCTTTATTGCACTTAGATAACATAGGATACAAAATAAAAGAAAAAAGTTTACAAAGGCGGACTTATCACTAATAGTGATCTCTTCCAGCCAGCCTGGTGCAGTAAGCCTGGTGTTTTTAATAAAAATTTTCACTTTTAAAATAAATTTTTCGCAAAGGGAATGCTGAATCGGAAGACGTTCTTAGTAAACCTCTTCTATCTTTTAAAAAGCTATCCTATGACATCTCATTCGATGATATCAGCGAGAAAAAAAAATGAAATAAATATAATGAAATGGAAGTATTTAATGCGCGAGCGAAGCGAGCCCGAATTTTTTTTTTTTTTTTGCGATAATAATACTGTTAGGCATAATATAATAATATCGAGCTGCTGCTAAAGCAGGTCGCGTGGTGATCGTGTATAATTTTGATGTCATTTTCGTAATTAGCACCCCCAAAAACCTATTAATCGACACCTGAAATGTCAATATGTTACAGCTTGGCTTTCGGCTCGCCTCACTTTTAGCGTGGAACCTTGTATGGCAACCATTTTGGATTGGGGTACACTTCGTCGTAAATGCTACCCTCGTGAATTATTCCACATTTTTTTTCATTATAAAAATTAATGTTTCTCAAACGGATTGCTGAATCGAAAAACGTTCATAGTAAACCCCTTCTATCTTTTAAAAAGCTATCCTATGATAACCTACTCGATGATATCGGCGAGAAAAAAAATCCATCGCCCTTTCACGTGTATGGGAAACACCCGAAAAACAATTTTTTTTCCACTATTTTATTTTGTAGATCTGTCAGGGCAATCAATATGTATGACCATGCCAAATTTTAGCTCTGTAGTACCAAGGATCTTATATTAGTAAATATATTCTTATTAATCCCAACAACGTTTAGCACTTGGTCGACTATTACTCACAAGCTTGAAGGGCCAACTTATGTGTGATAGTTTTCTTTTTAATTTTTTTGTATATTCTATCACCGTGAATTTTTCCACATTTTAAAAACAATCGTTTTGCTTGTAGTGGGGGACACTTGTTTTTAATAAAAATTTTCACTTTAAAAATTAATTTTTCGCAAAGGGAATGCTGAATCGAAAGACGTTCTTAGTACGCCCCTTCTATCTTTTAAAAAGCTATCCTATGACATCTCATTCGATGATATCGGCGAGAAAAAAAAAACCATTGCCCTTTCACGTGTATGGGAAACATCCGAAAAATTGTTTTTTCCAAAATTTTATTTTTTCAATCTGTTGGCGCAATCAATATGTATGACCGTGCCAAATTTCAGCTGTGTAGTACCAAGGATCTAATAATAGTAAATAATATTCTTATTAATCCCAACTAAGTTTGGCACTTGGTCGACTATTACTCGCAAACTTGAAGAGCCATCTTATGTGTGATAGTTTTCCTTATAATTTCATTGTATACACTACCACCATGAATTTTTTCACATTTTTAGAATCAACCGTTTAGCTGGTAGAGGGGGGGGGGACACTTGTGTTTGACAAAAATTTTCACTTTAAAAATGTATATTAGGCAAACAAAGTGCTGAATCGAAAAACGTTCTTAGTAAACCCCTTCTGTCTTTTAAAAAGCTGTCCTATGACACCCCATTTAATGATATTGGCTAGAAAAAAAAAATTCATCGCCCTTTCAGGTCTATGGGAGACACCCGAAAAAAATTTTTTTTCTAAGATTTCACTCTACAGTTCTGACGGCGTAGTTAATATTTATGACCATGCCAAATTTCAGCTCTGTAGTACCTAGGGTTTCTTAGGAAACCCGCGGACAGACGGACAGACGGACATGGCGAAACTATAAGGGTTCGTAGATTACTACGGAACCCTAAAAAGGTGGTGAGACTTTGACTTGTGATCATATATCAAGGAGAGATGAATGACTACAGAATAACTTGTGAGATTCAACATACCTCTGTCTCTTTCTTTAGTCTCTTCTTCGTCTATGTCAGAGCTGTCTTCTGGGGTTTCAACGTTGTCGTACAGTCCTTTGCATGATGTGCAAATTGGGGAACAATAAAGGCCCGCCTTCCTGCATCCACAACTACGTTGGCAGCCCTTTTTACATTACATGAAATGTACCGGAGTATTGAGTTTGGCGTATTGAGAAACATGTTTCTCATGGCTCTATATGGAAAAAAAAGAAACAAATCTGAATGATTTGGACCCTGCACCAAATTTAATACTCCGTTACATTTCATGTAAATATAAAAAGGGCTGCCAACGCAATTGTGGATGCAGGAAAGCGGGCCTTCATTGTTCCCCAATCTGCACATCATGCGAGGGACTGTGTGAACACGTTGAACCCCCGGAAGACTGCTATGACATAGACGTAGAAGAGACTGAAGAAAGAGATAGAGGTATGGCGAATCTCTCAATTTGTTTTGTAGTCATTCACCTCTCCTTGATATATTATGATCAAGTAAGTGTCTCACCACTTCTATTATTTTCCAGAAGAACGACCCCCGACGCTGGCGATGGTTCAATCAGACCCTGGGCTAGGACTCGATGCCATCGAAGAACCTCAGCACGATGCGGAAGGTGTGTTTAATCTCACAATCTATTTTGCAATCTTCATCTCTCCTTGAGAAATTACACCGCTTCTTTTATTTTCCAGAACAAGCAGCATATTTACCGGGACTTATCGCCACCGAAAACTCTCAGCCAGGACCTTGTAAAAGATAACGACTGGTATAATTTTTGTAAATTATAATTTACCTATAGTATTAATAATATATCATTATAAGTTACGATATTTTAAGTTTTATTTTGTTGGAATCCTATCTTTTTTGATGCTGAATTTGTATAATTTCGACCTTTTTTATTCATTTTAATTACAAGTGCAGAAAAGTAGAGGAAATTTATCAAATAACAGCATTCTTATAAAAAATAAAGTTTTGGAATGTAAAAAGTAGGTTTTGAAGGCTGCTGAAAATTTCCAATTTTTAACCCGCACTTGAGAGCGAACAGTAGGTACATCTGAAAAAAAAAACTAAAAAGTGATGTTTGTAGAGAATTTTAAGTACTTTAATTTGTGTAAACAGACCATTTACTAAAATTTAATAGTTTTCGAATTTTAAGCAAGAAACCGGAAAAAAGCTGAATTTTTTCTCTTTTTTAGCGATTTTTTTCAATGTTCCGCCACGAATTTTTTTCCGCAAACCTCAGATTCGAATTCAGTACCTCAAAATACGTATAGAATGAAAGAAACCAGAACTACCCCATAACTTTCCTAGCAAAAACACAATTTAACAGGAGTAAGTATAGATAGATCACTCGAGATTAAAGAGCGATATAGTGATCAATTACTTTCACCAAACGGAAAGAATATGAGGTGGTGATATTCATAACCAGTCGCAAGATGGCAAGAAAGATATCTACGGGGTAGTACAATTCTCAAACCGATCGCCGTGTATTAAAGAATACACTTAAAAAATGTATATTTTTTATTATTATTATAAGATGTGTCAACTCTTGACCTCAATCTTGACCATAAAGGTCAAAGATGAGGTCGACGATAGAGCGAGTTAACCCAGATAATGCCTATAAAGGCACTGGTACTCCCACGCACCGACGGAACACAGCAAGCCGTTTGGCGTCGGACTTCGGTAGGAGGGTGGTCGCGAACCAGACGGCCCTTTACAGAGCCTACCACACCGCATGAGACCATAGGACGACACCTCAGATTCAGAAAAAAATGAAGTGTCGTTGCCTGGGATGGATTCCTAGGAGGCAGGTCTCATTTGTGTTTCCTTAGTCGCCTCTTACGACACCCACGGAAAGAGATGGGTTGGTGTTATTCTCAACCGATCACCACACGGAGCGGAGGAGATAAAGTTAGATAAAGTTAAAATATTTATTAAAAAATGTTAAGTAATACTTACCTATTATGAAGGAAGAAGATGAGCGCTGTCGCCAACAAACTGCTGTTTGGCGCAGATAAATTTATGTAAATTTAAGTTTGTTTAAACATTTCACACACGGAGTGTGCAGTTGTGTAATTATGGCACAAGTGGTGAACAAGCCCGCGAAAATAGTTGTTTTCAAATAAACCCAATAAAGATAACATTAATAATATTAATAAAATAACAACAATTGTACACAAACATTGATTCACACAAGCCATGTCTGCATGGGTTGGTTTCTGTGCACTTTGTGATACGCGTGTATGTGCGTGCGTCAAGTTGTGTACCTTCATGCGTACCTATACAATACAAGACAATACAATATACTTCATTTGAACACAGAGACATACTTAAAGTACAATTAACAGAACATAAATCATAGTGTACAACAAGAAGCAATAATTTCTCCCAGGCAAGCTAAGCGTATTTTTATTTTTTATTTGGTACAACGAACAAGTTATAAACAAACACTTAATCTAAAAAAGTACCTAATACAGTGATTTTTTAAGAGTGCAACTCTCAACAGTCAGTGTGCTCAACATTTAAAAACACAACAATGCAAATAGGTACATCACTTTTAAATAAGATATTATATTAATTACTTACACGCAAGCAAAATAGTAGAGTCAGTAAGCGGGAAAAAATGAGTTGAGTTTCGGAAATTGTATTAAAGCAAACCACTTGGTATGATTGTTCCTTAAGTTAAAATAAGCCGATAAAGATCGGTAGCCCTCGAAAATATCCCCTCTGAACCAGGAGGGGGAGGGTCAAAGAGGTGCTCCGCCCGGCGTTACTTCAAAAAATATTACCACTCATTTGTAGCAACCAGGTTGAGTTTGGTATGGTTTTCGTATAAATCAATAACGCGGAATTCATTTTTGGTATTTATTTTACACATATGTGCAATGGTTTTTTAAATAATCGCAAAAATATAAAATTGTAATCACAAAAACAAACCTTTCGCAGCCTATATTTTTTTATTTAAGAGACATATAAGTGTTAAAAAAATATCCGAATGTAGCCTGTTTAATGTAAATTTATTATAATATAACTTAAGTAAGGGTTTTTATATAGAATTATGACACAAAAAAATGTAGGATCCGACGCGGCGAATGGATTATTTGAGAGAAGTAACCTTTTTTTATTTGAATCATATAATAATTTTATAATCTGGTCTTTTTTATGATATCGAAGCGTTACCTTGCTTTCTAATCTATTTATAATTTTTTTTTTGGGTTTTTCTAATGTCAAAGACCAGTAGTGGAGTGCCGTAAGACCAAAAAACGTCAAAGCCTCGGAACCCGTTTCCACTGAAAGAGTTTTCGTGAAACATTTTTTATTACATTGTTGGAGGTATAAATAAAAAAGTTTTACCCTCAAATTTTGCCGATCTGATTTTTATCTGGTATTGAGGAATTTCCATACAAAAGATGATTTTTTGGGTATGTAAAAAAATACGGTTTTTAAAGATTTCCACGCAAAATCAAAACTATTGAAGCTGTAAGTTTAAAATTTTGCATAGATGATCTTCAGATATTTGGGAAACTTACCGAAATGTGGTGACACAGAGTTCCCATGGGAAAGAATTATAGAGCGTCCATTTAAATGATATGTACGTTTGGTGTTTCAGTCGCAGCCCTCTATCTTGCAAACTATTATAGACAGCATGTCCAAATTTTCAGGAAATACGTATTTTGATAGTAACTGTCGTAAAATAATAATAAATAACATTAAAAACTTAAATCACAATGGAGTCACCATACGACAAACGTCCAAAATTTCGCATTTCCTTTACGACTTTTGCTCTATTTCAAAACCGATGTAATGCATACACCTTAAACTTCGTTCCCATTTAAAACAAACTTTACATTAGTTAAAAAATTTATCAATAACAGTCAAGAGTGAATCGGACTCAAGCTAAATATATTTAAACAAACTCTCACTCGAACTGTATTTGTGACATTTACCTAGTTATTTTTCATGGAATTACTGTTATTATTTATATTATGACTCGGAAACTTTAATATCCGTACCTTTGATGTATGTGTCTTCGTTTTACTAAACATTTTTGCCTCACATCATACTATAAACGCCAATTCCATAGTAAATAACCAAAAACCGTTAAAAAAACTGTTTTTATTTACATTGACTTTAAAATTTTATTGCTTGAGTTTGGCTCATATCTGGCCAGTTTTAATATATTTTTTAAATAATGTAAGATATGTTTTCAACGTGTACTAATTTTGAAGGATATACATTGTATGGTTTTTGAAATAGATCAGTAACAATTATTTTTTCAAAAATACGATATTTTGGACGTTTGTCGTATGGGAACCCCACTTTAGTTTAGGTTTTTAATTTTATTTATTATATTTTACGATAGTTACTATCAAAATACGTATTTTCTGAAAATTTGGACACGCTGTCTTTAATAGTTTGAAAAATAGAGGGCTGCGACTGAAACACCAAATGTACATATCAATTAAATGGACGCCCGCCCTATAATTCTTTCCCATGGGAACTCTGTGTCACCTCATTTAGGTAAGTTTCCAAAATATCTGAAGATCATCTATGCAAACTTTTAAACTTACAGCTTCAATAGTTTTGATTTTGCGTGGAAATCTTTAAAAATCGTATTTTTTTACCCACTGAAAAAAATTAAAAAAACACAAAATATCAAAATTAAAAAATATATTAAAAAGCAAATAAACGCTACGGTATCATAAAAAGGACCAGATCATAAAATTATTATATGATTCAAATAAAAAAAGTTTCCTTCTCTCAAATAATCCGTCCGCCGCGTCGGGTTCTACATTTTTTCGAGTCATAATTCTGTATGAAAACCCCTACATAAGTTATGTATTTATAAATTAACATTAAACAGGCTCTATTTGGGTATTTTTTTAACACTTAATATGTCTCTTCAGTAAAAAAAATAGGCTGCGAAAGGTTTTTTTTGTGATTACAATTTTATATTTTTGCGATATATTTAAAAAACCATTTTGCACATATGTGTAAAATAAATACCAGAAATGAATTCCTTGTTAGGGACCGTTCAACAATTACGTGATCATTTTTGGCCGTTTTTTTAACAACCCCCCCCCCCATGTAATCACAGCGTAATCTTTTGTTTTTAACCCCCCCCCCTCGCCTTGATTACGTAATCCGTCCGTGTTTAAAATTTTTGCTGTATTAGCACTGACTCCTATGTTATGTTTCTATGGGTCTTTTTACCTAAAATATACCCAAAATACTTACTTCCTCCAATATACCTATAACAATATCGATGCTTGGAAAAGTCGATAAAATATGCCGAAAAAGTATAAAAAACTGAATCTGGTCACACTGTTCCACAGTTTGTCTATAGCAGGGGAAATCCCGTTCCATCTATCTAATACAGGGGTTCCCAACCTTTTTTTGTCTACTGCCCACTTTAAGAATAAATTATTTTTTAACGCCCCCCTTTTTAAACATACTTAAAAACCGCTAAGTACTTATAACTGATTATTGAAACGCAACTTTATAGTATTCGGACAGAGTATCTTTTATTGAAAATAAAACAAACATAATCAATTCTTATATAAAAACTAATGTGAAGGTTGAATCTGATGCTGCTCAATAAGTTTGTTGATATCAGGTTCCAATTTACTCAAAAACAGCCGCAAGTCGCCACGTTCGGTAACACGCAAACGATTTCTCTTTTTAGTAAGCAGCGTTGCCACAGCACTAAAACCACGTTCACACAAATATGACGATGGGAATGCTATCAAGAATCGTTGAACAATTGACCACAATCCAGGGTACAATTGCAGGATCGGTTTTTGAAGCCAAAATTCTTGATATCCATTTTTGAACTTGATTTTTATTTCTTCGTTTGTTGTCAATTCTATAAGTTCTTCTTCCAGCTGAGGTGACATTGCTATGTTGACATTTGAAAACGGATCCAACACCCAGTCTGGTATTTCCAAGTTTAAAATGTCCTGGTATCGTTCGGTGAAGTCAATGTGGAGGTTTTCCAAATGTTGGCAGTAGGCAAACAAGTCGTCGTTACTGCAGGATACTGATAAATTCGGAAAATTGTGAAACTCACGTCTGCCCATATTCTTTTTGTGCAGAAGCAGTTTGGCTGCGAAAGCAGCAACGACATTTTTTGTTTTAATTAAATTTAGTTCATCGCCTTGCAGTTGGAGGTTCATGTCGTTGAACAATTTATACAGGTCTGTCATGTAAGCTATATCATTCTTTGATTTTATGAGCTTGTTGCGCAGTTCTGTATCTTTAGTTTCCAAGAACTCTATCACAGAGTCAAACAGGTTGTAAAATCGAATCAGACAATTGCCTCTTGACAGCCAACGAACTTCAGTATGAAGCAATAAACGGTTGAAATCTTCGTCATTAGTAACACAAAGCTGATGAAATAATCTATCATTCAAAGAGCTGCTACGGATTTTATTGACTGCTTTGATGACATATTGCAGTGATTGAAATAGTCGTTCACTTAAGTTTCTAGCAACCAAATGTTGTCTATGAATAACGCAATGTATAGCAAGGACATCTGGAATTTTATTTTTTAAGTACGCTATGAAGCCTTTATGGCGCCCTGTCATAGCCGGAGCGCCATCCGTAGCAACTGATATAATATTTTTCAAAGGAATCTCTTTCTCTTCACAAAACTTTTCCAATGTATTGAATATGGTTTCGCCTTTTGTATCTGTCTCCAAATTTCTGGCAAACAATAGTTCTTCACGTATTTTCTCATCTTTAATAAACCTCACGTAAGATAGCAACAACGCTTCATTAGTTGGTAAAGTGGACTCATCGAGCTGAATTGAGAATTGACTAGTCCTCAGATGATTGCACAATGATTCTTCAATGTTTTCAGCCATTTCATCAATTCGTCTTTGCACAGAATTATTACTCAAAGGAATTTTTCGGATAATATCTGCGGCCGGTTTATGAAGCACAGTAGTTATTACTTCCTTTATTGCTGGCAAAATTAACTCTTCTCCGATGTTGTGTGGTTTGCCTTTTTGAGCAATTAACAAAGAGATATTGTACGAAGCTCGAAGTCCGTCGTCATCTTGCTTAGCAGCCGCCGAAAATAGTTTTGATACACTTGGCTGAATATTATACTTCTTCTCTAGGTCTTGAAAATATGCTACATTCTTGTCTTTCTTATCTGGATGCATTTTATTCAAATGATCTTGCAGTCTTGAAGGCTTCATTGCTTCGTTCGAAAATGTTTTTAGACATAGAAGACACAAAGGCGACGACGGGTTTGTGGGATTTTCAATAAATCCGAATTTAATATATTCCGCAGAGTATTGCCGTCTCTTCTTTTTTACTTCCGACATTGTTTTGTTTTGAGAAATACGTAAGTGTTATAATGAAGTACTGCTTATCTATTATGCGCGAAACCGCAAATGAAAATAAAATAAATTTACGTCGTTTATATAGGATTGCATAAGCAGCACGCACCAACAGGAATAAGACAAACGTGCATAAACTCGTTTATCTCATTCGACGCCCAATCGTACTCGACAAGCAAGAACAAGTACCTATTATAGAACCAGCCGATTGATACAGGAATGTACAAATCGGATTATTTAACAAAAACTTGTTAAAACATGATTGCCCGCGGTCTATTATATCGAACCGAGTTTGAGCTATATCTTAATTAATATTAGTTGATGTTCACAAGATGTAGTCGAGAGTCGAGAGCTCAGTCGGTGTCTAAGAGTCTTCCTAGCTAGGTAGATGAAATTATAAATCGACCCCAAAGCCCTACACAACGCCCCCTTTTTTTTCTGGGTCTCTTACCGCCCCCCTTTAGGCCTGCAGCGCCCACAAGGGGGCGTTATCGCCCACGTTGGGAAAGACTGATCTAATAGTTAGTGTTACCAGTAATAGACTTCAAAATTGGACGTAAATATTTAAATATAATTTATTTATTCATTTCGCTATATGTTAATTAAAGTTATAAAATGATGACGTAATCATGGCTTCTTCCCCCCCCCCAAAATAATCCGATGTATATACAAGCACCCGACCCCCCCCCCCTTCCGGTGATTACGTAATTGTTGAATGATCCCTTATAGTCCATTGAAATGTTACATTTTTTAGGCCTTACCTTGCGTTTTTTAGAGGACGCAATTTTATTTTTCTGATGTGTAGGGGGGGTCAGTGTAAAGCTAAAACCAAGTTTGTGGGGTCGCCACCCTTGTCCCACGGCCGCCATCTTGAAAATAGGGGTTGAAATGGTTTTTACGGTATATCTCTTAAACTATTTATTTTATAAAAAAAAATTGTTAACATTTTTTGTTGCAAATTAAATTCTCTACAACTTTGGTTCAGTAACTTTTTGTCGTAGAACTATAAATAAAAAAGTTATAAGCGAAAATCTTCAGAAATTAATGAAAATCATTTTTACGAAAAAATGATATCAGACCATTTTTGTAGATCGTTTTTTGAGGAACAACTTTTATTTGCATCATTTTTTCATTAAGTCAATAGCTAAGGTTTTACAGCGCTCCGAAGTGAGTACTATTTTTCAGTACTCTTAACTATACCTATATTATACATGTGTACTAATAATATGTCATCAGTTATTGTTTTTTTTTTTTAATTTATTTTTTTTACTTTATTATAATTTTTTTAATTAAAAATTTTGCAATTTTATTAAAAATTAATTATTCACTTCCTCCAACACAAGACACAGCTCGCTTTCATACTTTCCGAGTCTACCATCAGGTCCAGTCGTGGCTTGGTAATTATAATGATCCTGAAGACTGGGGCTGGAAAAAATGTGGAAAATTATTGATGCCAGTGCAGAACTCAAAACCTCCAGCACTCCCTGAGCTTCTAAAATTGATTTTTTGCAAATGCAAAGGAAACTGTGGAGCGATGTGTGGATGTCGAAAAGCAGGACTGAAATGTTCTGCAGTGTGCTTCCATTGTTCTGGAGAGACTTGCAGCAACGTAATAGAACTCTCAGAATTAATTGATGAAAATGACTTTGATGATGAACCGCCAACATTAACACCCCTTCCTTCGCCAGTTCTCCCACTGGTATTTAATTTAGAAAGCCGATCAGATGCTGAGCCGCAGCCTGGTCCATCAAAACGACTGAGGACGGAGTAGTTGTAATTTAGAAAATCACCGTGGATTAGGCCTATCGGGGATACCACGTAAAAAAAAACGCGCCTCTAGACTCTACCTCGTGGGTGGTGGGGAAAAGAGTCAATAATTAATTTTTAATAAAATTGCAAAATTTTTAATTAAAAAAATTATAATAAAGTAAAAAAAATAAAAAAATAATAAAAAAAAACAATAACTGATGACATATTATTGATACACATGTATAATATAGGTATAGTTAAGAGTACTGAAAAATAGTACTCACTTCGGAGCGCTGTAAAACCTTAGCTATTGACTTAATGAAAAAATGATGCAAATAAAAGTTGTTCCTCAAAAAACGATCTACAAAAATAATCTGATATCATTTTTTCGTAAAATGATAAAAAAAAAGTTACATCGAAAAATATAATTTTTTTTCTCAAATTTCTGAAGATTTTCACTTATAACTTTTTTATTTATAGTTCTACGACAAAAAGTTACTGAACCAAAGTTGTAGAGAATTTAATTTGCAACAAAAAATGTTAACAAATTTTTTTTATAAAATAAATAGTTTAAGAGATATACCGTAAAAACCATTTCAACCCCTATTTTCAAGATGGCGGCCGTGGGACAAGGGTGGCGACCCCACAAACTTGGTTTTAGCTTTACACTGACCCCCCCTACACATCAAAAAAATAAAATTGCGTCCTCTAAAAAACGCAACCCCAAATGTAACTTTTCAATGGACTATTATTGATTTATACGAAAACCATACCAAACTCAACCTGGTAGCTACAAATGAGTGGTAATATTTTTTGAAGTAACGCCGGACGGAGCACCTCTTTGAACCTCCCCCTCCCGGTTCAGAGGGGATATTTTCGAGGGCTACCGATCTTTATCGTCTTATTCTAACCTAAGGAACAATCATACCAAGTGGTTTGCTTTAATCCAGTAGAAAAATGTGAATCTGCTTAATGACTCTACTAAAAGAACAATTAGAAATTAAAAAGAGTTAGAAATTAATTTATTTTATTTATTTAACAATTTATTGCACACATGAAAATTAAACAGATTAGTAGAAGAAAAGATAGACGACTTAATAGGTATAGCTTATTTCTATTTAGAAATTTCTTCCAGCAAACCCAAGGATAGGAAATGTGAAACATAAACTAGCAGATAGTCGTGCGCGTAATACGAAAACCAATAAAAAAACATACTAAGCAAAAATATATACATATATAAATACATATACAATACTTAAACCTAACAGACATTACAAGAAGAAAGATAATACTCCCTAACTCTTCTCTTAAACACAGCCAGCGATGGGCTGTCTCGGACAGTGTGAGGGAGAGAGTTTCACAGTCTTGCCGCGTGCACCGTGAAGGAGTAAGAAAAGAAATCCGAGTGGTGCGAAGGGATAGATAGAAGGGTCCTAACATTTGAGCGACACGGTTTATCCTGACAACGTGAAAATTGAAACGTAGATAACTAGGAGCAAGTGGATTATAAAGAATGTTAAAGAGACAGGACAGTATGTGAGCGTTCCTCCGAAGACGGATGGGGAGCCACTTGAGCTGCTTCCGAAATTCAGAAATACGCTCATACTTCCGTAAGCCGAATATAAATCTGATACACAGGTTTTGAAGCCGCTCAAGCTTGTTCAAGAGCTCCTCAGTGGCATCCAGATAGCAACAATCAGCATAATCAAGAATAGGAAGGAGTAGGGCTTGGACTAGAGAGATTTTGATGTTAAAAGGTAGAAAGTTTTGAAGGCACTTGATGGAATGAAAAGAAAAGTGAAGTTTTCTGCTTACCTCATTGACATGAGCAGTCCACGATGAGTGAGAGTCCAACATAACGCCTAAGTTTTTAGCAGTGTTAGTGAAGGCAATTGGAGTACCGTTGTAAATAATAGAGGGAAGAGAAGTCTCATCCAGTTGCCTGCACATATACCGCCCACCAATAACCATCACTTGCGACTTTTTAGGATTGACTAATAAGCCAAAGGACTTAGCCCAGTCGCCAATGCGTTGTAAGTCGCAATTCATGGCATCAACAGCGGTCGAAACATTATCAATGGTAAAATGACGGTAAAGTTGCAAGTCGTCTGCATAGAGATGGAAATTTGAAGATATCACCGGTGTAACGGTAATAATGAAAATAGAAAACAGCAACGGGGAGAGTACGCCACCCTGCGGTACTCCCGCCACAAGATCACACCAATCAGAGTAGGCCTCGTCAATGCGGATCCGCTGCGAGCGACCACGAAGGTAAGATTCGAACCAGGTTACAGCTGAAGAGGACAAATTAAGGGAACGAAGAACAGCGAGAAGTATTTCAAAGTCTACGGAATTAAAAGCACTACTAAAGTCGAGTAAAGTAAGGATAGTCAAAGACTTGTTTTTCATGGCGGGACGGAAATCATCAGTAACTTTCAAGAGAGCCGTTACAGTACTATGTGCAGGTCGAAAACCTGATTAAAATGAAGAAAGGAGGCAATTCGTAGAAATGAAATCAGCCAGCTGCTTGTGGACAATGTGTTCAAGGATTTTTGAAAGGAAAGGTAAAATGGAGATAGGACGGAACTCGGAGAAGGAGGATGGGTTCGGAGTCTTAGGGAGAGGAATAATATTGGAAACGTGTCAATATTATTCCTCTCCCTAAGCTTCTACTGCTGTCCTACCTTTTAATTTCTAATTGTAATTCTAATTCTTAAATTAGAATTAGAATTACAATTAGAAATTAAAAAGGTAGGACAGCAGTAAGGTAAATGCTTATCTATGCGTATTTAAAGTGTAATAATTGCGTATCTTCTTCTATTATCGTGTAGGTATAGTCAAGTGTGTGGCCCTGGTGTCTAATTTATTAAAACGATACAATGGCCTCTGACGTGGTTTTAACGACTGTACCGACAGCTTACAGCCGGGACCGACAGCTTAGCGTGCCCTCCGAAGCACGGAAACGCTCGTGATAATTTGCCACTTTGGTCACATGGTTCAGTGACGTTTTAGATTATGTACTCGTATATGTAACGGGACAAAGCGTACAGTGAAAGTGCGGGTGGTTGGGTTCGGCCACCTTCCCCTTAGGGAGAGGCCCCTTGAATGCGAAAGAAATGCAAGCTTCTATTCATGTGTTTAAGTTATGTGTTCGTTGGCAATCAACTGTCATTAAAAGTGAATCTCATTACTTATGTTGGACAGGGACTTCGTTTCCGTGGAAATTTCGTAAAATCCTTCCGCATTCATTGCCTACGTTATTAAAGAAACCCTTGAGTCAAATTTCAAGCTTGTTAGGTCCAAGGATTGAACTGGGCGTTGATGGACTAGTGAGTCAGGACAGGACCTTACATTTTATATGCATACTAGCTTTTCGCCCGGGACTTCGTTCCCGTGGGAATTTTCCTGTCAATTTTCCAATGTTTTTAATAGTGATTCAGCTATTCGGGACGGATAGAAATACAACAAATCAAAAACCATGGAAATCGGTCCAGCCGATCTTGACTTATAAGTGGTGTAACTAACACGACTTTGTTTTATATATTTAGATTCAGATTACCATAGCACACCCGTAACAAATCATTCAGTCATTAATTCAAACATACATAGATACATCACTCACGCCTATAAAATCACTAAAGGGGTAGGCAGAGCATCAGTGGTTCTAGCGAACTACTTAATGCCATTTAATTCAAACAATTAAGTATGCTTTAATCCTTATCTGGGATGGACATAGGGTACATGATTTTCCCGAATTCCCACGGGAACGAAGTCCCGAGCGGAATGCTAGTCTATACTAATATTATAAAGAGGAAAGATTTGTATTTTTGAATGTAGGTACTTATATGTATAACGAATAGGCTCCGAAACTACTGCACCGATTTCAAAAAATCTTTCATCATTAGGATGCTACATTATTCCAGAGTAACATAGGCTACATAATTTTCCCGAATTCCCACGGGAACGAAGACCCGAGCGGGATGCTAGTGTTGTATAATAGTGAGAGGTTGTCAGCCTTTCTCCCATAACCCATAATACACCAAAACCCTCGTGTTCCACTTACTGCCTTCTACATACAATACAATACATTATGCGTGGGAAGAGTTGGCATCTGATACATTCTAAGTTTTTCTTTCACTCCCAGTCCAGGGTGTAAGTTTGTATTAACATTTTTTTGAACATTTTGACTCGAAACTTCGTCAAGATATACCTTAGAGCAGGGTTTCTCAAACTTTTGGCTCCACGAACCCCTGTTGAAAGTTTCCAGATGACAGCGAACCCCTTGACTAACCAAAGGTAACGAATACAGGTCAAAAGAAATATCTTTTTAATATGAATGTGATGGGTGTTTCTTGTCGCAAATTAAGTCAATCTTAGGAGTAATTTTGGACAAAGTGCCGCACGTGCCCGCCAGTCATCAAGCCGCCGCCATCACGTAAATCTTGCCGCTAACCCCCTACCGACGAATGGCGAACCCTTAGGGGTTCGCGTACCCCACTTTGAGAAACCCTGCCTTAGAGCAAATAAATGAACAAATGTTTCGTGACATTTGTTCAATGTATATAATTTATCAACGCCCAGCTTAAGCCCTTTTGACTTAGGAAGCTAAAATTTTACACAACTCTATCTTTTAGGTATAACTAGCTGTACGCCCGGGACTTCGTTCCTGTGGGAATTTCGGAAAATTATGTAGCCTATGTGTTAATTCAGGATATCAGCTACCTCCATACCAAATTTGATCAAAATCAGTCTACCCGATCTCGAGTTACCTATGTGTTGTAACAAACACGACTTTCTTTTATATATATAAGACTAGCTTTACGCCCGGGACTTCGTTCCCGTGGGAATTTCGGAAAATTATGTAGCCTATGTGTTAATCCCGGGTATCAGCTACCTCCATACCAAATTTGATCAAAATCAGTCTACCCGATCTCGAGTTATAAGTGTTGTAACAAACACGACTTTCTTTTATATATATATATATATATATATATATATATATATATAGAATATAGATATATAGATAGATATAGATAAGATATATAGATGCAAAGAAAAAAAAAGGATTTTAAGCCTCTAAAGGAGTGAAATGAGGGTTTAACGTTTGTATATAAATCAATATTTCGACTCGAAACTTTGTGAAGATATGCCTTGAAAAAAATAAAATTACACGTGTTACGAGATTTTTGTAAAATCATCTGGATAACTTAAACAAAATTAAAAGTGTTGAATCACTTTCTGCTTCATCGTCATCAACGGACTATAGAATACATAATTTTTGCACACAATAAGTGACACAAGAGAATGAAAAAAAAACTTTCCATTATTTGAAGCATTCTTTCCATCCGCAAGCGCTTGTAGCCCAGTGGCTCTCACTGATCAGTGAGGTTAAGCAACGTGCACAGAGGTAGGGAACCTGATGGGTGACCAAAGTGGCAATTTATCACGAGCACTTCCGTGCTTTGGAGGGCACATTAAGCTGTCGGTCCCGGCTGTTGTCGATTGACTACAGTAGTTCAAACTAAGTCAGAGGCCATTTTGCGGTTTGAAAACTGACACCAGGGTTAGCCAAGTTCGCTACATAGGTACCTACTACCCGTACGCGCTATTTGCCGGTCCCCAACCTGATTAAACGCAATAAATGTCTAATTTTACTCAAATACAATATTTTTATTAATAATAAGTCAAAAATATTTTAAATATAGCTTCTTCTTTTTTTCATATCGCCAACGGCAAACTTAGCTTAGAGCGAACGGGTAGTACTTGACTATACCTACCTACACTATAAGAAGAATCCGCAAGCGCGCAGCGCCTCATTGCTGAGACACCACGAACGGCATCCTGGACGCATCGGCCAGTGGGTCTCTCCACTGATCACGCAGTGGACAAGCCTGCACGCAACGGGCACACTACCCGGCGCAAGATTTAATTAATTAATATAAATTATGTTTTTTACTAACACTAGCTTTTAAGTATATCTTTAAAGTAAGAGTGAATAGGCTTCTTCTGGGTGAGCTCGCTACATCCTCGACCGCATCTTTGCCGTGAGCTAGATTGTGGTCAAGAGCGAACCCATTCTTAATTTTAAAAAAAAGTCTTATCACTGTTACTAACACTAATATGGCTGTTTATTTTTAATAAATATATTGAATTGAATTGAAAAGCACCACCGTAAACCGGATCGGACATAGTGCGAAACCGCTCTTAGGCTTCGTGTTGACGGCCGGTTTGGTCTAGTGGTAGTGACGCTGCCTCTTGATCGGCGGGTCCTGGGTTCGATCCCCAGTCGGGGCAAACATTTGTGTGAAAAAATCAGATGTTTGTTCTCGGGTCATGGGTGTTTGTGTTTGTCTTTATGTGTGTTCCGAGGGACCCACGACACAAGGGAAAACCTTAGTGTGGGCCTTTGAGTGTGTAGCGTTTATTTATTTATAATTTATTTAAACCAAAAAAACGTGTTGCGCTATTCGAAGAATGACATGGGTTGACTACAAAAGTTCTTTACGCAAGAGAAGCCGCGAGCAAAAGCCAGTTTAGTACGTATAATGCATTTAAAAATGTTATTATTATTATGCATGTAATTCAGTATTTTAACATCTGCATTTCACATAGTAATAAAAAGAGTGCAGCATGGACAGAGATTACTTATGAGTGGAATATCTTTAGAATTTTTTATTATGAGATGGGTATAACATAGAATTTTTAGTATATTTGTTTTAAATAGTTTGAATGTAATTATACATTCAAACTATTAACACACCATTTGAAGCATAAAAATGAAAAGATATTTTAATTTAATTATTTTATTTTATTATATTCACATACACTACTCATTAGAGCAATAACACATTTGTTATAAGAATCAGAATGGCCCAACTTCAATATTTAAATTAAAAATATACCTCTAGGGTCCTCATTGACAGATTAATAATAACAATAAAAAATAAAGCCTTTATTTTCCGAAATTTACATATTGTGGCTAGAAAATCTTAGACAAAAGAATTTAAGGCGACTACAGCGCCTAAATTACGATTTTATTATGTGTAGATAAGCATGACGCACTGCATTAAATCGAAGAAAAAAATACTACAGTAATATTCAGGACATAAACTAGATAAGTAGTTTGCTGAAAACATGATTCAGCACTTTTGGTTCGATAGAAAAAGCTCACAAAGTCACATCTAAATACCCAATATTGTGTATCTTTTAAGCTGTAAAAAGGACACTAAAATGCACATAGGAACTTGAATTTGCTATGAAAATGTTTGTGATTGAACACTCTCGATAAGTAGTTAACACATTTTTTTTATTTAAGCAGTTACCTTTCCATAAATCTCCTTTTTCTAACTATCGAAAATGTTTTTACGCACGCACGCTTTCATATACCCGTAAACTTTGTGTATCGATACTGTTTGCACTGCCGGCCCAGGCCTGTTGAGAGATGGAGATGTATTCCTACGTGTGCTGCCTTTATCGGGTGCTGTAGTCGCCTTAAATAACTGCACTTATAAAATCTCTCTTATTTCGGTGTGTCTTACGGCAAAGGCGTCTTCCAACTCTTTCCACTGTCTGCCGCTTATCCAATAGGGTCCTAAGGTTATTTTCAGGTCATCCTCCCATCTTCTTGCTTTACGCTCTCAGCTCCTAGTGCCATCCCTTGGATACCAAACTGACCTGTTTGCTCTACTTTTCCTTTCTGTAGTTAAAATATCAGTAATCTGTCAATGAGGACTCTAGAGGTTGCCCAATCACTTTCCGGAAACCTTTTTCTTTGCTGCAGTTGCCATTATCCTTCTTCTAATGAGTTTGGCACACTCCTCAGTTTTCTCTTTAGCCATAGTACCATGTTTTGACGTCTGATTTATCATGTATTGTTTTGCTATCGATAAGAATTCTGGTAACTGAAATGAAATTAAGTAGATTTAAGTCTTGATGAGTGCTTGGACTTCATAATGTCATTTGATTTCAAAACGATTACCAAGAATAGAATAGAACATGTTTATTCTGCAAATAATAAAATACAAATTGCTAAAAAGGATGCTGCTTAGCATGATGCTAGTTTTCAGTTACAATTAGTTTGATAGGCTAGGTGGTTCATTTAAGAAAACCTTAGATATCATGATCAAAATTTAATAAAATTTATTGTACAGTCAAGAGCAGGTCACGCTTTACACTACCAGTTTGAGCTGAGCTCTGATTTGAACTGCGCGCCAGACAATGCAAAGTCCAAAGTGTCAGGGTTGACGTGCTCTTGAGTATACTGTGGAATCTGGGTCAGAGGGTCATCTTAGGGGCGGCTGAAATAAAATTTCGCAAAGCAAGCACCGGTTCAAATAACTCATGAGTCAGGGTAAGATGGTTGTATTAGTGCTGATCAGTTTTCGGCGCAAGGTGTCCTTTTAAAAACTATATTTTAATATTATGCTGCAGACTATTAACACCTCAACTCATAACTATCTTTGCAATACTTTTATTTTTATTAGGTTGTCAACTTACCAAAAGATCATCTTCCTTCTTTCCTAGTTGCACAAATGCGCACTGGGCAGCATGGCTCTTGTGTTCCGCCCACGGGTCATCTGTAGCTTCCCACCCATCCAACTCCTTGCCGCACAGAAAGCACTTAGCTGCATCGGCATCCTCATCCCCAGTCGCAACAGAATAAAACCCTGCCTCCGCCATATTACGAACATTACACTTATCTTTGTCACTAAAAGGCCAGTTCTTGAACGTTTTTACACGCTCGTCAACGAAATATAACAATTGGTTTTCCATGTTTTCGTTAATTTTTTTAATCATTTAATTTATTATAATACGATACAAAACGACGTTGACGGCCTTGGTTGACGGTTGAGTGATATTTGAAAATTTTTGTTTTGTTGCTTACTTTTATAAAAAATATCTAAGAACGTACCAATACCAACGTAGATTTAGTTATTTAACCTAGAAATTGATAAAAAAATATTACAACTATGTTTTGTTATGTAAAATACAAAGAAATCAAGATTAGCTTTAGTTTTTATAAAAAAAACCATAAAAATTTATTACACTTTCACCGTGAATAACGTAACAAAACGCAATGAACAAATTACATAGAAATGTTGCCAGTAAAGAATAAGAAATCCGCTTAGTACTTTTAATACCATGTTATCTCCCTTTCTTATCAAAACCAAAACATGACCAAAATAACAATTTTTTTTGTTAATGCTAAAAATGTAGTTTGCATCAAAGTGCAACCTTGAAAATAATTAGTTCATCTGAACTTTGACATTTATCGACAACTATGGTAGTTTTATTTGTTTATTGTATGGCAAATATTTTTTCATCTAGCAAATCAACCAATCCCGTTAAAGTCTCCGGGTGGATGGTTGTTCACGCGATTATTATCCAATCCTAATCGAAAATCGAGTCGAGCTCGAACCGTCTATTTAGTGATTTTTCGAGTCATATAAACGCGAAATCAAACAAAATAGAAAGTAAATTTAAAAGCCTTACTAATATAATTAAATACGTAATACAAACTTCGGTAATTTGTACGTCGCGAAAACATTAAACAAAAGAAATTAAGTGCCTATTTTGCAGCCTTTTGTTTTTTTTATTATAGACTTTCTTTTGTTCCTGTCGAGTGTCGAGTATATTGCACGGGACTTGAGATGGTCCGAGCTGTTTTCTAGCACTGTCCAGTTGCATACAGTAATTTGGTAAGCGAGGCTTTTTTAAATTTCATTAGATTAACACGCGTTAAACGAAAGTTATACTTGCATCTATTATAATTAAATTAGCATTAATTTGTGTTCTTAATTTGTATAGATACATATTTGGGTTTTTCCACAATATTTTTAGCAAAGTAGGAATTAAAAATCCTGTTTAATGTCTTGTCAAACTAATGTTTCAGTTTTAGGTTAGAAACTCGTGGAATTTATTTTTCATTTTACCAACCTTGCCAAGTAATAGGTTAAATTATCTTAAGCTATCTAATCTACCTATTTATTATGTGCAAATTCTGCACAATCTCAGTTACACCTCTGCACCTGGCTCGAATAGGATGTAACCTAAAAAAAAACAATTGATATGCCTAAGTACCTACCTACTTGTTATACGAATTATTCTACATAATTATTCAAATGGTATAAAATTTAAACATTGGTCTAAAAGATTTAATTTACTTAGGTAAAAAAAAGACGGTCGCTGGTTCATGTAAGACAAAGAAAATATGAAGTTCTCACGGTTTACAAACTTGATGTAAACACCTCTAAGGTCCGTATTACAGAACGTGACTCAGACTTTGATCTTTACTTGAGTATTAGTCATCTTTGTCATTTTGAAAGTGAGAAAAAGAGACAATCAATACTTAAGTATAGATCAAAACTTGAGTCTCCTTCTGTAATACGGGCCTAAGTGTTTAAGGATTTTAGTTTTATCTCGATGTACTATCAACCCCAGTTCCGCCTGACCACCTTAAGGATCAGTTTTGTTTGCAGCGTTCGGCGCCTTGCCCCAACTGTTCGTTTTCGGCAACTAATAGCGCTTTAGGCGGGTTGAAAAAACTATTCCTTTCTTGTAAATTTTTTTTTGTTCACCAAAAATTTGAAACTGGTCAGGCGGAACTGGGGTTGATAGTACATACAGTTGTACACACAGTAATATGCACTTTTTTTCCCTACCTCAGTATCTTCTTCTTCATATCTGGCGAACTTGATTAACTCTTGTGTCAGAGTTTTTAAACTGCACAATGGCCTCTGACTTGGTTTTAACGACTGTAGTCAATCTTAACACTCTCCGAAGCACGTAAACTCATGCAGATCCTCAGAGCACGTTAACGCTCGTGATAAATTGCTACTTTGGTAACCAATCAGGTTCCCTGTCTCTGTATGTTTCTTGACCTCACTGATCGGTTGAGATCATGAGTGATTGACCTCACCTCACTGATCGGTTGTATCAAGTATCTGACAATGACTACATTATTTTCAGTTTGATGGGCTTTCTTTCGGTTTCAAATGCTGATTCCACCCTAGCCAGTCGTTCGCTGGAGGAGGTTTTTTATTTACAGGTTTATTTTTAAGTTTAATTAAATTTTATGCAAAGACTTCTTGTTTATTGAGTAAAAAACTCTAAGTATCACTTATAATTATAACTATGTATGTAAAATCAAGTTAGTGTCCGACTCGACTAACCCTGGGGGTCGATAATAGGGTAACAGCAAGTATTTATAGTTTTTTTTAATCTTAAATTTTAAAAAGGTTCCAGCCACTCTAGGTGGTTATGCCAAGTATTAACGGTTGAATGTAGCATCAAAGCACCAATGGGGGTTATAAGTTGCCACTGCAGGTTAAGGTAAATAGCCGTTTTATTTATTTCTACAGAAACATAACATTAATCAGTTACATAATAATAACAGTAAAATTACTTCAGTTTGTTACACAAATAAAATAGATCTTCATTAATTTACTTCCTTTATCTCCTGCAAGAAAGGCCTCCTCCAGCTCATGCCATTCATTTCTGAATCTAGCTATTCTCCATCACTGCGGTTAATCAGTTTCAGATAGTAAACGCCTTAATCTGAAAATTCCAGAAATAGTTAGCTTTAGTTGTAGAACCAACTCCATTGGCTAGTACTTACTAATAAAAGTGTAGATGACTAGATAGTTACCACATAAAAACTTGGGTCCGTATTACAGAACCCGACTCAGACTCTGATCTATACTTAAGTAGCAGTCGTCTTTGTCATTTTGATAGTGAGAGAAAGAGACTATCAATTCTTTAGTACCTGAAGCACATATTAAAGTCTGTTTCAGGCACCAGTCTCCACACATACCTTACCCATAAACAAAATAAACGATTTTATTTTTTAATTTTTTTTTATCAATAAAATATAATTTGTATAAAAATCTGATGTTTCTTAGAGAACCCCCCTTGGAACATACATAAAGACAGACACGACCCATGACCCTCTGGTCTGGTGTGTTCTCTAACAAACATCAGATTTTTATACAAATTATATTTTATTGACAAAAAAAAAATTAAAAAAAAAAACGATTATTTTGTTTATGGGTAAGGTATGTGTGGAGACTGGTGCCTGAGTGAAAACCTTATGTGGGCCTTTGAGTGTGTAGCGTTTATTTATTTATTTATAGATCAAGTCTTGAGTCTCCTGAAATGAGCCGAAGTCAAGGTTTTACCAAAAATCCACTAGGTATTCCAATTATTCCTTAATAATTGTATATAATAATTATAATTATTCCTAATTAACACTGGCTAATTAAAAAAAAAATATTCCTTACATTACGTATAATAAGTCAAAGTACCTAGTGAAGTACGTTAGTATTTTAAACTTTGCGACAATTCGCAAATTTTAATATTAATTTAATTGACGCAAATCAATAAAATATAAGCCGTGCATTGTCTTGACAGCTGCATAGGCATTCATACGTAGGTACATGCTTTAGAAACATTTAATGCCCATTTTCTGGAACTGCTGTGCAAACTGACGCCATAAGCCAATGACACCGTCAGCTGATCGCTACCATGTCGTTACGCAGTTGGCGGCGCCCGCGCAGTTATTTCAGGCAATTTATTTCAACGCGCAACCGAAAGGAACAAATATGATTATGACGTTAACTGTCGCGATATTTTTATAAGTTTTAGATTTCAGTTTTTGTCCAAACATGTTGTTTAAAAATATATTTTATACAATTTTTTCTGCGCACTTTAATGTCGGTCTTTTTTTCCGACACGACTGAGCCCGTGTCGCAGAAGGAGACTCAAATCTTGATCTATACTTAAGTATTGATTGTCTCTTTCTCTCACTATCAAACTGACAAAGACGACTGCTATTTAAGTATAGATCAGAGTCTGAGTCGCGTTCTGTAATACGGACTTAAGACGCCTGGTTCTTATGTAAATATATAACCACTTCCTTGTCCGTTTCTTCGATTCTTGTCCCCTTTTACAGCTAGAATAATTTAAGATTTGGAAGTTTTAAGTACATTCTGCTTTATTATAAACAGGTCTTTAGTTTATCAATTTTATCATTATTAAATTCTAAAACGGGTCTAAATTCGCGTATACAGTGTGTCCCTGGATAAAGTGCAATCCCGAAAGGGGATGAAACTAGACCATGAATCATTGACTAGAAAAATATAAAAAAAAATTATAAAAAATTATTGTAGGATTTATTGGTATTTTAAGATTTTCATGTTTCATTAAGGACTCTATGTACAAAAGTATTGATTTCTTCCAAAATAATGGGTCTATTTCTTTGAAATAAAAAAAAACAGTATGCCTAATACCTGGCGATGACCATGAAATAATAAATAGTCCGCAAAAAAGTAACTATCTTGGGTAAAAAAATGTATTTTTATGAAAAAAAATGATTTTTTTAGACGTTGAAAAATGAAAAAAATTATTTCAAAATGATTTTTTTATATTTTTCTAGTCAATGTTTCATGGTCTAGTTTCATCCCCTTTCGGGATTGCACTTTATCCAGGGACACACATTTATTTACCTATTCCCGACGTTTCGACGCAGTTGCACGCGCCGTGGTCACGAGTAATTTTATCATTCACTAGCTTCCCGCCTGGGACTTTGTTCCCGTGGCAATTTCCGAAATGAACAATAAAACACATAAAACTTCTTGAATCACTCCATCCGTTGGGGACCATCCATAAATTACGTCATACGAATTTCATGTTTTTTTTACCCCCCTCCGTCCTTGTCACAGCTGGTCACATTTGTGCGATACCCCTCTCTAGTGTGACGTCACATGTTTTGAAATTTTACATCTAGTAATTATTGAATTTAAACAGCAGTTCCGAAATTGGTTTCATTTTCATTTAAATTATGTATCTATACAATGTTTAAGTATACAATGTTTTTGTTTTTTTTCGTTTAAAGTTTCAAAGTTTATGTTTTAACACTTAGATTATAATGATTTTGAAATGTGACGTCGCGACATTTAGGACCCCTCCGTCCCTCTTGTCACACAATGTAACACTTCGTCAACCCCCTCCCTCCCCCTTAACGTGTGACGTAATTTATGGATGGCCCCTTGGTGAAAACCGTATAAAAATCCGTTCAGTAGTTTTTGAGTTTTTCGCGTTCAGACAGACAGATAGACAGAGGCGGCGCGGGGGACTTTCTTTTGATGATTTTTCCGAAACTTTACAATTGCTCGAATAACATTGGACGTAAATTTTAATGGCCTCTCTTTTTTACTTAATGAGGACCATTCAGCTAAAACGAATTGCAATTTGCATTGCAAATTATACCTATGTATTATATTTTTAAGCACCTCTGTAATTTAATTATATGTATTACTCAACTTAAAAAAAAGTTCATTGAGTACTCTAGACGGGTGGGTTTCATCACGACGTTTTCAGCGTGGTGGACTATGGCCTAAATCCCCTTCGCGTTTCGAAGGGAGGCCCGTGCCCTTCGGTGGGGACGTATATCTGATAAAAAAAGAAGTCTAGAACTGTAGCAAATATTTGAACTTTATCTTATTTTTACATTCGCTGTCTACGACCTTCGTAGTCTTGCTATATTCGCGAGCACCGCTAAGCGCCCTCAGTTTTTTTATTAAATCAGAGCGTTCACTATCAGAAAAATGTGATCCGAATTCAATAAAATCGGCGAGATCTCTTTCAAAACACATCCATTGGCGCAGCGTTCCATTTTCAACATAAATCAACCGTCTGCGACAACAGGCTAGATTTACGGTTATTGCCGCGTAAAGTTCGTCCAGAAAATGGCGGGAAAAATGGCTGGAACAAACTGGTTTACCTATTAAGGCCATCACGCTGGGATAATCAGTCCTTATCACAGAAGGACTCCCCATACAACCATTTTTTTAAATACATTTGTGTTAAAAAGGTTAAATAGGTATAATAATATTAAATGTAATAAGAAAAGGGCACGGACATCAAGTCTGTGGATGCAAAGTTAACTGCTATAACAACAAATACTAAAAGAATAATTTTTTTAAATATTTAAGGGGGCTCCCATACAACAAACGTGATTTTTTGCCGTTTTTATAGAGATCATGGTTTTTATAGAGTTCAACTCGCACTTGGCCGGTTTTATAGGTAATAGTACGGAATCCTTCGTGCGCGTGTCCGACTCGCACTTGCCCGTTTTATTTTAAATTATTTTACCCTTATCTCACACGGAAAGGCAAAGGGAACTTACTTAATCCATACAGCAGGCCGAGTACGTTAGTGACAGCGCGCCGCGACAACACCGCGGTCCTATGGCAAAATGTCAACACTAACAACGCTATAGGGCAAGCAAACCTTTGCGCGGGACTCTCGCGCAACCAAAGTGAGGTTTCACCGTGAGCCGGGCGCGAGTTTGTCGTTATCGTGCTAGAGCTGCAGCCGTCGAAACGTATGTTAATTACTATTTTACTGACGAAAATTCTCGTAATAATTGCAATTACGATCTGTTCACCTAATAAAACAGTGTGTCGCCTAATACTCTTCACTGATCGATCCTGAAAAATGGGCACCTATTTTTGTTTTTTAATCTTTCAGAGTTCTGTAAGTATTTGTCGATTAAGACATCTACATAAAAATATTTCGGATTAGGCAACGATCACCATTTACTTAAATTTTCAGACCGGTCTTTAAATATTCCAGTAGGTACCTTTTACCTTGCTTACTGGGCGTGCGATACCATATCAAAAATGGAACCCTCTGAACCGTCTTTTACATATTTACTAACTGATTAACTTTCCTATATTTGCCCGAAAACGGGTCCTTTCCCAAATTGTTTTTGGGAAGTCTAGGTGTCTATTTATGCTTCAGTGTTCTGTTGCCTAATAACATTAAAAGCAACAAAATTACGCTAACTTCAGGAATTTACCTACTTACCTATTGGGGTATTGATTTTCGTCAAATTTCTTAAAGATGATTGGGTACTGGGCATGAGTTAACTGAGGTACTTTGAGCTATAAATAGATGCCAATTTCATAATGAAATTGTAGGGGTTGAAAGGTTCTGGAAAACGGAACTATTATACTGTATTTTAATAGTTAGATAGTCCCGCTTTTACAACAAACTAGGAAAGTTTTGGAAAAGGAAAGTCCAAGACAAAGTCTGATAGCGGTGATAGCCCAGTTGGTAATGAGCCAGACTTGTATTCTGAAGGTCGCCGGTGAAGGATCCTGGTGCGGGCCTGTACCACTAAATTCGTCTTTTCGGGTTTATGTACGGATTTCTAATTATCACTCAACGGTGAAGGAAAACATTGTGATGAAACCCGCCCGTCCAAGAAAATTAATTTTCTAAAGACGAGCGGTCCATCACCAATCCGCATTGGGTCAGCGTGGTGGACTATGGCCTAAATCCCCTTCGTGTTTCGAAGGGCGGTGGGGTCGTATATGGGCTGGTAAGAAGACAAAGTCAAAAGTAGCTTTATTTCACAGAATATTTATGATGTTATGTCAAATAATTAGTGAACTACATTGAAACTGCAGTCAAAAGATGAACCACGGCTTGAGAATTTGCGTCATATTCGTAGTGGTTCTTAAACAAACATCTATTACAATCAATAAAAGCCTCATCCATCATCTCCCGTCAAGCTAAATCGTCTTCAATCATTCACAAGGAGGTCTTCAAAGATGTCTCAATCACAGAAATTAGTATGAACTTGGCTCAATCAATTGATGATTGGCAATTGGCCCTTGTGCCCCTTTGATGGGTCATCAAGGAATTTTCTACTTATGAATGGTACGTGACGAATTAGATTTAAGGAGTTGATAGACCGGTAACCTCCTCTCCACTCCACAGCCAATCACGATGAGCGTTAATGATATTGTGCTGCTGAACAATACGCTACAACACGTTTTCCAAGTTCTGATTAGATGTCACATACTTACTCGTAAGTAGAACTTTGAAACATGACATCTGTAGTAGTACTCGTAAATGAAAAGGTTTCCTTTCGATAAACTGTTATGTTAGCTTTGCTTTGTAAAAATAGCCAAAAAACCAAACGCGATCGACTATTCGGCTTCGCCAATTAATGAAGATCGTTTTCTTTGATTGACTTTATAATTGAAACTACTGTTATTGAAGTAGAATAAAAAAAAACTGCGCACGTTTTAGAAACATCGAAATTTTAAAAATGAGCTCGAAATCACGGGATAATACAGGATAAGCGATCGATGGAGAGACCGCAGTGCGGCCGGCTGGCCTATCATTACCCTCTTTTTTCTATTTATTCCTAAGTGATAGTTAACAGGCCTTAATGAACCTATAGCTAGGCCAGGTTCAATAGTTTTGCGGTCAGGAGAAGTATCAATACGCAACCGCAATGGATATAAGGCAGTTGCTTGAAATAGGGACAGCGTGTGATGTTTTTGTAATTATTTAACCGCACTGTATCAATGACTTGTGTTTACTATAGTTAAAAAGCTACTAAAACGCTCAGTGAAGAGGCACGTCATAAAAATACCTTACACGTTTGTGTATGTAGAATATAATAAATATGTATTTAGTAACAATATACCAAACATACAAATTGAACTGATGTGTGTGTATCCATAATCCAATCCAGTCAAATTTTCCTTTCGGCATGCTCTCATGATAGTCAACCGTCAATCGCTTCACAGCGCACTGCAATAAAAAGAGCGAATAAGTTGGTACATAAGAGTCTAGACAGAAAAAACATCTTTTTCCTATCGAAACAATAAAATAACACCTAATGAAATACTTCAAAACCTTAGTATTTCATTAGGTGTTAGCCTAGGCAAGCTTAGACTAGAACCTGAGGCAGCGCGAGATGTTACATTTTTAATCGAATACAGACCTGTATTTAATCTGTATTTGGAAGTGGGTCAGGGCAGCTATTTTCCGTTTAGTTCGCTCTCTGTTCATGTTTAACGTACCTGAAATGGAGCTGTCGTGGAGTAGGTATATCTAATTTTTTCACGCGACGTCTGTTTGAAGGACTTTCTAATTTTATTATATTCATAAGCTTCTAGTCCCGGGACTTCGTTTCCGTGGGATTTCGTAAAATCCTTCCTTGTCCTTGACTACGTTATAAGAGGGACTTTGGGCAAAATTTCAGCCTTCTAGGACCTGGGTGTTGATAAGTCAGCGAGTCAATGCAATTTTATAAAATACTAGCTTCCCGCGCGGGACTTCGATCCCGTGGGAATTCGGGAAAATCATGTACCCTATGTTTATCCCGGTTAATGTAGGATTCTAATGGTGAAAGAATTTTTCAAATCGGTCCAGTAGTTTCGGAGCCTTTCGATGCAAACAAACAAACAAACAAACAATCAAATCTTTCCTCTTTATAATATGTATAGATAAAAAAATAAAAAAAATAAAAAAAAATAAACGCAAACACACTCAAAGGCCCACACTAAGGTTTTCCCTTGTGTCGTGGGTCCCTTGGAACACACATAAAGACAAACACAAACACCCATGACCCGAGAACAAACATCTGCTTTTTACACAAATGTTTGCCCCGACTGGGGATCGAACCTAGGACCCGCCGATCAAGAGGCAGCGTCACTACCACTCGACCAAACCGGCCGTCAATATAAAAAATATATATTAGAATACGGAAACAACAGACATACTATAAACGAAGACAGACAGTTACGTATGTTGTATACATCTATATCAATTTATCCCTCTGAATTTATGTCAAACGTGGCATAAAGATGTTGTAAAACAAGTGATGCCTACCCCAATAGGGATTTTAGGTGTGAGCGTATTGATACAATATGTCACCATCGGGTTCAAACGATTTTAGGCCAAATACCTATTTGACTTTCTCAGTGGCGTGCATTCCATACAAGCAGAAAAGCAGTGCCTACCCTAGGGTATTCAAGGAAAATATAACAAAAATTAAATATATGTATAATGTACACTAACGATCACAGAATCAAACGAATATAAACGTTTTACTAAATCACGTTATCTACATTATATTTTTACCGAATTTAAACTTTTTCAAAACAGCGCCATCTAGTTTAACATTAGAACTAGTAAGAGAGAGCCGTGCCGCTCGCCGGCCCCGCTAGATGGCGAAGCTTATAAGCACTCGTTTGAAATGCCTTTTTTGTTGAAAAATGCTGGCTTCTGATTGGCTGTTTCGCCTCCCCCGCGAAAAATTAACGAACTGATTGTATGGCGAAATAAGCTCTGCCTATAAAGCGATGCTACCAAATTGAGAAGTGTCAATATTTGGTAAGTTTGGAAGGGCTGTTATAGATTTTTAATTTTGCGGCATTTTTTTCTTATTGGATTGTTTTTCTTTTGCAACTACGAACGAAAACTTTTGCAAATTATTGTTTTATCAGTTTATAGTGATTATTAGACATTTGTTTAGAACAAAATGAGTACAATAAGTTGTGAAAAGTGTGATGATGATGTTTGTTTGCCGAAACTGCGTAATTTTTCAAGTTTACCTTTTCAAGAAAAAGTAAACATTATCGCAAAAGGCCGAGTAAGACATTTTAATACTAAAATATACGACATTCATAATAATTGGCTCACGGGCTGTGTGCATACTAACCGCTTATTTTGTGTAACGTGCATTTTGTTTTCAATTTGTTATACATATAAAAGTTTGGAAGCACAGGTTATTTTGATTTTAATAACCTTAAGTTGTTTTAACTAACATTCTTAAATCTCAACAATTTTCATCACTAAAAGTCCACTGCCTACCCTGCCTAAAATGTTTATGCACGCCACTGGACTTTCTAGTGCTTAAACCTAATTTAACATAATGCAAATCAATTACTATACAAATTCCTACTAAAAGACTTAAGTTCGTCTTGAAAACTGGAGGGAGGCTAATAAATTGGTTTAGGAGAAGCCTCGCTTATCCGGATTACCGGAGTACCTCGAGACGGATCGGGTCACGGAACGTCTTGAAGGCTATCGAATTTTCTAGATCATTCGCCTTTATACATTTTGTTTCAAACTATATTTTTCTTTACTATAGTTGGTGGAGAGTGAACTTCAAACTGACTTTAAATACACAGGAAACTGAAGCTTATACATTTTTTACCGACTTCAAAAAAGGAGGAGGAACTATGTTTGACTGTATGTATTTTTTTGTGTATGTTCACCGATTTCTCCGCCAATTATGGACCTATTTTAAAAATTCTTTTTTGTTCAAAAGAGTATACTCCAGAGGTGGTCCCATATAAATTTGATCAAAAATGATTCAGCGCTTTTAAAAAAATCAACAAAAACAAAAAAAAATACTACAAACTAGAACATCATCTAAATAAATGAGTGACGTTTGCGAACTGTTGTTGGGACTGAAGTCGGTGACTCTCAAAAATTATTAACTAATGTAATGAACTCTAGATGCCGTATTTATAAAAAAAACGCCACCTCTGTATCCGTTGTGCTGTTTTTCGTTAAGAATAAATCAAGTCATCATCATCTACATCCGCTCTAACTCTTCTTTTTTTTGTATATGTTGACTAATTCGTCAACGCCCAGCCAAAACGCTTGGCCTTAAAAAGTGTAAAGAAAGTATAACGTAAGCAAGGAATAAGGATCTCGGGCATCCTCTAGTGCATTGGTTTTCAATCTGTGGGTCGCGACCCCCTGGGAGGTCTTCAAGCCCTACTCGGGGGGCCGCAAATAAATTAAAAAGACAATTATTCATGAGCTTTACACTACAACAAGACTATTTCAGTGAAAAGGATGTAGGTATAATAATGCCTTCCGCCGTCCGCATCTACCTTTGGATAACTCTTTTTATCACGTTTTGAAATCTCCGACGTAAGTCGAATATTTAGCCTAAGGGGGTGTTAGGGGGTTGCCATAACTTTTCAACTTCCAAAGGGGTCGCGTATTCAAAAAGATTGAAAAACACTGCTCTAGTGAAGTATTAAGAGCATGCCGTGAACAGTTCGTGTAAAAGAACACTAAATACTTGTTATTTGTCTGTCTGGTAGATAAAACAGTGTTTACCTATAATTTAGCTGAGATAAGAATCAAGATAACAGTCCAGTAACCCAGCTGTTACGTAAAACGGACGCCTGCGCCGGCCTTGGCCTGTTTCTTGAAAAAACTCAACATTCATAAGGCACAGGGCGGGCAGTCGACGACCGAAATATCCCACATGGAGAGTGACTTGAACTGCCGCTGCAAAATGATATTTTTTATTTTTTTTTAAAGATATTTTGTATATTGATTCGTAGATAGATCCAATTCTTCAAAGGAAAACACAAAGGAAAACTTACGAGCTTAAAGCATAATATTTAGCTCGTAAGTTTTCCTTTTTATGTTTTCCTACGAAGAATTCTCTTAAAATCATAATCTACTATGGGGTGACTTAAACTAATTAGAGATACTTTAGAGGGAGGAGTAATAATTAATAATATTAAAAACTTTCATTGCAACTCATTACTGGAGTTGCGTTCATTTCACTTTTGAATTTGATTTTGGATTTTCTTTTTATTTAGTTTCTTGTAACACCTTGTATATGTAAAATATCTAAGAATTTAGATTATCATAAAAACCTTTCTCAAGGGTAATACTTTTATCTTTCTTTTTATAGTAAGCAGGAAAGTCGATATTAAGAAATTATAAGTGTACACATGGCAGCACATCAGGCTATATCGCCAGCTTTCGTAGTGCAATAGGTAACCTTACGTGCTGCTGTTTGTCCAAATGTTCAAGATCTCTTGATCACGTTGAGTTGTGTTATGCACACTTTCCTCTTCTTTCTACGTAGTGGAATTCTCGGGTTATCGCTGAATACTTGTTAACTCTTACGTAACTCTCATATCGGCGCATGCATTCGCCATTTATTGCAATTACTTATTTTGTTTCACAATCACTGCGGCCAGCGTCACGTGGAAATGTTTACTAGCTTTTTATCTACGACAAACGGAAAGATATTTTTAAGGTTAGTATAAAGCCTAACCTTGGAAAGTTGCGGGTACAATTCCTGGTTATGTATGGGTTTTTCATTAATTATCAATTGCTCAGCGGTGAAAACAAGAAACTTAATAGTTTGACTCTTACGATAACGATATAAGATAACATTTTTCTATCATGCCAATCTCGATTGAGCACTGTTGATTTTTCGTAAATTGGCTTACAAGTCTTAATATCTTGTACAGAATTAATATGTGACGAATTTGAGATCAGTCGTAATAGTCTTCACCCTGGAAAAAGATCCCTTACTGTACCTTTATTACACCTTCAACTTCTCCTTTCGAGTCGATAGCGCATCGCGACTGCATTTTGTTTGCCCAGTGCTTGGCCACAGCGATAGCATTGTCCGAGGCGTTCATTAACTCCTCCTTGGTGGACATTTGGGACATAAGGTTAAATGGACCATGGTCTGTGGCATTATTCCGCACTCACATAGCAGATCCGCTCCGTTTGAAAAGCCCCACCTGACCCGATTGTCTTTGCTCCGGCCGACTTGCGTTCGGAGTCGATTTAACGACTTCCAGACAGTCCTCGGGAGATCATGGCCAGGTGGAAGGCTCTCTGAAAGTGGAACAAATGGAGTGGGCAAAGTGATTTTTGTTTGCCAGAGATTTTTCCTAGCCAGAGGGGGTCGGTCGACATCAATAGGAGAAACGCACTTCAGGAAACTTTTGTGGCTTTTCAGCCGTTGTGGCACGGAGGAATAATTGTGCATCGGGTGTCGCTGGTCTTGATCAAGCTTGGCCCTCTCGATTGCACATGCCGCACTCCTACGGATATCTGGCGGTGCTATGCCGGCCAGTGGATATAGTTGTTGTACTGGGGTCGGCTTAAGGCAGCCAGTAATAATCCGGCACGTTTCGTTAAGTGCTACATCCACAGACTTGACATGGGCGGAACGACTCCATACGGGGCAAGCGTACTCTCCCGCGGAATAACAAAGAGTCAGCCCAGTTGTTCGGAGTACAATAGATGAAGCTCCCCAGGTGGTAGTTGTGAGCTTCCGTAGCAAATTATTTCGAGCTGCGACCTTCAGCTTGACGTTTTCGCAGTTCTCCAAGTACGTGAGCGACCTGTCCAATGTTACGCCAAGGTATTTAGGATGTTTACAGTGGTTAATGGGAACTCCTTTCCACTGGATGTTTAGTTCTCGTCCCGCTTCTTTGTGACACTTTCATGAAATTATATTTTCCTAAAAAGTATTCGACATATTCCCGAGAGGTTAGACAACTCTTTTTTAATCAGAATTTTGACTATCACATAACTGTTCTTTAGTTATTATTGCGTCTGGATGTCTAGGTCGAGAAGGACGAGCTTTATTTCAATTTTGACCTTAACGTATCTACGTGGGTTCATCACGTCATTGCACTATATGCATTTCAGTGCAATCCAGCTACCAATTGATGCCAATTAATTTATCGCTCTTGTAATTAATCTATCGTTCCCGTATTGTCATAACATGTAACATATTCGTTATTTTTGACCAGCTATGCTAGCATACGTACAGGGACAACGGCACATCATGCTATCCAAAACTGTAAAAAATCTTCAATCGATTTTCAATTTATATCCAAGAATTAGAGTTTACTATCCATTGGGGAAATTAGACAGTTTGTGGTAACCTGATGTGCTGTTGACTGTACATGGCATAATTTTGAAATGTTTCTTTTTTTTATAGATAACGGGTTTGCTCTTGACCACAATCTAGCCCAGGGGCGGAGATGTGGTCGAAGATGTAGCAAGTTGTAGATGTTTCTCGATCCGACCTCTCGTTTTAACACAGTGCCAGATTAGAACAATTAGAATAACCTCGAAATGATATTAAAGTTCTCTCAGGCGCGTATGCTAGCTCGGCTAGCCCCGCTGTGCTGTTACGGTTTGATGTTCAAAACAGTAACTTTTGTAAGCAGCGAGATATGCTGATTGTCGTAATTATGTGGCAATGCAAGAATAAATGTATCTTATGGTTCAAAAATTTCCAAATGAGTTCAGAAATCATCATTCTTATCGTGTTTGTCGTTGCAATCTCTTGAAGATTGTTATCTCTTCATATAAAGTGCCTTACAAATGACAATCTAAAGCGATCAGTGTTTTACGAGACATCATAAACTTTATCATGAACCATAAACATAAACTGTTTTACAATGATTTCTATTTGTAAACACCTATTTGTCCTGGTAGTAGCTAATCGTTAGACGAGTACACGAATGATACTTATTTTATGGTATTGTAATAAGAACTATCTTTTTTTATTCTTACACGCCCTCATGAAAAAAATCTCCTTTTTTGTCCTATTAATATAAATAATTTGTAGGTTTAAAAGCTTTGTCTGAATTCTACCTGAATTTATGCTAAAATTTCCATGAATAAGTGAAAGACGTTCCCATAAAATGAAGCCTCTTCCACTCAGGCAGATAAGCCGGTAGATAAAAATGTGTGCAATAATTATATCCAAAAAAAGCGATAAAGTATATGCTGCCTTTTAAAGACTTAGGCAAATTCTGTCATGATGAAAAGCGTACAATACGCAAGCGCGAAAGGTCCTGACTATAGAAAAAACTACGTGAATTTTGTAAACCAAAAGAGTTATTTGGTCCACCAATTCCACAACTCGAGGGTGTGGGCCATACCATCTTATTACTTTAAAATCTTCATTCTTACCTGCTAGCGGAGCACCTTGCTGATCAACGGACGAGGAAGTACGTCAACTTTTCTAAACCACGACACGACACCTCAGTTTGTTTTGAATCTGAGGTGGCGTCCTATGTTCGCGTGCTGTGTGGTAGACTCTGTGTCTGGCCGTCTAATTCGCAACCACCCTCCTACCGAAATCTGACGCCAAACAGCTTGCTGTGTTTCGTCGGTGCGTGGGAGTACCAATTTATTTAAAAAAAAACCTGATTTTAGCGACTTCGCCATTTTTTTCTCTAAGGCAGTCGCTACATTAAAAAAATTCGACATTTAATGTGGACGCCATTCCTCCAAAAAAAAAAAAGCATTTCAATCTCGTTTTTCCTTCTACGTAAATAAATCTGCAACAAAAACCAATACAGATAATTTCAGAGCAATTCGTAGGTGAAACGTGTTCGTTTCCCACGAAATGCCAAGTATTAGTTATTAACGATACTAGTGTCGTAGGTAATGTGTAACGTGAGCCCATTTGAAACACGAGCGAAGCGAGTGTTTTATAGGGCTCCAGTTACACATTACCTAAGGCACGTATATTGTTCAACGTTTTACAATGCAGTAGCCGAGGAAAAGAAACTAAAAAAATGTTGTCAAAAACTTACATCGTATAGGTATATCCAAAGTTCCTTAAAGATAGTATTTCCAATAAACATTCACTGAAAACTTGTTACAATTGAACAATGTGCACTAATATTTTACGATTAAACACAAAACATTAAGGAATTAACATTTTTATAACACAAAAATAATTTTGTTGAACAAATAATTTCAAATGGCGGGCAAAACAATGGCGAGTAAAATATTTTTCCACAATTATGAGGCAAAGGCTAAGATAAATAAAATGCCAACTACGCTTACAGAATTTTTTAAATAGTTCAATTATTTGTCAAAAATCAGATTTGTTTTATTGAAAAAGTAAAATAAATAATTTACGTTTATATTTTATTTCACTAAAAATCAAGATTTTTGTCATAAATAATTATTTTGTCAGGCATAAAAACTCTTTGCTGTCATTCTATAAAGCCAGTATGAAGCTTTAAGAAAAAGGTAATACTATCACTTGTCAAAAGGGTCACTGAATTATCAAATCAGCTACTCTTTATTGCGTCATACATTTTTGTCAGTATTTTATTAACTTTTTGCTTACTTTTTATGCATCATTTGATAAAAAAAATAACTTTACTGGATCACAGAATAGCCACTGAAGTTGAATTTTGGTATACGAAAAATGGTTTATTTGCTCATTAGTTCAAATATTTTTTGTCTTTACAAAATCTTCTTCTCATTTTAAATTACATAACATGACATGTGTTTTATGGGGTACGTAAACGTACACTCCGTGACCATGTTACGGGGCCATTTCCGAGCAACTGCATTGTAAACATATACACTGGGCGTCAAAAATAAGTAGTACACTTTTCAAATTGCAATTACTCCTAAACTATAGTAGTTACACTTATGAAATAAAAAGCAGTTTATAGTAAACTTAACGAAGTTTATTAAAGTTATATTTTATTTGGCATGAATAAAGTTTCAAACTTAAAATTAAGATAAATACTAAAAAGTATCAATTTTTAACGATATGTCAACCACTTAATTTTCACGTTTTGGAACTTTTTCACAATTTAATAACTTGTGTTGCCGCCTCGGGCTCTAATTACAGCTTGGATCCGGTTTGGCATGCTGAACACTAAGTTTCGGAGGCGGTGTTGGGGAATATTTTCCCATTCTTCTATCAGCGCATGTTTTAGAGCCCTGAGTGTGGCAGGAGGTGGACTGCGCCTTCTGACTAGCCTCCCAAGCTCATCCCAGGCGTGTTCAATCGGGTTGAGATCTGGGCTTCTCGATGGCCAAGCCATCAAGTTGATGCCAACCTCCTGAATGTACTCTTGTACGTGGTGAGCAGTGTGTGGCCGGGCGTTATCATGCATTAGGATGGCTCCATCACCCATATTTATTAAATATGGCCCTGCATACTCGTTGAGGATCTCCGAGGCATATCTTTCACCAGTCAAAGTCCCATTTTCTATTACCACAAGCTCTGTGCGACTCTCTGAAGAGATACCAGCCCATACGTGTACAGAGCCCCCGCCATATTGGACTCTTTCCGAGATACAAGCTTGAATGTATCGCTCACCGGGTCGTCTGTAGACTCTCCGCCGTCCATCTGAAGTGTATAAAGAGAATCGAGACTCATCTGTGAATAAAACTCTAGCCCATTCTTCTTCGCCCCATTGTACGTGTTGACGGGCGTAGCGTAGTCTTGCTACGCGATGCTCTGTCTCAAGTTTGGGGCCATTTGCTGGTCTTAGAGGCTTCAGGTTAGCTTCAGCAAGTCTTCTTCTCACTGTACTCTCACTGATGTAGTCTGTTCGGGTCCGAAGAAGCTGTTGCTGAACCTCAACTGCATTAAGGTGTCGATTTCTTAACACAGTGGAAACAATAAAGCGATCTTCTCGGGTACTTGTGCACCTGGGTCTGCCATTACCTCGTCTCCTTAGATGGTTTCCAGTCTCTTCGTACCTTTGCTTTACTCGCTGAACCGTTCTTAAAGTTACACCCACCCTCCTTGCAGTACGACGCATACTGATGCCCACTTCGAGAAAAGCTAAGATTCTTGCACATTCTTCTGGTGAAAGAGGCATGATTAGTCAAATTTACTCTCTGAAGATACCTATGCTTTTCAATTACAATTGCTTTATCAGCAGCGAATGTGTCAAACACAAAAATCCTAAGTAAGACAACACCTTTCAACAGTTTAAAAAAAGTGTTTTTATTTATTCGTTTTTTTTAAAGTCAAGCATTATAAGTTCTTATAATGCATGAAGTTTTTATTGAATAAGATTAAATTTTCTTTTTAACCTTTTTTGTTTCAAAGGTCTAAGTTTTATAGTTTGGGAGAAATCGCAATTTTAAAACTGTACTACTTATTTTTGACGCCCAGTGTATAATGTATAGCTACATATTTTCTGCGGAAACCGAGCGACAGGTGATCGTGAGTCAAGTTTTCTCACATATTCACGTGTCTGAACGCAAGATCTTTCTATGACTTTTTTATATTTTTTTATGATTGTATATTTCTCTGCCTGCGTCTGTGTTTTTCGATTTGAGTGAATAGGCATCTGGGAGCTTGCTACATCCTCGGCCACATCTTCGCCCCTGGACTAGATTTTGTGCAAGAGCAAACCCATCCGTTATTAAAACTCAAAAAAGAACTGTATTTCTAACTGGCTTTCCTCTGGGAAAATAATATAGCCTATTAATCTAGAGTTTCAACTACCTCCATACCATATTTTATCAAAATTGGTCTAGCTGTTCGAGCGTGAAGGAGTGACAAAAATACAAAGAGACATCTACAATTTTTCGCTTTTATAATAATAGTATTTATCCTTACAATACATATTGATAAACCATGTCGTAGATTCCCAAAGTCAACTTAAAAGACTGATGGAAACCAACAACTAATAATTTTATCGCTAAAAGTACATTTGGTTTCAATTGGTTATTACTTCTCTCGATTTGATACCGTTACTGTGACTAAGTTATACTCTTAATCGATCTCGAAAAGTTGAGGTAAGTTCTAATACCTCTTTGGATTTTTTTAAATCTGGGCCGCGTACCGAAGCTCACAGAAGCCCAGAAATACATACATAATAATAAAAGACGGTAATTCTCGCCCGGGTTAAGGCTGACCTCGACCTTTTGTCCTTGACTTCGACCGTTTTATGGCTGTCCTTCGAGCCAGCTAACCGCAATTTACTCGCTCAAATAATAACCGACTTTGACGGATACTAAAGCAGTAAAAACGGCAGCTATCTTCATCGCAAATGAACTAACAGTACTTAAAACCTGTTAAAGACCCTTTGTAACAAATTCTAAATGATTTCTCATGGCTAGATTTCGTTCAATGTCAAGGTATTGGCATTACAAACGAAAACACTTTTTTCTTCTTGCCGCTTTTATAGAGATAATGGGTTTTATAGAGTCCGACTCGCGCTTGGCCGGTTTATTTATTTCTTCTATCAGAGGTCTAGACTAGATGCACTGTTGGGTACCACCCTTACCTTGTCGAGATTCCAAGATTCCGTAGTGAGCGCTTCTCTTCATCTTTTATATAGCACACCGCTTGGGCATGGAATTCTCTGTCTGATGCGTCTATACAGGGCTTTAGGTATCTCTCTTTCAACCTCGGGTGGTTAATCAGTCCATGAAACTGAACAACTTCCCCAAGGAACATAGGTCAAAATACCTAAAGCCCTGTATATCCGGGCTCATAAAACCCGAATCTCTTTTAATTGAATAGGCATCTTCTGGTTGAGCTCGCTACATCCTCGACCACATCTTGTCCCTGAGCTAGATTGTGGTCAAGAGCAGACCCATTAAAAAAAAAATGTTTTGTTCACTCATTTTTTTTGTGTTTTTACATTTGTTTAATAGTGATATTTTACTAGTTTAATCACCACGTGATAGGGCTGAGTGCTTGTATTATTTCGCTGAATGCCTGGGCTAAGCTCCGGGCGTCCCTCAAAAAGCTTGGAGAAAAGTGCTTCATGCAATGCAAGTGTATGGAATATTTACCAATCAAATTCCAGTTCAAGGCTTCAAAACTGACAGTAGGCTTGGTCAAATCAGCTTACTTGACTTTGAAATGCTTTTAGTGATGTTAAACATTTTGATAGACATGTAGATGTTTTCATTTCACTTAAGGGATGACTCCTCATTGTATCATTGCCATAGTCCCTAAGGGCTTTTAGCGCAATGATGTTGTAAAAGTAAATACGGTAGATAACTCCGACTGACAAAACAGTTGTAACTCTGAAATTGTATATTTTACATCGATTTGGATCAAATATAGCTATTTCCATCTCTATTACATCAGCTTTCAACGGAATCGGACTATGCCACAGATAGACACGCAGACACACACGTCAAACTTATAACATCATTGGAAAATTATTTAGAAAACTTGATACTGACTTTGCGGATATATTGAGTCGACAAGTCGAAACATCATCTTGAAAAATAACTGCCTCGTATAATTCCTTACCTATTAAAATAGCTATCGCAGTATGTCAAAGCTTATTACATCTTGGTCTACTATGCATTTGATGTGGAGTGAATTTGGTTTGGTATAGGTACACTGAAATAGGTATCTTGTCTATATTTACCGACTTCAAAAAAGAATGTTCGACTGTATGTATTTTTTTTAAATGTATGTTCACCGATTTCTCCGCCAATTATGGTCCGATTTTCAAAATTCTTTGTTCGAAAGAGTATACTCCAGAGGTGGTCCCATATACATTTTATCGAAAATAATTCAGCGCTTTTAAAAAAATCAACAAAAACCAAAAATAATACAAACTATAACATCATCTAAATAAATGAGTGACATTTGCGAACTGTCGTTGGGATTGAATTCGGTGACTCATACGTTTTTATAACGTGGAAAATTATAGTTGTCAGCATTGGTGGTAGCGTTTGTAAAAATAATTCATAGTTTGTAGAATAGAAGACCGATACTGTAGTAATCTATTCTCTTGTGTAATCTACTTCATTTTACTTGTATGTCACTGTTTGTTCGTGATTCATTCCGGGCAAGTTACGTAAGCTCCTTTGTCCGTTTGAGATCTGAGAGACTACTCTGGGATATCTTCTCTGTTACTTACAAATACCACGCAGTACAGTACAATACAGTATGTGTACCCTACATACATAAGTTCTTAACAGATAATAATGTAGGTCTTTTTTTTCCTACTTCATTGTCTTCTTCTTATCGTGTAGGTATAGTCAAGTATATGTCGAACTTGACTAACCCTGGTGTCAGAGTTTTCAAGCCGCCAAATGGCCTCCAACTTTGTTTTAACGACTGTAGTCAATCGAAAACAACCGGGACCGACAGCTTAACCTTCCCCTTCGAAGCACGGAAACGCTCGTGATAAATTGCCACTTTGGTCACCCATCAGGTTCCCTGCCTCTGTGTGCGTTGTTTAACCTTACTGATCGGGTGAGATCAGCGAGCGCCACTGGGCTGCGAGGGTATAATTTGTGGTACCGAGGCCTAGAACGAAGTCAATTAGACGGAATATCGAGTAGCGTTTATTAGATCTTGCTGCGTGCAGGTGGCAGTTTAAGTCGTCCATGGTTTGCACCATAGAAAAAAAAAAGAAAAAAAAACCGTTCCTATTTTGTGAAATCTCAAGTTTGATGAGACTTGGGACGTCTCGCTCATGACAACCTCATAAGAGACTTTTAAAGTTAAAAAGCGCTGGGAATCAGGAGCATTCCTAATTATTACTTTCTAACATTATAAATGCGAAAATAACTCCGTCTGTCTGTCTGTCTGTCCGTCTTTCACGCCTAAACTACTGAAATGTGGTACAAAGATAGATTAGAGCCTGGGAAAGGACATAGGCTACATTTAATCCCCATTTTATCCCACAGCTGGGCACTATATAACCTGTAATCCACGCGGGTGGAAAGCTAGTTTAAAATATTCTAACATAAAGACAAATATAGCACCTCTCTGTACATACAGTTCAGATCTGTTTGTTTGGAAACTAGCTTGATCTCGATCTCGAGTAAGACTTAGAATTAGTAGTACGAGTATAAGATATATATTTTTTTTCACTTTTGCCTAAAAAATTAAAATTTGAGGTGGCTAAAGTTCTCTAATATTTTTATTATTCCTCTTTGTGCCAGCCGCAATTTCCATCTCATAAATCTTATTAAGGCAGAATTATTATCAAACAAACTCCTAACTTTGTGCTTATAAAGTTATAATAAACGTGGGCTGAATTAAAACGGAATCCAGTCATATTAAATCTTTCATCTTCAAATCTTTCTATATTGAAATCTTTTGACGTCACGAGCGTGGTAGAGGAATTTTTAACAGAAAATATTTAATATCACAGCAGAAAATATACTGTTCAAAATTCCCACTTTCCTGGTCCAAGGGTTTGTTGTGGAGTTAGTCACTGCAATAGACATATAGTCGGCTCACTCTGGTTAGTCAGGAACTTTACTAAAAAGACTAAAAATCTGAAGTATATATGTTCCCAAATTTGCTGCTCCCGTAGTGCTTCAAAAACTGCGAAATTCTGGGCCAATATTTTAATATTTTCATCGATATAACAGAAACCTAAAATATTTTTCTCGACCAATTCACTCATCAGTCATCACATCACTCAACCCCCGCTATTGATTTTATGTTGACCTGTAGCGAAGGATTACCGAAGTAGGAATGTCACCCTTGGGGCAGAGGTCAACTTACACTGGTTCTGGTTACGAAACTCCGAAGGGAAATCGACCCTCGTCATCAAATACTCGGACCTTTTCTAACAAGCCTTTAACTTGATCAAGTGTTGACTTATCTCTTTGATTTTACTTTGTTAGAATTGTGTCATTTTGACAAAAGTCTTTATTTTCCGTTTTTTCGGCTGCTTCTGTCGTGGTCCAACTCTAGGTTGCCCTTTAATAGAGAATTTGTAACAACAACGTTGTGATTCATAAATTTCATGAACATGATATTGTTTGTATGTCTTTTCACACCAGATAGCCGGCTGGAGTATAATAGGCTTATTTTCAAACAAACAAAATATTATCTAATCTATTAGTCTAGCTAGAACATTCTAGATTCAATAGTTTGATACAAGACTGAAGTTTGAGGAAACTGTAGATTATGTAAGATCTAGAGTTTATTCCTTGGAAGTTTAGACGTGAAGACTAGATAAATAGGATCGAATACAACAAGTTTTTGTGATGTAGCAAACTAAATAGTAAGTAAGTAAGTAAACACTTTATTTGGGGATACAACACAAACAAAACAGCATATACACAAAAATAAACGCACAAACAGCTACAACAAAAGCACAAACAGCACATATTAAACAGAAATAATAAACACAGGTACTTTAATGTACCTGTGTTACTTTAATGTAAGATGGTGCTGACTCAGCGTTGTGCAATGGTCGGTAACCATAGCGCTGTTATTCTGTCAGAACCACCAAGATGTTTTGGAACTTGTCTCCATGAACGAAGGCAACTGAGCATAAATATTTGATTATATATTTAAGTATAATATCTAGGTATATTTTTAAGTTAGCCCTCTATCCAAAAATATCAGACCATACACATTCCAGCAACTTTTAGGGCATGTATTAGAGCATGCCTGATAAAAAGACGCTCTGTACCAACACATCAACACAAAGACAACATGGCCCGGTGGGGATTTTCCAAAAACACAGACCTGGGTTGTGTGTGCGGAGAGGTACAAACCATGGCCCACCTAGCAACATGCAGTGCGTGCCCTACCACCTACACGCAACGAGACCTAATGGACGCTACTCAATCCGCCGTCCAAGTGGCTACGTTCTGGGCCAAAACTTTATAGTTACTTGCCATCGACTCGCTAAGAAGAAGAAAAGGAGAAATCAACAAAATACATCACCGCAATTCAATATCAAGATTGAGCAAATTGAAAAAAGCTCGCTATAAAGTTTCAATAAGCAAGTACGTCGTATCAAATGTCAAATAATGTAAAGTGCCTCACGCATAACTGATCGTGATCAATTTGTTCGACAGGCCTTTGTTACTAAGCCAGTCGCCTCTGGAATTGAATTCCCGATGTTTCCAGGCTTCTTCGTTCAATCACATTGTTGCCAATGTTCTTATTAAACTTGTTTGTTTTCATTTTCAGAAGCGATTTCCAAGCTTGGATACTTGGTACATTGTTGTCATACTTTAGAGTTGAAGATGGGAAAACGATGAGTTCACGAAACGGGAAAAGTAGATATCATAGCTTGAGTCACATTGACGAAAGAGACTCTTGCAATTTTGACCAATCACAAATACGCGACTTGACAGGGATCGCTTAAATGTCAAAGCGACGACGTCAAAGAGTGACTTAAGTTTCGGTGAGTTAGTGATCAAACTTCAATCGTCGTCAATCAAAGTGAAATTTCCTCACGGCAACAAAACGACGGTCAGACATCTGCTCCTTCTATTGTTGCTGTTGCATCTTAGCTGTTTTTTTATTATAAGATGGGTTAACTCTTGACCTCAATCTTGACCATAAAGGTCAAAGATGAGGTTGACGATGGACCGAGTTAACCCGGAAAATGCCTATGTACTCCCACGCACCGACGGAACACAGCAAGTTGTTTGGCGTCGGTCTTCGGTAGGAGGGTGGTCGCGAACCAGACGGCCCTTTACAGAGCCTACCACACCGCATGAGACCATAGGACGACACCTCAGATTCAGAAAAAAATGAAGCGTCGTTGCCTGGGATGGATTATTAGGAGGCCGGTCTCATTTGTGTTTGTAGTCAACTAGCTTTCCGCCCGCGACTTCGTTCCCGTGGATATTAGGAAATATGTCAAATGCATTGTTTTAGCGATTTAAAACCATTGCCTTTCTAATGAAACCAGTTTGGGGTGCATCGGTTGGATGGTTTCAAAAATAAAGGACAAAGGAAGAAATTTAGAAAAAAAAATCTTCTTTTATAATAGATGTTATGTATTATTAAACCTAATTTGTCATTATTTTGTTCAATGCATATCGTCCCTTTCCCTTATCATGATAAGTATAGTTTATCGGTGATAATGATGATTGTGGCTCCAATCCATGCTTTTTCTATGTCAATGCTCAAACTTGAGATATTATGGGATAAAGTGACATATTTCGAAGAGTTACGAACGAAGCAAGGATGTAGTGGATCGAATAGAGTCCAAAAAACATTGCCATGTAACTGTGTTTATGGTAACTAGTTTTATCTTGGATGGATAAACGTACATAACACGTGAAACCAGCCGTACAGTCGAAAGTACAGGGTCAACAGCACATCATGATGATGCTATCTAAAACTGTCAAATTTCTTCAATCGATTTTCAATTTTATATCCAAGCTTTAGAGTTTACTATCCATTGGAGAAATTTGACAGTTTGTGGTAACCTGCTGTGCTGTTGACTGAAGCTCTATATGTTACATTTTATTTAACACTAGCTGTCCCGGCCAACTTCGTAACGCCTTTTTTCCATATTTTCTCACCTTTTAAACCTTCCCTGGACTTCCACGAATATTTCAAGACTAAACTTAGCCAAATCGGCCCAGCCGTTCTCGAGTTTTAATCAGACTAACGAACAACAATTCATTTTTATTTATATAAGATAGATAGATAGATAGATAGATAGAAGATTAGATTAGATTAAATTGTCGCATTACATACCGCATTGCGTTGCTCTCAGGTTTGGGGCATTGTGACCGTTCTGCGTCTGCATGAAGAAGGTTCTGTGGGAAAAAGAGAAGTGTAATTTCTACAACATACAGCGTGAAATATAAAACATTCGACTTACTTTGAGTGATGAATCTACCCATGATACGAACAACTTTTTCTATGGGACCAACTTTCCTACTAAAAAAACAGTTGTTTGGTACGTTTTGGTTGAGTACATATAATTTGGAACTTTTGTATGGAACAGCAGACTTTTTTTTAGTAGGAAAGTTGGTCCCATAGAAAAAGTTGTTCGTAATCATGGCTTAGATCCATCACTCTTTGTCGAATGTTTTCAATTTCACCCTGTAGTAATTCTCAGCCGATCATTGAGGTTAAGCAACGTACACAGCGGTAAGGAACCTCATGGATGGCCAAAGTGGGAATTTATGACAAGCGTTTCCGTGCTGCGGAGGGCACATTAAACTGTAGGTCCCGGCTGTTGTCGATTGACTACAGTCGTAAAAACTAAGTCTGAAACCATTTGGCGGTTTAAAAACTCTGAAACCAGGGTTATCATCAAGTGTGTGGCGAACACTTGATGCTACCTATCCGATGAGAGAGGAAGGATTCTAATTTCATTTGCTAATGATTTTCTTTTCTTATTTCAGGTAAGATATGTTGATGATTGCGTCTTTGCTAAAAAATCTGCGGAACTACGTAGTACGTAAGTTATAGTGATAGCCTTTAATTGAACAGTTGCGAACTTACCTTTTAGAAGTTAACTTCTTTACTGCTCAGTGGAGAAATTCAAAGATTGGAAAGTTTTTGAGGAGTCTGGATGTTTATGGCTATAATATGTATGTATATATTCTTCTTAGCGCTTAGTCTCGTTTCTCATTCAGGGTATGCTTGTATATTATATATATATTTACAAAAAAAAAAGTTCATGAAAACAGTTACGAATATTTTATGAAGTCAAATTCAGCAATGCTGTACCAGAAATCCAAAAGAAGAGCTATTAATTAACGTTGGAAAACACTAATTTAAAATGCACGTTTACATCAAAAGCTGGTTGCATTTAACAAGACTGACGTTAATCAGGCTGACGTTAACTGACACTGTCTGTGGTAGAGACGTTAGACGCTATAAAGTAAATTATTTTTTTAAATCTTTTCTTTTTAATCCGGAAGACATTTGATCCGAGTTTGTTGTTAGTCTAATGGTCGACTATCGGTCATTTTTCGTTGTTTTTCCTTGTAGCCCCCTTAATCCATTTCAGACGAAACTTCGAAACAATCAGCTGTCTACTGCATGAAAGGGACAGAAATTAATAATAACACATTACACGAGTGAAGTGAAATTATGAAAGGGAAGAAAATATGTCTTTTTTTCTTCTTTGCCAGTCCTTCACAAGTCTCAAGATTCTCAAGATTGTCAACGGTTGAAGAGATTCTTTTCTTTGTTTTCCCACATTTTTTGCGCCACTGCACAGACGTTTGAAAAATATACGAACTTACTAGACCCTCCGCAATTTTCCACCACATCTTCCTTGGTAGTTGGTCACCAACAGGCAGCCCAAGCGACCTTGCCCTGTCGCAAGGTCATGCGATCATTAAAACGTAAGGCGACTACAGCACCCGATAAAGGCAGCACACATAGGAATAGTGCCATCTCCGTCTCTCAACAGGCCTGGGCCGGCAGTGCGGACAGTGTCGATACACGAAGTTTACGGACTATAAAAGCGTGCGTGCGTAAAAACATGTTCGAAAGTTAGAAAAATGAGATTTATGGAAAGGTAACAGCTTAAATTGAAAAATGCGTCAACTACTTATCGAGAGTGTTCAATCACGAACATTTTGATAGCAAATTCAAGTTCCTGTGTGCATTTTACTATCGTTTTTACAGCTTAAAAGATACAAAATATTGGTATTTAGAGGTGACTTTGTGAGCTTTTTCTATCGAACCAAAAGTGCTGAATTATGTTTTCAGCAAACTACTTATCTAGTTTATGTCCTGAATATTACCATAGTATTTTTTCTTCGATTTAATGCAGTGCGTCATGCTTATCTACTCATCATAAAATCGTAGTTTAGGTGCTGTAGTCGCCTTAAATTGAGTTAACTGACCTATTGTACGTAGAAGTAGATAATATACTACTACGTAATGGCAAGAAGGCCCCTTTGTTCAGTGATAAAAGGTTCTTTTCGCGTTCATTCATTAAGCACGCGTTGCTATTGTACTCAGTTGATTGTAGTTTGAGCTATAGAAGTTAATCGTCTCATGCAACGTTTTATTTTACATTTTTCGTTGTAGTATTTGAATTGTATTGTTGGTATTATGTAGGATAACCCTCACAATTTGTGTCAAAAGTGGAATCTAGTGTTTCTAGAACCACTGATGCTCTACCTACCCCGTTAGTGATTATAGGCGTGAGCGTAATGTATGTATGTATAAAAAAATAATAAAAATAAACGCTTCACACTCAAAGGCCCACATTAAGGTTTTCCCTTGTGTCGTGGGTCCCGGAACACAAAAAGACAGACACAAACACCCATGACCCGAGAACAAACATCTGCTTTTTACACAAATAGGTATTTGCCCCGACTGGGAATCGAACCCAGGACCTGTCGATCAAGAGGCAGCGTCACTACCACTCGACCAAACTGGCCGTCATTTATGTAGTATTATGAATTTATTAGATAGAAATAAGCAATGCAGATTCTATCCTTTATCTCATATAAAATATTATTAAGAGGAAAGATTTGTACCTATTTTTGTATGTTTGTAATGAATAGGCTCAAAAAGTACTGGGCCGATTTAAAAAAATATTTCACCATTAGGATGCTACATTATCCCTAAGTAACATAGGCTACATAATTTTTCCGAATTCTCACGGGAACGAAGTCCCGAGCGGGATGCTAGTTTCATATAAAAACACAAACTTTATCAACTTATTAATATTTTAGAAAAAAAAAGCAATTACAAAGATACATTTTACTAATACTAGCTTTCCGCCTGGGATTTCGGTCCTGTGGGAATTTAAACCTTCCTCTTGAATCGCTCCATCTATTGGTGAAAACCGTATGAAAATCTGTTCAGTAGTTTTTAAGTTTATCGCGTTACAGTCAGATGCGCCGGTGGACTTTGTTTTATAACAGTATGATTTTAAATGTGAAAGTATGATCGGCAAGATAGCACAAAGATAACTGCCGTGTGATGATCGGTTGAGAATAACACCACCCCATCTCTTTCCGTGGGTGTCGTAAGAGGCGACTAAGGAAACACAAATGAGACCTGCCTCCTAGTAATCCATCCCAGGCAACGACACTTCATTTTTTTCTGAATCTGAGGTGTCGTTTTATGGTCTCATGCTAGTACTATTATTTATTCTGTACTCATGCGGTGTGGTAGGCTCTGTAAAGGGCTGTCTGGTTCGCGACCACCCTCCTACCGAAGTCCGACGCCAAACAGCTTGCTGTGTCCCGTCGTTTGCGTGGGAGTACCAGTGCCTTTATAGGCATTTTCTGGGTTAACTCGCTTCATCGTTGACCTCATCTTTGACCTTTACGGTCAAGTTGAGGTCAAAAGTTAACCCATCGTATAATTAATCTATATATATATATATATAAGAAAGTCGTGTTTGTTACAACACTTATAACTCAAGATCGGCTGGACTGATTTTGATCATTGATCAATATATTGATCATTGATCATTGATCAATATATATAAAAGAAAGTCGTGTTTGTTACAACACTTATAACTGAAGATCGGCTGGACTGATTTTGATCAAATTTGGTATGGAGGTAGCTGATACCCTGGATTAACACATAGGCTACATAATTTTCCGAAATTCTCACGGGAACGAAGTCCCGGGCGTAAAGCTAGTAAAAAATAAAAATAAAAACAGAAGGGATGCCACCCAGGCGCAGAAGCATCCATTAAAGTTAATGCTACTTTAAATATCATACTGTCACTTTCTGTCTTGTAGATGAAAACAAGGACGGTATTACGTTCATAGAGCTGGGTGTGACTGGATGTGTTGCTGGTAGGAACAAGTAGAGAAAACGATAAAAATATAACACAGTGTGGGGGGGATGTGGGATGTCGGTCTCTGATTATGATTACTGGAAAGGGAAACTGTTATCTAATCCCTACTAGTCCCTACTAATATTATAAATGCGAAAGTAACTCTGTCTGCTATATACGCTTTCACGCCTAAACTATCAAACCGATTTCGATGAAATTTGGTACAGAGCGACATAACCTGTAGTCTACTGGGGCGGAGCCTTGGGCGGAAATCTAGTAATATCAACGGATGAAGGATGCTGAAATTTTTTACAGAGGTTCCTTTCATGAGTTTGATAAAATACGGCTAATCTCTTGTAATTCCCACGGGACGGAAGTCCCGGGCGTCGTTTTGTTGTAGACTATTCACACCACAAAACTACAAAAAAAGTTGTCTGTAAAAAGTGAGGCACGGGCCATTGAACGCAGTAACTTAGTAGTACACATACATATTTAATAATAAACAACAGGAGTCCACATAAACAGTTGAAATTAGTTCAGCAACAAGTCATTGTATTAAATAATTTATGTTAAACATATTTTTAAACATGATTGACTTTGTCGTGTGACTTTATTTTTTAGTTTGTAGAAGCTTATGCATTTCATATCAATATCAAACAAAATTAGAACGTGTTTGTATTGGAATACACAAAAAGAGTCTGGCCATCGAAAGGTGTCCACTAGAAACAGCTGTAGATTTAAAATTCGTCCTCTGAAAACACTGAGTATACACTGAATAATAGTTATTAACGATACTAGTGTCGTAGGTAGGTTTTATAGGGCTCTAGTTACACATTACCTAAGGCACGTATATTGTTCAACGTTTTACAATGCAGTAGCCGAGGAAAAGAAACAAAAAAAAAGTTTCAAAAACTTACATCGTATAGGTATATCCAAAGTTCTTAAAAGATAGTATTTCCAGTAAACATTCACTGAAAACTTGTTACAATTGAACAATGTGCACTAATATTTTACGATTAAACACAAAACATTAAGGAATTAACATTTTTATAACACAAAAATAATTTTGTTGAACAAATAATCTCAAATGGCGCGCAAAACAATGGCGAGCAAAATATTTTTCCACAATTATGAGGCAAAGGCGAAGTACTTAAACAAAATGCCAATTGCGCCTACAGAAATTATTAAATAGTTCAGTTATTTGTTAAAAATCAGATTTGTTTTATTGAAAAAGTAAAATAAATAATTTACGTTTATATTTTATTTCACTAAAAATCAAGATTTTTGTCATAAATAATTATTTTGTCAGGCATAAAAACTCTTTGCTGTCATTCTATAAAGCTAGTATGAAGCTTTATAAAAAAGGTAATTCGCTCACTTGTCAAAAGGGTCACTGAATTATCAAATGAGCTACTCTTTATTGCGTCATACATTTTTGTCAGTATTTTATTCACTTTTTGCTTACTTTTTATGCATCATTTGATAAAAAAAATAACTTTACTAGATCACAGAATAGCCACTGAAGTTGAATTTTGGTATATGAAAAATGGTTTATTTGCTCATTAGTTAAATTTTTTTTTTCTTTACATAATCTTCTTCTCATTTCAAATTACATAACATGACATGTGTTTTATGGGGTACGTAAACGTACACTCCGTGGCAATGTTACGGGGCCATTTCCGAGCAACTGCATTGTAAACGGAGTTAACACTATTTTATACACATCAACACGGTCTAGGGATATTGCACGATTTTTCATACAAAAGAGGTCTGTTTGAGAAGCTACAAAAGCATACTCGAGATACATGGAGCACTATAACTTTGAGACAAGGAAGTGCTAAACCTGAATTTTCAATTCCAATCAATAAATTTTGTTTTACTTGAAATTTGTGAAAACGTGACGGAAACGAAAATGCACTTTTTGCCTGCTTTTTCTATGAAAATAGTCGTATTTACGCAATTTTTTTTTCGTTTTTGTCACGTTTTCACAAATTTCAAGTAAATCCAAATTTAATGATTAGAATTGAAAATCCAGGTTTAGCACTTGCTCGTCTGAAAATTATAGCCCTCCGTGTATCTCGAGTAAGCTTTTATAGCTTCTCAAATAGACCTCTTTTGTATGAAAAATCGTGCAATATCCCTAAACCGCGTTGATGTGTGTATTTTCTTCTAATTTGATTGTTTTCTTATTGTAAGGTTCATAAAAGTGTGTATTTATGTGTAGAAAACAGGTTTCGAAAGACGAATTTTTAAATTTGTCGCCGTTTCTAGTGGACAGCTTTCGTTGGCCAGACTCTATGTCTTTTATTCCCCTTTCGGCCGCCATGGTAATCGAGTTTGGTAACCAATTCTTATACTAAAACAATTTTTATTTAACACTGAATAATTACATCAAATAATAATGCCTCAATTTTTTTTGTATTTCGGCAATTATAGATTTTTTTTTTCAAATGCACACGCATTATTTACGAATAACCTATTAGAGTTATCGCTTTTAGTAATTTGAGCTACCTATGTATTTTATAGTTTTCGTAGTGGCATGTATACTTATTAAACTTATCTTCGACAATAATTTAAATTTATAATAATTTTATCGTTATTTTGTTATACTTTTGAAAACACAAAATTTGCCGAGAGACAATAAAATTGGAGTGAGTAATCAAGTTGGACTAAAAACAATTTGAGTTGGAATCTAACCGTTACAATATATAATTTGTTAGTTAGTAGAATAAGGTACTTTTAAATTTGCTTAACTAGTAGTTAAAGTTTACTTATCTCCTATGTATAAATATATTATATAAAAAAAAAAAACGCCATACACTCAAAGGCCCACATTAAGGTTTTCCCTTGTGTCGTGGGTCCCTCGGAACACACATAAAGACAGACGCAAACACCCATGACCCGAGAGCAAACATCTGCTTTTTACACAAATATTTTCCCCGACTGGGATTCGAACCCAGGACCCGTCGATCGAGAGGCAGGGCCACTACCACTCGACCAAACCGGCCGTATATGTATTTGCTTCATGAATGAGATATAGTATCATTTGTCAGTGCATTTAGTTCACAATTTGATAAAATTAATTTACTATTCTAGCTCTGGCCTGGTTTAGTTTGCATTGATTTGCCCACCTTTGAGATCTGAAATGTCACTTATTAACATGGAGCTGGGTCTGTTGAATTTGATATGGACTTAGGTACGTATTACAGAATGCGACTCGGACTCTGATGTATACTTGAGTAGCAGTCGTCTTGTCAATTGATTGTGAAAGAGACAATCAATACTTAAGTATAGATCAAGACTTGATTCACTTGTAATACGGGCCTGCGTGTAGTACAGCTCTGACAAAAAAACCATAGGAGCGGGCAATTTTGACTGAATATGGCTGTGATTATTTATTTTTGCTTTCACGGAACATTTTCCAAGTTTCTCGTCATATTAGGTGCAAATTTCAGGTCTTCTTTTTGCATTCTGGTACATAATAATTACAAAAACGCGAGGGGCCCCACAAGATATTATCTGAGTTGACGACACTTATCTACAGAAGTGTGCCGGTTACAGACCTCGACATTATCACATTATTCACGACTACTTGTCATGTCTTACTCTAATAATACTTCAATCTTCCAGCTATAGAGATGCAGGGAAATGGAAATAGTTTTCCGTACTCTTAAGTAAAAAAATAAGAACCATACAAAGTCCAGAGTCTCAAGTTTAAAGGGCTACAGCCAAACGAAACATACGACGAAAATCAAATCACCACATAATTGATAACACTCTGAACCAGATATTTCTAGAATACGTATTCAATTCAATCAAGCCTTATCGTGTGATTGGAAATAAACTCGTACACGACGAATCTAATCATCGGAATCGGAAAAAATGTGTTGTCAAGTGGAGTACCGTACATATCTGTGATGCCCACGTCAATTAATCATGGCAAGGTCGTCCGGCCTGCACCGTGGAAAATGTTGAACTTTTTGTAAATGGCAAATTTCCCACATTGTTGAAGAAATCACATTGTGAACGTTTAAATTAGTGATGTTGCTATTTTTTCCTTCATCATTAACTAAATTTTCACCGATCTTGTTTTACTCAAAAAAAGTTTGGTCGTTGACCTTTTAAAACTCATGTTGCGATTGGCGATAACTTTCTAGAATATGCTAATTTTTTTCAGACTGTGCCAATGCTGTCAAGAGGCTGTAGAGCCGAACAACGGAGGGCTAGTTTTGTAGATGTAGGTTATTCACTCAGTAGGGTATAAAAATCGCAGAACAAAGTAATTTTTAATTATTGAAAAAAAAAAAATAGTAATATAGGCGTGACGTGAGTGTATGAAAAAAAAAAGGTAAAATTATTCGCAAATCGCGCGTATATCGCTTCCTCAGTCACCTCCAACCTATTATCATTATCATACAGCCACTTACCAATCGACATAATATTGTCACCATTCAGCAATAAGTACGTAATTTAATGTCGTATTGACCGAGGACGCCTCAATAGATAATCTCTTATCAGCTATTAAATAATAAGTTGCTCGTGGCAGACGGCCGGACATTCAGTTGGTTCTCATACTTGGACCAGTGCGCGACACGCGAATGCTCTCTCCACTATTTATCTAACTTACCTCTACGAAAATTTGAATCCCGAATTCGAATTCGCCGTTTTTGTTCTAACGTCATTCGTCGCGATGTTACTAGTGTTGTGACGGTAACAAGTACTAATTACAAAATACTAGTGATATAATAGTGAATATTTTTGTGAAAAATGCAGTCGAAATGTAGTTAAAGTGTGTGTGAGTTGGCATGCTTGGCAGTGAGAGTGCCAAGATGACGCAGGTTTGTTTGTTTACACTTACACCGGTTGGCAATTTCTTAGCCTTCTTTCACAATTTTGTTTGTCGGGCAAATTCCGCTCGATCGTTTTTCTTTCTACAACATTGTTTTTGAACTCCAGTAAATATTCGGCTAGCAAACAAACAAGTCTTGTATTCTTACGTCGAAAGCAATTTGTTTATAGTTTACTTTTACTACACTTAAATTCTGTTTGAACTTTAAGTTATTTTTCCAGACTTTTCAGATAGAATAAATAATTTACTAGTTTACCCCGGCTTTGTACGTGTGGACAGTAAGTGAAGCGTGAGGGTTCGTCTATCGTGGGAAAGAGTCTGACAACCTGTCACCACTACTCATACTCTCAAAGCAAATGTTAAATGTTACGTCTATTGGACTCTGTCTTATTTTTTTTATTTGCTACGCGATATACGTATCTTTTCCAATTGTCGGTCGATATTCCAAATTCTGGGTTCCATATATTTTTTTTACCAGCACATATACGTCCCCACCGAGGGGCACGGGCCTCTCTCCGAAACACGAAGGGGATTAAGGCCATAGTCCACCACGCTGGCCCAATGCGGGTTGGTGGACCGCTCGTCTTTCGAAGATTTTCTTGGACGGGCGGGTTTCATCACGATGTTTTCCTTCACCGTTGAGCAAGTGATAGTTAGAAGTCCGTACCTAAATCCGCAAAGCCGAATTTAGTGGTACATGCCCGCACCAGGATTTGAACCCACGACCTTCGGATTACAAGTCTGGCTCATTACCAACTGGGCTATCACCGAAGTCGGTTGATTCCTACTTATTCAAAGTCAAAAATAGTTTTATTTCATAGAACATACAGAATGCTGCTTAAAATACCTACGTCAAATAGTAAATTAAAATAGCATTATTAACTTTGCGCCTATTCGCAAAGGTGCAGTCTTCGTCAGGAGAAGAATAGGCAAGAAACTCCGAGGGTCGCTCTTTTTAAAATCATACTTTCCTTATTTTTAATTTCAATTGACTTAATATCTGTACAACTCTGGAGCTGAGCAATTTATTCCCATGGTTGCTTGTCTAACAGATAATGAGAAATTCTATAATAGCCCTTTTTACAAAGTTTTTGTTTATTTGTCTTTTGTAAAGGTATAGGTAAGTTGTAAGTTTTGAACACAAAGTGGAATTTTTCTAAAGGTAAGTTTTGAACACATAGTGGACAATTATTATGTTGTTACTTTTTTCTCACCTACATTTTCGTACATGTCCCAGCCCTCTTCCGCGTTTTGTTTTGTTTTGACATCGACTACTGTAACACAATATAACCTGCGAACAATCGTGTTTGTTAAACTTTGTCGATTTTGAGAACACCTCGCTCGAGCGTGAGGTTACATGCTACGTGTTCGGTCACGTGACCTTAGGTGAGAAAGAGAAATATGACCTGAGTTTGGAAATACAAATAAGTACTAGTAGTATAAACTTCGGTGATAGCCCAGTTGGTAATGAGCCAGACTTGTAATCCGAAGGTCGCGGGTTCAAATCCTGGTGCGGACCTGTACCACTAAATTCGTCTTTTCGGATTTATGTACGGATTGTAATTATCACTTGCTCAACGGTGAAGGAAAACATCGTGATGAAACCCGCTGGTCCAACAAAATTTATTTTCGAAAGACGAGTGGTCCACCAACCCGCATTAGGCCAGCGTGGTGGACTATGGCCTCAATCCCCTTTGTGTTTCGAAGGGAGGCCCTTGCCCCTCGGTGGGGACGTAATATGGGCTGGTAAGAGAAGTATAAACTTTTCAGCTCTAGAGTTATTTCAGATTTAGTTAAAATTAGAAAATAAGGAAATTTGTAATGAGATTTTTATAAAGAGCTTGTTGCCTATTCTTCTCTGGGGAAGACTACACCTTTGTGAATAGGCGTAGAGTTAGTAGAGTCAAAAGAACGAATATGTATGTATGTATTTAAATCCTTGATCTTTATGAACGTACATGTATGAATGTATTTAAATCCTTTAAACTTTGACTTATTTTAAGTAACATCCTCAACGTTCTAAAAAAAAGGTTGCCGATAAGATATTGCTTCTTAGCAATGGGGCCGCCTTTTGTACCCTAACTTTATTACTGTTCATAATGTAACTTTTACTCTGTCTCATGTTCTGTAATGTTGGTGTGCAATAAAGTATATTTGTATTTGTTCTGTCAAGTAAAGATACTTTGAATTTGACTCAATTTTAACTTTCAATCCCAAGGCTGGAGTTTTATATTATTAGGGAATAGAGAACTGAACAATACACTCATCCCAAGGCTTAATTAGTAGCTACAATATTTCTCATATGTGAGTAAAATTAAATATTTCGCAACTTGATTTGAGTAAAGCAAAAATTTTCTGTTCTTCGTTCTGAATAACGTTCTGACCTCCAGTAAGTTTTTATCCCTAATTCTCCAGTTATCTTTTGTAATTCGGCTCGGTCGGCGTCTTTGCGGAAGCGGACAAATTTATTTGTCGTGGTTCTTTGCTCTTCCTTTTTACCAAGGACATGTTTTCGTCCTTAAAACACAATAATGTCGTACTTCCTGGAACAGAATGTGACTTTTTCCAGACCTCCTGCAATATTAGAAAGAAAGTATTGATAATTTCGGGCATAGACAAGTTCAATAAGTACGCAGATTGCTAATTTAAGTACTTTCTTACAGGATTATTGAGAAACTATTTGATCTGAGGTGCATTCTGATAAACCGCCAATTTTAGTTTGAATAGCGTTTCCCTACGGCCGCAATAAGTGCGGGGTAGTGTTTTTTCACTTTTTTTACATTGAGGTAGACAGAAACCACAGATTGCCACTTGCTACGTTCCAAACACATCTCTTCTGCCTTACTTTCATAATTCGCTTCATACATGCTCTTCGGATTCTGGTACTCCTTTTAACACTTATGTAATATGCTGTGCTCCACTTCTGGTTTACTGTATTTTGACAACTTAGTCATCAGTGCAATATATACTCCCAAAATCTCACGCAACCTAAATCTCTGACGTCACAACCACCTAACTTCCTCTGTACATCGAACCTGCCACATGCCTTTATCACTTTTTCATTATCGGTCCATGACCCCAAACTCCATATCTGTGACAGTTATGACAATATGACTAAACAATGTGATTTATTAATACCGGCTATCGCTAATTTGTACTGTGTCACTTATTGAGGGAATGGGATCTTGAATGGATGACCTCACCGTGTTATGTTTATTAGGTGTTGCGAATTGACCGTTGATGTAGAGTTTCGCGTAAGGAAACAAGTCCCAAAAGCCATCATGTGAAGGTAATACAAACTTAGTAAGGGGTGATTTCTGAAAATTCACTTTTCTTCCTCATGTTCCGTTTACATGCACGCTTGACAATGAGCTTCTCTGAGCAGCGTAGCAATGATTCCATATGTTCGGCAATGATTTCATTCGCATAACCGTCTGTGAGGACGGCAAGTCGGTAACGCAGACTGGTCGATCCTTTCACCACGGTCCGTGGCGAACCAACCTACATTCAGCCATATAACCGACCCGATAAGGAGACTATGATCCAGGATTTAGCAGATAATCTGCAGATTAGATAACATAGTAGACCACCGACCATAACCTTGCTAAGAATCTGACCGGATCGGTAACTTCTGTTTTCTTGGTTACATTCCTCTCTCCCCTACTGAAAGTCGAAGACCCTTTTATAAGTAGTGACAGGTGGAGCAATCGGATAAAATAGCTTCTTCAAAGCGAAGCTGAGCGGGATTATTGTCATAGAATAGAATAGAATATAATAGAAAAAAATCTTTATTTTATAGGACATTCAGGATGCCACTTAAATGAAGTCAAGATTACATGAAATACATACAAACAAACATTAAAGGATTTAAATACATACATACGCATTCGTTCTATTGACCCTACTGACTCTACGCCTATTCGCAAAGGTGCAGTCTTCCCCAGAGAAGAACAGGCAAGAAACTCTGAGGGTGCTCTTTTTAATCACATTACAAATTTTCTTATTTTCTAATTTTAACTAATTTTGAAATAACTCTTGAGCTGAGCAGTTCTTGTCAGTTAGGTAATCAGAAATTTTGTAATATCCCTTTTTGGCAAAGTTTTTGTTTAATTACTGTCTTAAATTTGTCTAAAGGTAAATTTTGAATGCACATGGAAATCTTATTATAGAAACGTATACATTGACCCGTAAAGGAGTTCGTGATAGTCTATAGTAGACCTTTAAAATAGACTACGCCAGAAGGAGAGTTGCTTAAGTTTTGTTTATTGAAATGGTCTTACATTTTATTAGACATTTGAAGAGTTCTGTCTATTTATTGCTTGCGTGTAAAGTTTTCCTCTAGTTTTAACATTGATGTGTAGGTAGATTATAGTTTCCTTATATTTTGCACTCTTGGTATTTACCCTTACTTCTTAATAGCAGTGATAACGACTTACTTGTACTTATAGTAAACATGAAGATTTACCTTATTATTTTATTATGTCACTTTTCATATAAGCGGGAAAAAAATGGTATTTCCTGCTTGTGTTAGCGGAGAAAATTGTGGAAGCAAGACGGATTTGCTTCTTCAAGGCGTGTGTTCATGTCAAGTTCGTGTCTGTCATGTGGCATGTCTTTTCTTACCTATCAGACACTAAATAGAATATGTTTTGGCTTCAGGAATGAAGATTTCATTTCCTTTCATGTACCAGTTAAGTAATAGGAATTTGTTCCTTTTTGTTTTGGTGTTAGGAGGTCTGGGGAAATAAAATACCAATTGTACAAGCCTATAACTTTCCATGGAAATTTTCCGTTGGAATTGCGAATGTATAAGTTGCTGTCGTAAAGTTTCAATCAAATCTGATTAATTTTTCTTGAAAAAATAACAAACAGTCATTCCAATCCATCAATCTCACTCGCGATGATAATGCGAGCAAACGACTTGTTCTATTAATTGACTGAAGCTTATCTATCAAATGTATAAATTCTAGTTGATCCTTTCAAATATAATTTTAGCTGCTAATAAAATGCTTCTGAAAAGAGTTGTTCGTAAGATTATGCTAGATATAGCAGACAGTGCAGAAACTGCTTACAGAGTATATTCAAAGCTTTAAAATGAAGAAATCGCTATTTTTGAAAAAAAGGAATGGAAGTAAAAGAAAAACTATTTCAAACACTGAAGAAGACGATTGATTTTTGATTTCAGTCAAGAGACATGAGTAAGCGAAAACTTATAATAATAAACAGCTTATTTTTATTTCAAAATACCTTTGGGTAGGTATGTGTTTTTTGAGACATGAAATGGTTTTGCGATCATGATCGCTTAGATCTGTCTGCCCGTTGTACAAAAGCACACTTTTACGAATTCGTCTTCAACAATATTAAGTTAATGTCGGTACGAAGTATTGGTATTTGTCTAGTCAAACCAAGTCATAAAAAACTTAAAAGTTATCCTACCGTTTTACTGATCTTTCTCCTTCGTACCCACTCTTTGGCACCTTGCCAAACACTAAAAGTGGAGAAAACTTTGCAGCGAATATGACTCCTATTTCTTCTCCCACAAAGCTCATTTGTCGCAAGGAAGATGAGATTTCTCGAGAAAATTAATAGTGACAGTAAATCAAGGAGTACTTGGATAGACTTGATTAATTCTAGGATTGGGTTATTGTGCCTGCTTTTATTTCGACTTATGATTTAGTTAGTTGCGGAGTAGAGTTACTATTGGTGGTTTTTGGGCTATAGGTAAAGATTCGTAGAAGGATTTTGATACTTCTATGTCAATTTTCTAAGCTTTTATCGCAGTCTACGCAAAGATTCTGAATAACCGAGTCTAATTGGTTACTTCCTCAAATAGTCTGTTCAATCTATTAGCTTTACTAAACTACAAGAAAAACTAAAATTGCACTATCGTTGAATATGTACGGGGTTCTTAAATCAAACTTGCTGGAATTTACTTCACAATTAACATACATTTCTTTGGAAAACTACATGCATTGGCCCCTTTGATAATTGACTCTAACTTATGAATAGTGCATCGCCTATATTACTATATCTTCTGAAACTAGTAACACTATTGAACAAATCATCCAGTTAGACAATTGGAGTGACAAGGCCTGTCCAGGACACATTTGTACAAGTGGATAATGGGGTACAATCGCTATAACTGTTTTAGCGTTTAGCGCCGGCGCTCTAGGTGGTCTCTAGTCGGTGGTTATCTATACTAATGCACGTGGGTGTAACGGGGCGACAAATGAATTCCTTGAATTACTGTTCTCCTCCTTTGGGCAAAGAGCCTAAAATGATAGCTGATAGCACACAAAATAAGGAATCATCATTATATGTAGAAAAGAATTGTCGAAACAAGTTGATCAGTAAACCGAAATAATGTATTCTATCATCTGTTCTGTGCAAGAGAGAGATATACTGACATCCGATGCTCCGGGTATCGGTTGTAGACTCACAGAAGAGATGCCCTGTTGACTTGATGACTGTGGTGTGCTTATGACTGTCTGACGTGATTGAGTTTTTTTGTCAGTGAAGTTTGTCAAGTTTTGTCGCTAGGATCGCAGAATTAAACTCTAACATCACGTCTTCATGGTCACGAAATAGTCATTGATATATCGACATTTGAAGCGAAGTTACATTCCACACTCATCGACACGCAATGTTAATTGATATATCAACATCCTTTCGAAATCTGAAGCCGAGTTACATTCCACATAATAAAACTGTATATCCAATTATAGATCCTTAGACGCCAAGCAGCCTGTTTATATATTTATTACACAATATCAAGACAATCCTCGAGAACTTGTGCTAACTGTATACCTACCGTAGTAGTACAAATGTAGTTTCGAGTTACGTAAACAAATAACGACGAACGTGGTTATCTCTGAGTACTGTGAGCAATCCAACAGTATTGCTTACATGGGTCTAGCATATTGCTGTGACAATGTTTTGTCTAGGCATGAAACTCCAAAGAGGGTTGTTCATATTTCTTTCATTCAAAGAATGTAAGCAATTTATGTCTCACCTATTACTTTTGATTGAGAATTTGTTTTTTGAAAATAAAAGATTTTTTTTTGGGGTTTCTAAATAGGATTAACCTTGTAATTTTTATACTTTTACACATTAATGAATGTTTCAATACACTATTTTTCAATGTAAACTAGTGTTTCTTCCTCGTTTTACCTAAAAGTCGACTGTGTAAACAGAGTAACCTAACACGTTATCTAACATTGTCGTGGCTGTTTTCATAAGTTTAAACAAATTAAAACTATTTGAGTAGCCGATATACTTTCGTACTTTGATGACGTATTCTGAATCCTTCTGTTTAATTTTAGCTCTAAATACGAAATCTATCACCGCTGTTAAACGCCCGGCGCGACCACCGATGGTAGTTTTAATAATTCATCGCGATGTGTCCCTCCAGGTGTTGGCAGAGAGCCAGTCAGTATAATATAACCACTTATCGTTCTAAATTATGCACATGGTGTCTCATCTTCGCGGTTTTTATAACAGAATGAAAAGATGGCTAAGAGAGTTTTCTTTTATCATATCAAGGTAATCTTTGAACCTGAACTAGATTGTTGTCAAGAGTGTATCCTTTGGTATGTACCTAGTACATGAGTACATTTTAGGATATTGAAATAAACAGCTTTTGGCTTGTCCAATGTACCAATGTTTATGTTCATTGTCAACCAGTTTTATCGGTTCCTGAGCTAGATTTCTGGTTGGGGCAAACTTTTTATTTGTTCTCACGTCTGGTTGTAAATAATACTAGAATATTAAAAGTATTTTATCTTCGCGATATCTAAACAAATTACGTGCGGTTTTCGTGCTAACCCAAACGTGATATAAAAACTTTGTTAATCTAGGTTCTAGTCGAGCGAACACGTTGTTTTAGTTGTTTTTGTCTGTAATTGTGTACAGCAGTGCAATCGCGCTAAAAAAAGTGGATTGATGCGCAATTGAAACGCAGCTGGGGGGCTACCACCTAAGCGAAGCTGATGCTGATTGAACGAATGGAATGATGTACATTGCTGTGTTTGGTTCATGTCGTTAATCAAGGTCTCCTTTTAAAGAAGCAATCGACAACATTCCATTCGTTTACCCAGCATCAGCTTCGCTTAGGTGGTAGCCCCCCAGCTGCGTTTCAATTGCGATTCAATCCACTTTTTTTAGCGCGATTGCCCTGCTGTAGTCGAGAGAGCAAAGCTTATTTACTTGGTATGGTTAAACAAAACACGCCTGAATGCAATATATCTGTAGAATTTAGACTCTAGAGCTTTAAACAGTCAAAGTTGGGAGCGTGACTTTGTCCATTTAGTTCCAACTTGCACCTGTGCTGAATTTTAATGGATAGTACGTTCCCTTAGAGAAAAACCGCATTTAACGTGCACAATGTAAATAGTATCACAGAGATACACGCAGACTAACAGCACCTTAGGACACATACAAATAATTATGACACAATACACTCCCTTGCTACGATGAGGAATCATTCACAGAGTTGAAAGGTAAACGAAACATGTGGTCATGAACTTTCAATACTCAGGTTGTACAATGATCAAAACCGAGGCACCACAAAACATTATAAACACACAAAACAAAATATACTTGACCTGAATTTAGCCTTCTATAATATAAATTGCAGTGCTACCATTTGTGTTGGATAACGATAGGATATTTATACAGAATGATATTAAATGTCTTATATGATATTATATGACAGGTATATGTCTTGTCAAATGTCGAGGTTTAGTACATTTTTTTTAGCTTATGTTCGTCCCCACCGAGGGGAACGGGCCTCCCTTCGAAACACGAAGGGGATTTAGGCCATAGTCCACCCGCTGACCCAATGCGGGTTGGTGGACTGTGGGCCTTTAGAAAACGATTTTTTTCTCAGAGCAACTGATAATTAATAAAAAATCCGAACGAATGCAAAATATGTGGGGCTAATCAGCCTGTAAAGCAAGAAAAAACACTAACATTGAAAGTCAAGAGTACTTTGACAGTACGGTAAAACATTTGGGAATATTTCTTTCTTTGAGACCAATGGACTTGCTAAATAGTCATTTATCAGACTTCATTATGCGTAACATACAAATAAGTGTAATGTTACGTACTTGCCAGACTTTAGGATTATTTATAATATTGACGTAGGGGCCCTGGAAAGTGGCCAGTCGCATCCAGTCTCGCATAGATGTGGATTTGGTCTGAAATTGTCTCGATATTTGGCATTTGTTGGTGCCAAAGTCTGCGAGAATTTAGATTACACGTTTCAGTTTATTTTTATGAGGCTGACGCACTTAGTTTTATGCTTTCTGGTATTTGTCTGTGACCTGAAGTTCGTGTAGAAATTATTACGTCTAGTGTACTCGTGTGTCTTAGTATCTTTATTTTTATTTGTGTTATTTTGTTGAAAAATGCATCGCATTTGAAAAAACAAATCAAAGATTTTGCTTCAATATTGTTTGATTTGTCTTACCTAAAACAAAAGCTTAGTCGGGATATTACTCTGAAAACTGTTTATAAAATGCTAGAGAGCCTTCGTAGGGGCTTAGCTGCTGCCACGAGCATGAAAATGAATTTCTGGTGTGATGCATGCCAAATGAGTTTCTGCCTAATAAATAGTTCCTACGAGTTTCGGATTTTTTACATCTTCGCAATATGAAATATCCTGACTCTCGCATTTGAAAACTCTTTTGAAAAGTTCGTATTAAGAATCCGTTTATGTATCCATTTAGCGGTTGCTCTAATTTTCTCCTGTAGCCATATTGATGCATTTAAAAGCGAAATTAAACTATCCTAGTTAGTAAATTAAATAAATCACTCAATGAACTCATGCACAGTAATACGGAAACATTTGTGTATTCAAAAATTCATCAAGGTCCGCCACAAGGTGAGAAGATTCGCCAGTTAGTGAGACGACGCTCAGATTAAAATATATCGGCGCTTTTGCAAATATTCACATGTGGAGGACAATCAAACGTGATTTCACTTTGGATATCTATGAATATTTGTGAGAGGAAACGTCTGACTTATTTTCTAAACAAAAAAACAAGCCTTTCTGTCTGCATATCTAACTCTTTAAATGTAATGCTGTCCTTGTTTATTCCAAGAAGACTGAAAGTGACAGCTTTTGCTCTCTGTATACCTTTTGCCCCTTGAGATAGATCTTAGATTTAAAAAATATAAATATGTAGATCATTTTCTCCCCAGATCTAGTTCTGCAAAGGACTTTAGGCTTTTAGCCCTTATTTTAAGACTAGACCGTTAAATAAAAAGCCTAGTAGGCTAAAAACCTATAAAGCCGTTTAGTCTTGCGGCTAGGCTAGGGTTAAGCCTATTTAAGCCTTTTGGTTATTGTTTAAGACTAATGTGATAAAATAAGAAGCTCAAAAAGCCCCATTCCCTTCCTGTGGGTGTTGTAAGAGGCGAATAAGGGACTACTACAGTGATACACAATTTCAGACAGTCCCTCAATATTTGTCAAACGTGGCAAAACAACCGTTTTTTATGGCCGATTTCATGTGTGAATTTTATGTAGTTCCAATAATATAATATTACATACATACGCACGCATCGAATTGATAATCTCCTTTTTTGAAGTCGGTAAAAAGGCTTTTACTTAAAAAATAATTATAAAGACTCCAGTCCCAAAAAGCCTACAACATTAAAAAAGGCTATAGGCTTTTTTAAAGCCTACTAATTTAAAAATGGCTATAAGTTTTTTAAATGACGAAGCTTTTAAAGCCCTATTTTAATGGTCTAGTCCCAAAAAGGACTCGGTAGGCTGAAATTTAGGGCTGCCTAGTCTTTTGCAGCACTACCAGCAGCTCGAGCACAATGGCTTCACTTTCACTTTGATAGCGCGAGGGCCCCGCGCAAAGGCTTGCTCGCCCTCTGGCGTTGTCAATGTTGACATTTTGACATAGGACCGCGGCGCATTACGCGCGCTATCACCATCGTACTCGAGCTGCTGTTGACCTTAGGTTTGCTGTTCGACTATCACCCAGTTACAGAAACGTCTATTAAAGTTAACGCTTCTTTAAATGCATACTGTCTCTTTCCTATTTGTTGACATAAACAAGGACGGCATTAAACTTATGGAAGTTTTAAGTTTAATGAACGTTTCTGCAACTGCGTGTTACTTCGCCTCATTATATGGAAAAGGAAGTCACAAGTAATTTTGGGAAAGAAAAATATTCGGCGGACTTGAACCCACGACCCCAGGATTAGATCTCCTTTTACTCTAACCAACTGAGCTATCGTACGCTAAGCGCATTAAGTCGTGCGTGTAGGCAAAAGAAGGACTTAACGCCTCTGCTATCGCACGGAAATGACCGATATAACAAAAAATACAAATAAAGCAGAGTTACTGCCTCTGTTGGCCTTGAACTTACTTAAATGTTGTTTCCTAAAATAGCGACTTACACTAACACTCATTTCACGTGACTTTGGCATCGTCGTCATTGTAGTTACACAATGGTCTTTTCAAATTTGAAATATTGCTACACCATATATTTTAACTAGAAAATTCTGTACAACGCTACACCATATAAGTATTTTAACTAGAAAATTCTGTACAACATTGGTTTTGTCTTCAGTTTCATTGCGAAATGCTAAGATACATACATACATATATGCACTCACGCCTAAAATCCCTATCGGGGTAGGCAGAGCATCAGTGTATAGAGGGTTGTAAGATGAAATATGATGTAAGTGGTGAAAGGTTGTCAGCCTTTCGCCCACAATACAGTAAAAACTTCACGTCCCACTTACTGACTTTTACAGTATGCCTGGAAAGGGTAGGCAGCTGGCACATTCTATGTATTTCTTTATTTGCTCCCAGTTTAGCATAGAAGTCCTTGCAGTATTTACCCTATGCGGAAACGGGCTGTGAACCAGGATCAGATTGTTTCCTTACTTTTTGAACTAGAGTGAGAGCGGCAGTTCCAGTTAACTAGCCCGATAGCTCAGTTCCTACTTATCTGAAGGTTGCAGGTTCGACTTCCCAGGGCCGCACATCAGATTTACCACATGTGTGTACTCTGAGTTATTACTTATTACGATAAGAACGGTTTTCAATGAAAATGGGGTAACCTGATGCACTAGCCTCTATACATGGCAGTCCATGAGATCGAACTCGGTCCGAACCTTTTGTTGTGGTACTAGATTTCTACCACCACCACCGACACGAAATCAAAGAAAAAATTAACGGAATTTGCTGGTATTGTTGGTTTACGGTTGAACATGCCCCCTTTCAACTTTGATGGATCTACTATCAATATTAACTAGGGAACCTGTGCTACGAGAAAATGTGAAAAAAATAAAATAAACGTTATTACAAAATAAAACACATTTTTCCCTCGAAGTGAGTTCTTCTGCGGAATATCTGAGTAGGTGTTTACTATTCACTAACATATGTTGCGTGAATAATTTATTTCTGTACCTTGCCTTTCGAATTGGAATCTACGGGTAAGTAGTGTTGAGTTAAAAACACCTGTTACTTGTTGTACAGTCCTTTTAATTCGATATTTAATCATTACTGCAAAAACACATATTTCTAATCAACGCGCGAAAACGATCTGTCAGACCGCCTAGAGCTGTTCCACATTGCGTGGACTGGTAGTGTTGCACCACTTGTTTCGTCGATCGATTTTCCCTTAACAGTATTTACACTGCGACTGTGCTGCCTAGTTCACAATCTTATCAAAATGTTCGACTTTATTCTACCAGCGAGTCAAAAGAAAGCGTAATTGAATAGGCATTTGTTCTATTTCGTATCTTAATACCAGATCGAATATGACTTATGTTATGGACATTATTTGTTTGTTATGCAACAGTATTGTTGAACAGATTATTATAGTTCTGATAATAATATCTACATTACAAAATGACATGACTCAGTCAAGTAACTTATACCGTTATGAATAATAAATAATACACTCAGATTCAGAGAGGTCCATTTAAGTAAATGCAGTAGCTCGAGTGCGATGGTGATAGCGCGCGTAATGCGCCGCGGTTCGCCATAGGGCGAGCAAGCCTTTGCGCGGGACCCTCGCGAAATCAAAGTGAAGTTTCATCATCAGCCGAGTGGCGTGCCGCGCGAGTCGCCATCGTGCTCGAGCCTTCGCGCGCCAAATGCACACATGGTGTGCGAGATTACTATCGCAAGCGGCGTAAACAATCGAAATAGCATCTATCACTTTCAGTCTTGTTGACGTAAACACAATGGCATTACATATTATTATAAAGTTTTACTTTAATTAACGTTTCTGCAACTGGGTTATAGACATTTTTACGAATCATATCGGGATACGTTCAGTCGTCCATAACTGGGCAAGATCTTCCTTATCAAATTCGCGAATTGTTTGGCAGAAATACTTCCTGACAATGTAACATACGTAGGGATAAATTATGACTATTCTGTATGGAAATCGCGCCAAAACTGTTCTAGTAAACTTTGTAAAAACATTTTACATAAACATGTCCTATCTAGCTTCGTGCTGCGTGGTTTTAAACAAAACTGTAGCTGAATTCAATGATACATAAGTTGCCTTTTAAGAGACAAAAGAGAAATCCTTAACTCATGCCATGTTTAGACAATTCTATCTCCGATTCCGAACTTAAGTAAAAATAAACGAAACTATAGGTACACTTAACTAGCCACGGAATACTTAATTATCAAGCGTGTAATTGCTTTATCACTTTATCACTGATTTTTTAAGTGACGACAATGATAGTACTCATAAATATGTATGTACGGAGTATCTACAATGCTCTTCTTAGCGTGTAGGTAAATAGTCCAAATAAATATTCAAGTAGACTGTATCATAGTTTGTTAACCGCCAAATGGCCTCTGATGATGATTAATTTAGAAATGTTAACACGAGTAGACACTTCATAAATAAAGCAGAAGTGGCTATTATTTACTTTGATATGAGTAATTGCAATATGATGTTTATTACGTAATCAATTTTATCATTTTAATCTTTATTAAAAAGTGCGGTAGGGGAATTCCGTCTATAGCAGCCAAGGGGATAATTTTGCGGAAACTGATGGCTGCAATTCAACGACGGCTTGAGTAGTTTATTTTCTATTCATCATTTTCCTCATGAAGAAGAAGACTAATGTAATGTATGTACAGATACCGAGCGACATAAGGGCGAAGTCCAGATCAATATGTATAGCCTATTGTGCTGCAGTGTGTACCTACTAGAAGTTCTTCATAGATGTCTGGATTAAATTTACCATAGCAGCTTTATCCAAATCTATTGCAATATTTTACTGTCAAAGAATAAACGAGACTTAGCTTACACAAGCTAAAATGCAAATCGCAATATCGCTCTGTTTGCCCTGTTTAACATAAGTGCGGCCATTATGAATGTGATCAGCTCAGCTCAGCTCAGCATGCCATTCCCTGCTGTGTTCCCACCCGCTGTTCTGACTGCTCGTATAACTAGGTTACAGTTAATATTTTATTATTTTTTCTTGCTTTTCTGTGGTTGAGGCCCGCTCTTTTAATACTTCTATATAATGTGCTCTTCGAATGTGCTAGATGATGTGGACGGACTATAACTTAGCTAGTAAATCTTAAGGGCGCATCTCTCTCTTAGAAAGCGGACAACTTTTCTCAAGAAATCAATTGTCTAAAATAAATGGATCGCACGAGTTGTATCAAGCAATGATTTTTTTTGTTATAGTCTTCAATTTTGCTAATTTAAATTCATCCAATACTAGCTTCCCGCTCGGGACTTTGTTCCCGTGGGAATTTCGGCAATGAATTATACACGTAAACCTTCCTCTTGAATCACTCTGTCCATTGGTGAAATCCGTTTTAAAATCCGTTCAGTAGTTTTTGAGTTAATCGCGTTTAGACAGACGGACAGAAGTAGCTGGGGACTTTGTTTGATAATATAGTATGATATGAGAAAGAATTGTTTAAGCATCTTACTAAAAGCGTATTCTATACTAATATTATAAAGAGGAAAGATTTGATTGTTTGTTTGTTGGTTGTTTGCATTGAATAGGCTCCGAAACTATTGAACCAATTTGAAAATTCTTTCACCGTTAGAATCCTACATTATCCCTGATGACCATAGGCTACAGAGTTTTCTCGAATTCCCATGGGAACGAAGTCTCGGGCGGAAAGCTATATAACATAAAAACATAAAGGCTAAACCTATCTAGACGAGGTTAATGTATGCAAGTGTGACCTGGTTGCAGCGCTCTCGAAACAGGTCATCTCTTGTGCCGCAGGATGCACTGCGGATGCAGGCCTGCCTGCAGTCTACTGTATGGGATTTGTATTATATATGCTTGAAATACGCTTGCTTGAAAAATATTTCGCATCTTAAAAATAACCTACTTCTAAAAACTATTTTAAAATGATATGACTTTAAGAAAAAGAGGAGACAATGCTCTGTAAAAGAAGGGGATATACATACACAATCTCATGAGAAAAGTTATTATTTTACTTAATATGTATACGGCGATAGGGCCCTGAGAATAAGTAAACAGTTGTATTAAAAATAGACGAAAATTTTTCACTATTTCCATAATATGTGTTACTCAGAGAAAGGAGTTTCTTGCCTATTCTTCTCTGGGGAAGACTGCACCTTTGCGAATAGGTGTAGAGTCAGTAGAGTCAAAAGAACGAATATGTATGTATGTATTTAAATCCTTTAAAGTATGTTTATAAATATTTAATGTAATTTTGGCTTATTTTATGTAACATCCTGAAGGTTCTATGAATTAAGTTTGCTTGACTACCTAAAGCAGATACATTCAGTAGATTTGAGTTCCAATTCCGTTCATACCATATATCAACTAACATATAATGTAGTTGTTATGAAACCATACTACCGATTTATTGGCTCTTGTAGCAGTTCGACTGTCGAAGTTAAGTAAGTCGTTTATAGTTCTGGGGCACTATTCTTGAAACGCTCGCCTCGTGTCGAACGATATTTTATAGATTTACGTGAATTCTATTGATTTCGAGCTTTTTAATCGCAACACTTCAGTGGAAGGGTCTAAGCACTTTTGGTTTGTAGTAATTAAAAAATTCGAAGATTAATAAATAAATAAATAAAAATAAAAACTCTTTATTGTTTTAGACAGTTTACATAAACATAGTTCCCTGTCACACCAAACTAGGTAAAAACCTGTATCTTGGTAGACAGTGTCCGACCGTGACTTTAGGTTGTCTAATTACAATGGAAAACGTAAAAAATAAAATATATATATATAAAAAGAAGAAAAAGAAACTGCATGGTACTTTCGTTTGGTATATATATATATGTGTGTGTGTGTGTGTGTGTGTGTGTGTGTTACGCTAATGATAGCCCAGTTGATAATGTAATGAAATGAGCCAGACTTGTAATCCGAAGGTAGCGGGTTCAAATCCTGGTGCGAGCTTGTACCACTAAATTCGTCTGTTCGGATTTATGTACGGATTTCTTATTATCACTTGCTCAACGGTGAAGGAAAACATCGTGATGAAACCCGCCCGTCCAAGAAAATTCATTTTCGAAAGATCCACCAACCCGCATTGGGCCAGCGTGATGGACTATGGCCTAAATCCCCTTCGTGTTTCAAAGGGAGGCCCGTGCCCCTTGGTGGGGACGTACATGGGCTGGTAAGGACGCAAATTAACCAAGATATCGCTCGACACGCGGCGAGTGATTCAAAAATAGTGCCCCCGGAATGTTTCTCGGTAAAGTGGAGAGAGAGTTCTTTGGTCTGCACCAGTTTTGTGGGTGAGCTGAAATTGAAAGAAACAGTTAAAGTCTGCAACCGGAAAAGTTAGGTTTTTTATGTAAGAGAGTAGAGGTTGCTCGGGACTTCTTTTCTTTATCGCCGGATTTTTTGAAAAATCCTTTTTTGTCATATAAAGAATACGCCTTCTAAACACGGTTTCACGACAAGCGGTTTAGGCTGTGCGTTGATCCATCATTGAGTCAGTCAGTCAGGTCAAAGCCTTTTATATGTACTAGTTTTCTACCCGTCCGCCCGTGTGGACTACACGTATCGTGCCCAGCGTGGGATAAAAAGTAACCTATGTCCTTTACCAGGGTCTAATATCTATCTCTGTACTAAATTTCATCAAAATCGGTTCAATAGTTTAAGCGTGAAAGCGTAAAAGACAGACAGAGTTACTTTCGCATTTAATATTAGTAGTGATTACGTTTCCTCTACCGTATCTAATTCGGGGTTCATAGTTATTTATTGATAAAATTAAAAATAATTTTACATGTCATTTCATAACATAATAATTAATTTAATGTATAAATTATTATTACATTTGTAATAAATTAATGCTTGACCATGATCCAGAATTTTTTACTATTTGCTTTTGATACTGAGTACCTATCTCAAAAACCACTCTTACTTATTAGATAAAGTACTTGCAAAGAATTTACGAGAATTTTGTGACGACCAATATCTAGAAAGATAAAGAGAGAGGCCATTGTAAGTGGCGCATTGTTTCATACGTTGGTAACAATGGATCATTTGACCGTCGAGTGGCTTCTCAACCGCGGGATTGTTTCTACTGTTAGTGTGTACTCGTAGAGGTACTAATTCTTAAGAAACTAAATAATTACTATGACTGCAAGTTTTGTATCCCCGTTGTATCGCTTGCTTACAACGAACTTTTTAAAATTAACGAAGAGTATTTTTTGGCTAGTCTTCACCACAATCCTCTTCGCAGGTCTCTCTATCCAAAGATACAGATATTACATATTTATTGAATAGATATTACATGGCTCTAGAATTCCGCAGAGCTCGACTAGAGGAAGCGTGGGAATTTCGTAAAATCCGAACTTATTCGTTGACTATGAAATTAACCTTTGTGCCAAATGTTAGCATTCTTGGTCCAAGAATTTGGGCTGGGCGGACCAACATTTTTCTTCATCTATACTAATATTATAAAGAGGAAAGATTTGATTGTTTGTTTGCATTGAATAGGCTCCGAAACTACTGGACCGATTCAAAAAAATCTTTCACCATTAGAAAGCTACATTATCCCCGATGGACATAGGCTACATAACTTTTCCGAATTCCCACGGGAACGAAGTCCCGGGCGGAGTGCTAGTAAAAAATAAGGTCAAGATTAAAGACGTTGCTTCAGAATTCCTTCTTAAACAGTGAATAATTTGACTTTTAGTCACGCAAATATGACGTCAACCCTCACGTGATTTCGATTATATTTAAACGTACAATAAGCGTCAATAATAGTGAATGGCATCTCTCGTTTATCAACTAAATATAGCTTTAAGAGTATGTCATGATGATTTACCTTCAATAACAAATATGACTAAGTTCAAAATGTCTCTAAACGAAGAAATGTACTTCCAATATAATGAAACCTCATCTGGACACGGTTTTGATTCTGCTGGAATATATATCGTGTATAAATCGCTCAGTTTTAGGGTGCTTTACCTACTTGTGGCTCGCTTCAGTTACTGACAGACTGATGATCATCCATCAACTGCTTCACCAGTTAAATTATGTAGGCTACTTATAAAAAGATTTTCCGCCGTCTGGTGATCGGTTGAAAATAACACCAGCCCTCTTTCCGTGGGTGTCGTAAGAGGCGACTAAAGAAACACAAATGAGACCTGCCTCCATAGTAATCCATCCCTGGCAACGACACCTCAGTTTGTTTTGAATCTGAGGTGGCGCCCTATAAAGTCTCATGCGGTGTGGTAGGCTCTGTAGAGGTCCAGTTCGCGACCACTCCTATAGAAACCCGACGCCAAACAGCTTGCTGTGTTCCGTCGGTGCGTGGGAGTACCAGTGCCCTAATGGGCATTTTCTGGGTGAACGCGCTCTATCATCGACCTCATCTATGACCTCGGTCAAGATTGGGGTCAAGAGTTAACCTATCTTATAATTAAAAAAAAAGACAGACATCAACCATCAACCGCTTCACTAATAACATTATTAAAGCTACTTATAAAAAGATTATCGTCCTATTTGGCCGGGGTAAAAAATTGCCGTCTGTACTCCTAAACCTTAAATTGGAGCTAGTACAGGATAGCTCCCACGTGACAGGACATTCGCGCCGTTTCTGCTATAAATACGCTTCGACGCAGGCTCTTTGTGTGGCAATCAACGCGACAGGCGATTTAGCACTTTGGGCATCCGTTGCAGGCCGCTATTGTGTCCTCTTCTTCTATTGGATCGACTAGGGCTCGTTGCGTATTGCTGTTGTCGCGTTATATGCGTCAGAACGTGTTAAAGTTCCCACTGAGACTGTTGTGTTCAATGGTTCGTTTACCATCAAAATATTGAAAGTTCTGGGCCCCGATTCTGTAACTTAAGTTGTGTGTCGGTGGAACGTAAAGTTGCAAATTACCTAGCAACTGAAAATTCAGTTAGCGATGGCGCAGCCGTCATTAGATGTATAAAATTTAGATAGTTTTCAATTTCGCCACCTGAACGGAGAAACTTGCGACCATTCCATCGACACACAACTTAAGTTACAGAATCGGAGCCAGAACTGACTCCTTGAATAACTTAGCTTCCATTCGTGATATTTTGAGTAACATGATGTGTTTGTTTGTTTCAGCATGAGGTCACGGCGGTGGAGCAGAGGCCGCATGGAAGCCCGGCGGGCTGGTGAGAGTGCGCTGCGTGTGGTGCGCGCGCAGTTCCGCCGCGCTCTGCCAGAATGGACCGCGCGCTCTCGCCGCCGCCGCACGGCGCGGACGGTCGGGAGAAGCAAGGAGGACCCGGCGAAACCCGCCCGGCCCAACCGGCCCAACCGGCCGGCGCGCAGGGGGATGCCGTAAGCGACGACACGGTGCGGCCCACGCCGCGCACGCTCCCCCCCATCCCTGAGAGCGAGCCGCTGCTTCGCGACCCACTCGTCGTCAGCGCGCTCGCCGATAACTCAAGAAAACATAATGGCAGGCCCCTCCATGTTAAGTTCGACGCGCAGTCCCCACCCGTAGCCGTCTCCGTAGGCTCCAGTTCGAGTTCCAGCTCCAGCGACGATGAGGAGCTCTCCATTGCCGAGGCACGGCCTCCCGACGGCGGCTGGGGCTGGGTCGTGGTATTCGCCTCCTTCATGGTTAACCTCATCGCGGATGGCATCACCTTCAGCTTCGGTGTGTTCTTCCCCCACTTCCTCGAGTACTTCGGGGAAGGTAAGGGCAAGACGGCCTGGATCGCCGGCATCTTTATGGCGATGCCACTGCTGTCTGGCCCCATCGCTAGCTTCCTCACCGACAGATACGGATGCCGTCGAATGACTATATTCGGCTCGATATTGGCCGCCATTGGATTCGTCATATCCGCCTTCGTAGATAACATGGAGACACTGTTTTTGACATTCGGCATCATGGCTGGATTCGGCTTGAGTTTGTGTTACGTAGCAGCAGTTGTAATTGTAGCTTATTATTTCGAGAAGAAACGTTCCCTGGCCACTGGCATATCGGTGTGCGGGAGCGGTATTGGGACATTCATATTTGCGCCATTGACGTATGTTTTACTCGATGAATATGGATGGCGTGGAACTACTCTAATTCTGGCTGGATTCTTTTTGAATATGGCGGTGTGTGGTCTCTTGATGAGAGACTTGCCTTGGACCGCGACTATGAACGAAGAGAAAGCGAAAGAGAGGAAAAGAAGACGAGAAAGGAAACGAAACAAACGTTACGGATCTTCAGTTGACAGTTTTTCTGACAGTAAAAGTAGTGCTGTGGGCTCAACTAAAGTAACAGAGAACGTAGATGTGGAAGCTGTGACGTCACCGACAATGCCACAGTTTTGTTCGTTGGTAGATCTTCCTACATTCATGACGGGCGGAGAAGGAGTGTCATTGGAAGTGTTTGAATTGATGTCGAACAGAGGCCGGGCGTACGCTATGATGGCGCAGAACTACCCCGGAGTGATGTTACCGTCGAGGAGCTTTAGCGACAGCGGGCGATTGAACGAGCAATCTCCCCCGAGAGCGCTGATGTCACCTTCTGCCTTATCACCTGGAGCGATGTCTCCCACTTCAGTGCCCCCTGCGAATGGGAATGCAGCTCGACAGCACTTGGATGAGAAGGCAGCCATGTCGCTATGGCTGAGGAAACAGGCGACTAGCGTCGCGGCGAAGAAGCCGCCAGCATTTCTGAAGGATTTGCGCGTGCATAGACACTCGCTGACGTATCGCGGCGCCATGCTTAACATCAACAGGTACAGGCTCCGGGCGTCGTCCTGTCCGAATATCTTCAGGAACTCTATGACTACTATTGCAAGGGAAAAGGTCAGTATTCTTACCATACCAATACCAGTCTATTTTATCCCTTTAAGAGTAGTTGCCTCTTCTATGTCTTGATGAAGCTTTATCCCACTAACTTTCCTCCTGTGCCTTCGTTAATCTTATTTGTCACTATCCAGCCTTCCAACTATCCTTGTATAAAAAACAATTCGTTGATCCATTGCCCCGTTTCGTCTTGATGGAAGGACAAATATTTAAAAAATAATAATAATGGGTTTAATAAATGGAGCAAAGTTTGCCCAGCAGTGGGATCTAACAGGCTAGTAAAAAAAAATAGGTTTGCTCTTGGCCACAATCCAGCTCCAGGGCAAAGATGCGGTCGTGGATGCAGCAAGCTCACCCAGAAGAAGCCTATTCACTCGAACTTTTAAGAAATTTGGTTTATAGAGCTCCAAAATACAGACGCAGGCAGGGAATTGCATTTCCTAGCAGTGCGCAATATGAAAGATGATGAAAAGCGATAAGTGCGAATCCGTGGGATTATGCAAGATGGGGAGATGGTGAAAATAAACAAACTTTGAAATAAGGTTCTTGGTTGACAAAACGGTAGTAGAAATATCCATCGAATCGAATTCGATTATTAAAAGTAGGTACTGTTCCTAATCTCGTCTGATTAAATGTTTTTCAATTCTGTATTGACGGCCAGATTGGTCGAGAGGTAGTGGCCTCTTGATTGGCGGGCACTGGGTTCGATTCCCAGACGGGGTAAATATTTTTGTAAAAAACAGATATTTGTTCTCGGGTCATGGGTGTTCGTGTATGTCTTTGTGTGTGTTCCAGGGGACCCACGACATAAGGGAAAACCTTAGTGTGGGCCTTTGAGTGTGTAGCGTTTATTTATTTCTTGCCTCGTTTCGACTTGTTGAAAAGACAATAAGGTTTTCGCCGTGTGGTGATCGGTTGAGAATAACACCACCCCATCTCTTTCCGTGGGTGTCGTGAGGCAACTAAGGAAACAAAAATGAGACCTGCCTCCTAGTAATCCATCTTTCTAGGCAACGACACCTCAGTTTGTTTTCAATCTGAGGTGGCGTCTTATGGTCTCATGCAGTGTGGTAGGCTCTGTAAAGGGCCGTCTGGTTCGCGACCACCCTCCTGCCGAAGTCCGACGCCAAACAGCTTGCTGTGTTCCGTCGGTGCGTTGGAGTACCAGTGCCTTAATTGGCATTTTCTGGGTTATCTCGCTCCATCGTCGACCTCATCTATGACCTTGGTCAAGATTGGGGTTAACCCATCTCATAATAAAAAAAAACAAGAAATAACTTGTTATTTAAACTTCAATCATTCTTGGTTGACGCAATATCCATTGAATCAAAATTACACCATTTTCGATGATTAAAAGTAGGTATTTTTTCTTATTTCGTCTATTTCCCTTCAAAATTCCAGGTGCAATGGTACGCCGGCCTGTGGGACTTTTGGGACCTAGTCGTGGACGTGATGGATCTCTCTCACTTCCTAAACCCCGCGTTCTGTTTCTTCGCGGTGTCCAACTTCCTGCTGTACTTCTGGTACGACGTGCCGTACGTCTACATCGCAGATCACGCCCTCAATATGAACTTTACTGAGTCCCAAGCGTCTATGCTCATCTCTTTCATCGGGATCCTGAATATGTTTGGAGAGGTAAGATTGATTTTAATTTTTAATTTAATTGTATAGTTTAAGGCTCGTATTACAGAAAGAGACTTGCCTATACTTCTCTGGGGAAGATAGATAGATAATACGTTTATTCAATGACCAGCAACTTACATAAAACAAACAACTTCACACAATACACAAATATAAAGAAAAAACATCAAGGGGAATCGTGATGTGAAACGCTGGTCAAGGTGTAACGACCCCCCCATGATAGAAATAAATAAAACCCTTACAATCCTACCTATCTTTAAAACTAACTGAACCTTAAACTCTAATCTTAAGAAGTGACTAAATAATTTCATTTGATCTAGATTTGGCCAAGTGATCATTCTAGTTTTAGAGGACCTACGTTGTGATTTATGTGTAACCCTGGGTTCTTTAAGAGTTAGTGAGAATGGTATTGATATTAAACTTAAGTACTGAGATGAGGAACATTCAACCAGATATCGACAGATTAAAAAGTAAGTATTTTTAAACATGAAAAATAGGTAAATTAAATCTCAATAACTATGTATTGCGGCTTAGGTCAGCGCTCCACCTCCGCGCCAGGGCTTTGCCCTCTAACTTCTGTTAGAACTGTGTGCCTCGACCAAAGACTGGACAGCACCCCACCGCTGTACTCCTTTTATGGGGGGGAAGAGTATTTAACTATTTCCAATAACAATCAGATAGTTTAGTATTCTACAGCAAAAGATGAGAGGAAGTCAAGTTGCATTGACTCAGTAAATTTACACTGTCTTTGTCAGTAAGTCGAGCCGAGTCAGACTGGTGACTACAGGAATCCTAAGTATATATACTTATATACATACCCATAAAAGGAGATGCTAATCTTATCATTTACTTTATTTTGATTCAATGACTTTTTTTATCAAAGCAAGCAATTTTACAAAACCAAATGAAATAAATATATTTATTACAATATCTTAGAAGAATGTTCCTAAGGTTATTAAGAATAATAAAATTAGTAGAAATTAGATCTTTCTTCAGAGTGATCTGTATTATGTATGTTTATTATAACTTGGTGAATAGTTCTCATTATTAATAGTAGTAGGCAAGATAGAATTTTCTTCAAAAGTATTCTATCTTTAATTATACACATGGTTCGAAGAGATGGAATTTTCTCCAAAAGTTTCCCATCTTTAATTTATATTCATAAATAGTAAAGCCAGATCTTTCTTCAGAAGTAATCTTAGCTGTTTCTCAAAATACTTTAGTAAATCTTCGGTTATACTTTTCACCAAGAAGTTTAGTCACATACATTATTCAGATTCAAGGATTTATATACCTTCCTATGCAAATAGAATGCAATTTAGTCTTCCTTACAAGGTCATATCATAAAATTAATATTGCTAGTATTATATAGTCTCATTTTGGCAATGATGGTTCACACATTATATACCAACTCGACGAAATGGAGTCTCCTCATTTCCACAGAGAACATCCATTATCTAAAGAGTGGAGCCTCCATGATCCCTCGAAGGACATCCACCCAAGAAGATCTTGACTTATTCAAGTCAAGGCCCTACGTGAGCACGTAGCTCTGGTATACAATAAATGAAACAAGCATATGCCGTAGACTCAGATCTAAGTTAAGTAAATAATAGATAAGGAAGTTAATATTGCAATCTATCTCATAACGCTGATATCTCTTATTAAGACATTTTCATAGAAAATAAATCCAAATTAATTCTATTTTATTTCAGAAAAGTTCTTAGACTGATTTCTCTTAAATTTAGTAAATACCTAAGAATATCCTATTTACCTTTATGTACTTGATTTTACCTGCCTAGTCTTTGCCTAAATAAGATTCCTAGACTATCTTCTTGTGAAATAAACAAGCTAGAAGTATTTTACTTCACATTTAACTTTAAACGTGTGCGTGTGGTGAGTTATGTAGTTTTCCACGGTGCAATGGGAAACTCCTGACTAAACTGTAGAAGTTTGAGGCAGCTTTCCTCGTGTACCTAATCCCTAAAGCTGAGTGTATGTGCATTCACACGGCCGTAAAGAACTTTGGTTTGTGTGAAATGCGGGCATGTATAAAAATGCGGTTAAATAAATAAGATATATAGGAGACCAGAAACAGTAGTGATTTACACGCAATGCTCGGTGCCTAAGGCCTGGATCTTCTTCGACAGTTCCCCGAGATCACTGTGCAAACTAAGACTGCACTGGGAGACTATAGATTGAATTACAATATAGAATTATAAATCAATCCCTTGCTCGTCTCATAACAAGGTCCCGCCATAAGGCGTTGTATTGAATTTATAGACATTTGACACCGTTAGGCGCCTATAAATCCAACCACGACAAACGTCGCGTTAACTAATCTTTCCTCCTCATCAGAAACATTGAGTTTTACTAACACAACCAAACTCAATTTAGTTGGGATAAGGATAGTATTACTTCCTTTGTTATCCCATACAATAAATAGTTAGATTTTACTTTAGTTAATGTAAATATCTTTTATAATCAAAGAAAACGAGATATTTCTTAAAATTAAACAATAAAATTAATAAATTAAGAAAATTCAACCAATTCCACACAATCCGAGGAGAAAAGATGGCGTTCCTTTTTTTTCTTTTCCCTCCCTAAGCCGTCCATACAGCCAAAAAGCGCGCCATTCGTCTATTTGGTATACAACCTACATGGTATTTTCCTTTCAATATCATTCCATTACTCTACTGTAAATCGTGACTTCAATAGAATCTTTTTAGTTTTGCATCTCTTTTCTCAGCTGTTCTCCGTTCATTCCACCTTCTGCCTCAATACATCAATATGAACTATAATCCAACGTAATACGGTCCTATTTAGCATCCTTACTCTGTTACATGGCAGCACCAATGAGATTTTATTCAGTATTTTATTTTTTATAATGAAGATTATTATTGTTTTAGATTTACTTACGAATAATTTAATCTTAACTGATTGTAATGAAATACTTATTTAATTATTTCCCTTTCATTAAGGTTTAAGTTTCATATGTTTGAGAACTAACGAACAGATGATGTTCTGTTCCGTTACAAAGGAAGAGGTCCTGACTCAGCATAGTGTTGTGGTTGGAGCCACAACGCTGATGTTCTGTCAGTGCCTTTAAAACTATACGCACACTTCGTAGAACAAATAAAGAAAAACAGGATTAAGAGTAGGAATATTAGTAAGAAAAGGAAAAGAGATAGATAGTAATAGTTAAATAATGTATAGGTAAGAATTATAGAAAATAAGTAGGTAGTAGAAATAATGAACGAAATAATTATGTTAATAAAACAACAAAATAAAATTCGTAAAATATTACTTAAAATTAAATTGATGAGTTTGTTCCAAGACTGCACCTTTGCGAATAGGCTATTTATTTGCGAATTGACAGGTTCGGGTCGCCTTGTATTACGTCTCTATATAGGGTTGAGTGCTCGTAGGATGATACCTACATATTCAGCCGACTGAATCATGGTCTGATGCAGTCCCGTTCCTGTTAGCAGCATTACACAGTTAATTCTACTTAATAAATCAACGATTTGTACTTCTGAAGTACACTTAGTGTACAAACTTTGGGTCACTTTCCATAGAAAGTTTACCCACGAAAAATTTATTATTTTGAGTTTTTTTGAAAGCAGTAACTATCACATCTTGTCATTTTTAATGTAGATTTAACTACCATATTTGTCAGCTAAGTAGATTAAATGTATGGACATGAAAACTTCTCGTTAAACTTGCGTAAAAACAGTTTATTTGTTTTGATACAAATAAACTGTTCGAATGTGTGCGCGTTCAATTAGAGGCGAACGTGAACTGTCTCTAATTGCACGCTAATTACATACTAAGGATGCTAACTAATCAAATGTACGATGTACTCGTACACCCCATTTGGTAATGACACGATGTGTTATCTAAAGTAGTCTAGGGCACTATTTTCGAATCGTTCGCCTCTTGTACGCCTTTCATCAATTTGCTATGATTCTATTGATTTCCAAACTTTTCATAACCAACACTTCAACGAACGGGTCCAACCCCTCTTGGATTCTAGTTGTAAAACAACTCAAACGTCAATAGAATCTACTTAAATCTATAGAAGACTAGCTTGCCGCTCGGGACTTTGTTCCCGTGGGAAAATTATGTACCCTATTTTACTCAGGGAAAATATACCATAGTTATGCATTAAGAAATTTTCAAATCAGTTTAGTAGTGTCGAAGCCTATTCAATGCAAACAAAAAAATAATCAAATATTTCCTCTATATAATATTGTCTTGGTACAAATTTCAAATGTGTGCGCGTTCATTAAGAGGCGAACATGACAAACATACAGAAATACAAATCTTTCCTCTATAAATATTAGTATAGATGTAGATATCGGTGGAAACGAGGCGAGCGATCAGGGTTCGAAAGGATAATTATCACATAATTATCGTGATAATAACATATGGATGGATAATTATCGATTGATAATAACAAGCAACAAAGCCAATGGAAAGACAATCATCATCGGATGAAGATATTCCTTTGGCTTCTTTGGTCAATCTAAGTTAATTAATTTACGACTAGCTTTCTGCCCGGGGCTTCGCTCTTTCCGAAAATTGTGTTACCCATGTGTTATTCTGATGCATAAGCTATAATAATGTTTAGTTTAATTAAAATCCATTCAGTAGTTTTTGTGTCAAAGAGCAACAAATATCCACACAGCCACTCACTTTAATAATGTTTAGTTACAATTTGTTATGAACCAATTTAAAAAATTAATTTCTTACACTGGTGATAATTATCCGATAATTATCAGATAATTATCCGATAATTATCAAGAAGCGTAATTATCTTGATAATTTCGAACCCTGCGAGCGATACAAAAATAGTGCCTCTAGTCTCGTATTGTTCGAGTGGAGCTGACCCATTTCAATCGCAGCCGAAGTGCTCTGATAACGCACTGATAACGAAGCAGAGATATCTTATGTAATTAACTGAGCACGGGGACTTACGTATTGCTGATATTTAACTAGTCTAGTACGTATTCCGTTTTATTTTTGTTACTATGGCGCCAAATGGTTATGTGGCCCCTGCTTAGGTACTCTTATGAGTATAAAGTGATGTATGTAGTTATTTAGATAATATTTTCCAGGCAATTCCTTCTTCATATTTTAATTCAAGTGTTATCATCTGTAATGTACTCACTGTTTAACGTTATCGTACTGATTTTGACCCTATCAATCCAACGAACTTTTAAACCTTTTCTCTAATTTTTAAAAATATTTAATCACTTATTTAAAGATGTTGAAGCTGATATTGATTCTGTATTGTATTTGAGTCCATTCAGTATTTGAGTCTATGGCCCGTATTGTAGAAGGAGACTCAAGTCTTGATTTATACTTAACTATTGATTGTCTTTTTCTCTCACTATCAAAATGACAAAGACGACTGCTACTCAAGTATAGATAAGAGTCTGAATCGCGTTCTGGGCCCCGATTCTGTAACTTCAGTTGTGTGTCGATGGAATGGTCACCATTTTATCCGTTCAGGTAGCGAAATTGAGAACTATACAAATTTCATACATCTTATGACGGCTGCTTTGACTGGTGGTGCCACCGCCAACTGAATTTCCAGTTGCTATGTAGTTTGCAACTTCACGTTCGGTTGGTGGTGGTGCTGCAGGTCGGGGTTGTTGTCAGCAAGTATATGAAAATGAAATAGTTCTCAATTTCACCACCTGAACTGATAAAATGGCCTCCATTCCATCGACACACAACTTAAGTTACGGAATCGGGGCTCAATAATACGGACCTACGAGTATGTTTACATTGCCTCAAGATTGAAAATTTGTGTGGCGTTATTTATTCAATTTACACTCAAAACAAAAATTCTCAAAATTCCAGATCCTCCTCGGCTGGGTGGGCGATTGGGAATGCGTGAACGCAAGTCTCGTTTACGCAGCATGCATGCTCTTCTGCGGATTGGTCACTTTACTGATGCCTCTCCTCACTGACTACTTCTCATTGGCTGCGGCCTCTGGGGCCTTCGGGGCCTTTATAGCGGCTAACTACTCCCTCACTAGTATTATATTGGTGGAACAAATAACGCTGGAAAAGTTCACCAATGCGTATGGACTGCTGCTTTTGATTCAAGGTGTTGCTAACTTGATTGGACCTCCTTTGGCAGGTTAGTTTTGTTATCTTTTTTATTTTTTTCTTCTCCTTATCATGTTGGTATAGTCAAGTGTGTGGCGAACTTGGTTAACCCTGGTGTCAAAGTTTTCAAACCGCACAATGGCCTCTGACTTAGTTTTAACGACTGTAGTCAATCGACAACAGCTGGGACCGACAGCTTAATGTGCCCTTTGAAGCACGGAAACGCTCGTGATAAATTGCCACTTTGGTCACCGATCAAGTTCCCGGTTTAGATTTTTTTAATTCTATGCCACCTATTTCTGCTAGAAATTAATTGATGCTTCGTTTTCATATCCTTATTAATAATATAAAATCTGAAATCGCATTGCTAATTTATTCTTCTTTCATATCAAATGCAGCGCCAGATTAACATAATGTTTTATACAGATAATTGGACATTTCTAGATATTTTTTACCAAAGGCATAAAACGCTAATGATTTAAATTTTGCTTTTTTTATTTTGCCAGGCATTTGAGAATATTACATTTATATTTTCGATATCTTTTTTATCGTGATATTTACAGGTTGTACGTTTAACAAGTTTAAAAGCGATAGGGAACCAAAAGTTCGTCCATAAATATTTCAGTGACTACACGCCGCTCGGACACTACAGCCGCGCGACCGGCCATATCGATGTTTAGATGGCCGGTCACCCTTAAATGTTTTTATTCTTCTAAAATAGGTTGGAACGAATGTTCTAGCGATAGGCAATAAATGGGAACAATAGAGAAGCAATGTTTGAGTATTATTTCAACGTCAAATACGTCCAGTTAGGGACCATCCATAAATTACGTCACACGTTAAGGGGAGGGGAGGGGGTCGACAAAGTGTGACATTGTGTGACAAGGGGGTGGGAGGGGTCATAAGTTTCGTGACGTCACATTTCAAAATGTGTTATGAGTATCAAAACGTGTAAACTATTAACGACATACTTAACCTCCTCGGTCCCAAGCACTCTTTTTACGTTTTTACTTTGGTTGATACAATGAGTTTTGAGTTCCCAACAAAAATAATAACTCTATTAAGTACTACTTTTATTAGAAAATTACAAAAAATTGAAAATATGCAAAATATGTGACGTCACGCTAGGGAGGGGGGAGTCTTACAAATGTGACCAGCTGTGACAAGGAGGGGGAGGGGGTCAAAAAACCATGAAATTCGTGTGACGTAATTAATGGATGGCCCCTTATTGACCATTCTGACGCTAACTATTTTTAAGCGATAACTTTACAGACCATTAACTGGATTCGATAAAATCAGTAAAACATAAAATACCGTCTTTGTAAATGTCCGTTCCAGGCTGGGTGTACGACATGACTAACAGTTACGACCTGTCATTCTACATGGGCGGCGTGTTCATCGGCGTGTCGGGCCTCATTCTACTAATCCAGCCCACCGCCGCGCGCTGCCGCCGCCCGCCCCCCGCCCCGCCCGCGCCGCCGCCCGCGCCGGACGCTCAGCAGAATGGGAAGGTGCAACTTATTGTGTGAACGGTTACCTCTCACTGTTACCTCGGCGAATGGTATGGATTTATTTCTTAACAAATCTCTGTTCAATGCATCTATACATAAGTGCTCAGTGGGTTTATCGATACGCAGCCCAGCAAAAGTCCAGCCGCCATTTTAACTGCAGTTAAAAAAACACCTTTGGCAGGTTTTTTGTACTTTTGCGCCCGAGACACTTACTGTGGTTTAACAGGACTCATAGTTCACTTCAGTTCTTTATTGAGTAACAAATTACAGTTTGTTTTGTTACTGAATAAAGTGACAGTTATAGACCGAAAATCGAGCCGCCATCTCAGTTTTCCGACTAAACAAAATGGCCGCCGATTAGACACTAAATAAATATGCACTTAGTGTCACGCAAAGATACACATAGGCTCGTATTACAGAAAGAAACTCAAATCTTGATCTATACTTAAGTATTGATTGTATCGTTCACTCACTATCAAAATTACAATGACAACTGCTACTCAAGTATAGATCAGAGTCTACTAATACAGCCGACCGCGCCCCCCGCCCCCGCGCCGGCCCCGCCCATACTTGTGTCAATGTTTACCTCTTACTGTTACCTCGGCGAATGCTATGGATCCATTTCCTAACAAATCTCTGTTCTGTATAAATGATACAGGTTAAGTGTTCAGTGGGTTTATCAATACGCAGCCCGGCAAAGGTCGAGCCGCCATTTTAATTTTGTACTGTTTATTACAAAATTTAATTTTGTACTTTTGCGCCCGAGACACGGCAGCGTGAGTTTTAGGTTCGTATTACACAACGCGACTCAGACTCTGATCTATACTTAAATACCAGTCGTCTGTGTCATTTCGATAGTGAGAGCAAGCGACAATCAATACTTAAGTATAGATCAAGATTTGAGTATCCTGCAACGGGCCTTATTGTGGTTTAGCACATAAAGTGATAGTTCTAAACCGATAATCGAGCCGCCATTTTAGTTTTCCAATTAAACAAAATGGCCGCCGACTAGACATCAAATAAATATGTACAGACAGCAGCAAGTTAGGTTACCCATTTGCACTACGAAAACCGGCGCTATTACGAGCGAGATAAGGGCCACGTTAAGGTCAACGTGTATAGCCTGATATGCTACCGTGTGTACATAGTACAGAGGCCAGCGCATCAGGTTACTCAATTTTCATTGCAAACCCGCTTTTATCGCAACAACACAGAGTGCACACGTGTGGTAACCTGACGTGCGGCCCTCCGTACCACGCCCTATGGTTCTACATAGATGGAGTTCACTTATCGAATGATTGTGGGTGTGATTTACCAATACACAGCCAAAAAATATTTGAGTCGCCATTTCAACTGAGTAGACAAAATGGTGGCCGAATTGATTCTGGCTAAATTCGCTTTTGATTTTGTTCTTTTGATACAATAGAACGAAAAGGTTTAAGCTTATTGTGTGATTTTTCTTGTGGTTTAATAGTTTACATAGTGACAGTTCGAGATCAATGGTACAGTGGGCCGCACATCAGTTTACCACAAGCGTGCACTCTGTGCTTTTGCCAGCGGTTTTGCAACGAAAATGTAGTAACCTGATGCGCTGGCCTTTGTATAAATAAGATAGACCGATAGAGAACTTGGCATTTTAACTATGTACAGAATCCAGCGCATCACAATACTCCATTTTCGTTGCAAAACCGTTCTTATCCCAACAACACAGAGTGCACGCTTGTGGTAACCTGATGTGCGGCCGTACCATACTTACGCTTAGTTGCAGAAACGGTCATTAAATTTAAAGCTTCTTTAAATGTTAGAACGGCATATTTATGTCAACAAGACAGAATGTGACAGTATGATACTAAGGCCCGTATTACAGAAGGAGACTCAAGTCTTGATCTATACTTCAGTATTGATTGTCTCTTTTCCTCACTATTGCAATGAAAAAAAAACCGGCCAAGAGCGTGTCGAGCCACGCGCATTGTAGGGTTCCGTAGCAGCATGGTTCAAATACATTCTTATTAATCCCAACAGTGTTTGGCACTTGGTCGACTATTACTCGCAAACTTGAAGGACCAACTTATGTGTGATAGTTTTCCTTTAAATTTCGTTGTATATTCTACCAACGTGAATTTTTTCACATTTTTAGAAACAACCGTTTAGCAGGTACAGGGGGGAACACTTGTGTTTGACAAAAATTTTCACTTAAAAAATTTATATTTCGCAAACGCAGTGCTAAATCGAAAAACGATCTTAGTAAACCCCTTCTATCTTTTTAGAAGCTATCCTATGACACCCCATTCAATGATATTGGCGAGAAAAAAAAATTCATCGCCCTTTCACGTCTATGGGAGACCCCGGAAAAAAAATTTTTTTTCAAGATTTTACTGTACAGTTCTGTCGGCGTGATTCATATGTATAATCATGCTTAGTTTCAGCTCTAGTACCAAGGGTTTCTTAGGAAACCTGCTTACAGACGGACATGGCGAAACTATAAGGGTTCGTAGATTACTACGGAACCCTAAAAAAGGATTGCTACTTAAGTATAGATCAGAGTCTGAGTCGTGTTCTGTAATACGGACCTTAAAGTAACATTTTTAATGGACTTCTGTGCAAATGCCACTGTAATTACCTCCTCCGTAACTCAAATGACATGCAATTAAAAATAAAGAATCACAATAAACTTAACCATCTCAATTAATATGCGTTTCTAGATAAGTAGAAAATTAAAAATTATGCCTTATTGCTTACGTGATAAGATTCAAATTCGAATCTTCGCAACAGTCTGTACAAAATATAGGGCCTTTTATAGTTAGTTAATGTGATCGCTGCTCCTAAGCAGATAAATAGTAATAGTGTGCATACAGGATGACTTTTTAATCACTGACCAAATTTTACGTAAGTAAGTAAATTCGTAGAAAACTGATCCGAATTTTTGTTTTTTTATCGTTTCATACAAAAAATTAAAGCTATATCATCTGAAGCATGAAAGTACGCTAATATTGTTATATGTATATCATGATAAAGACCCGTTAAAATATGTTTCAAACTTCTGAAAATACGTTTACAATTTTGTATAGAAAAAACATAAATATCGTCCTATTTAAGTACTTGAAACTTGGCAAGAGCGCTTTTTATCACAATTCGTATTTCTATGTTTACAAAAATCATCTCCTAAAAGACGTTAAAAAGTGATAACAAAGTATGTAAAATTTAGAAATAAAATTATGTTTTTTTGTTCTGAAAACGTAAGAAAAATGTCAGTAATTAAAAAGTCACCCTGTATATGAAAACATCCCGACTTTCGGATTGTCAAAGTCCTGTTTTCTACTAATAGTGTAAGTAAGAAAATAATTTGTTGTGTTGATAAGGTGTTACTGTGAAAGTATCTAGAAAAAAAATACAGTTTCAATTCTGTATTGTATGTGTATGGATTTGTTAAAAAGCGATAATTTAATTTGTGTGCATTTGATGATAGGGAATCTGACTTTGAATAATTATTCGATGATTTGACAAAATTAATGAGGCTAGTGGGTAGCTAGTGCATACTCCTAATTAGTAGATTTTCAAATTTAATGGTGATACTGTTAATTTAAAGTTAAAACCATAAAACGCACTGCCATGCCTATAGATATTGCGTAAATGTATTAAAAACCTCGATTCAATCGACGTAACGAGAATAAGGTTTTCGATATAATCTTTCATCACAAAAATTTGAAAATTTCTCCTTTATAATAACAAGTAAATAACATTTTTACATTGATAGATCACTCTGTATAAAAATGCAGTTTTTAATGCACGAAAATATAGATAAGTACTTTATCCAAACTAGGTTGTGTCACCTGACATCAGTTCCAAGCTGAAACTGAATCAGGAATTAGCGATTCGATACATTTCCTAGAATTTAGGAGAATTTAGTTACAAAACTCACCAAAGACTGCCTCATGTTTTGAAATCGAGAAATTAAGATCTTCCCATAGATTAGATATAAGTAGGAAATAGTAGCTGTACAATGTAATCCTTTGCCTCGCTTTACGATTATATTTTTTAAACAGCAAGCTTTGGCAAAGGATAACACTCATAGAGCCTATTTATCAATTCCCTATTAGATTATTGAATTAATTATGTCGATCAATATGTATAAATCGAATGATTATAGTCTGTAAGTATAAATCGTGAAAATTATTCTATTACGTACCAAAAATATTGTAGCTTTGTTTGAATTTCCTGTAGCTTAGAGATTAGCGATCGAAACTCGAAATAACGTTTATGATTAACTCGATATTAACGTTTTTGCATTAAAATTATTTTGTGGTTTCAGCTGTCAAGTTATTAACAAAGCAAATTTCACGATACGACGTCTTTGAAATTACCTAATTCCGATTTGTTGCTATCTTTTTTTATTAGTGGGTTCATTTTTGACCACAATCTACCTCAAGGGCATTTTCTGGGTTAACTCGCTCCATCGTCGACGCCATCTATGACCTTGGTCAATAGTTAACCCATCTTATAATAAAAAGAAAAAAAAGAAAGGGCGAAGATGCGTTTGGGGATTTAGGGAACTCACTTAGAAGAAGTATATTTACCTAAAATTTAAACAGATCGAGTGAATAGGCTTCTTATGGGTGAGCTTGCTACATAGTCGACCGCATCTTGGCCCTTGTGCCAGATTGAGGTCAAGAGCAAACCAATTACAAATTTTTAAAAAGCCCGTAACTGATGTTTTTGCGAATTTAGTCACAAAACACAGCGGTAATTTCAGAGACGATCGATGAACATTTTTGAAATTATCATTTTGTTTACAATTATTTCTTTAATTAAACTCAACGATAGGAATCACAAATAATAAAACTGCGCAAAATTTTTACTTAATCATTTGTTTTTTTTTTCAATAATAACGCAAAGAACAGGTTGTTTACTAACAGGAACCATGACAACACATTTTGCTATAATTCAGAGTTACTTGTGATATTTCTAGAATTTATTTGAGTAGCCGTAAGAGTTGATTCATTAGTATTCTTGCCAAATATTAATTTGTTGTGCCATGAGTAGTTTCGCTAAGGACAGTCTTTATAACCATTTCGGGATCTGCAGGCCGAGTACGATAGTGACAGCGCCGCGACAACACGGCGGTCCTATGTCAAAATGTCAACATTGACACCGCCAAAGGGCGAGCAAGCCTTTGCGCGGGACTCTCGCGCATTCAAAGTGAAGTTTCAGTGTGAGCTGCAGCTCTAGCACGATACCGACAAACTCGAGCTCGGCTCACGCTGAAACTTCACTTTGATTGCGCGAGGGTCCCGCGCAAAGACTGGCTCGCCCTATGGCGTTGTCAATGTTGACATTTTGACATAAAACCGCGGTGTTGTCGCGGCGCTGTCACTATCGTACTCGGCTTGCTGAGCGCGAGTTTGTCGTTATCGTGGTAGAGCTGCTGCTTTTAATTTTACAAAATTTCTGACGCTGTGTTCATCATTCTCGTTGCATGCGAGTAAATTAATTTCTATAAATTACACCTGAATAATAACTACTCATGGTTCTCTTAAGATGGAATATGAAACTGTAGAAGCGAAGAATTATTTCTTACAATTTAATTTCATAAAACTTTTTAATTGGTTTGTATAATTTTTGTTTTAGTTTCCTAATGCAACGATTTGAGTTTTGATTTTTTAATTTTTTGTTTTTGATACTTTTGTTCTTCATTGGATGGAAGTGTGGCAGAAAATTGTATTTGTATTAAAAATATATATATATAAAAGTTGTATAAGTACCATGTTATTAATAAGTTCCTATCACATAAGAAGAAACATTACAAAAGGATTTCACGAGGTTAAAGGGGTTATTACCATTGTCCTATGGTTAGCAAGTAACAATGCTGTAAAAAAAACGGGTTGCACTCCGGGAGTGCCGGCAGAAGTGAAAACTTGAACATATACATATTACTTCCTTGCGGTCTACTCTCCCTCCGTCTTACGAATTTTCGATCAGGTCACGTGTCCTGACGCGAGTTTTTGCATTTTTTACCCATACTTCAAGTGCACAACGCCGCTAAACAAGTTTTCACTTCAAAAAGTATAAAGTCACCCATCAGTGAATTGAGCAAAAATGTTTTTTTGCGACAAGTTTGCTTTTATTAATAGAATAATAGAATGTAAGTGAAACTTAAAGAAATTATTCCACCCAATACTGTGAACATTATTTACTGTTGGATTAATGCTGAAATAGAAAACAAAAGTCTTGTTACATACGTATTGGTAGTAAGCTAACTTATGTATGTAACGGCTGTTGTTTTTCGCTTTCAGAGTTTCTCCCATTGTAAAAGTTATTCATTTTGATGACTACAATCACTCTGCTACGCCCTGTATGTAAAAAAAGTCTAGTAGCTGTGAAATAGCTTGGTACGGGACAGTAGAGAAGTTTCTGAAGGCTAAAATTTATAAAAAAATTAGTTTTACACATAGATACAATTTTCTGCCACAAAACAAAGCATACAGGTGATTGTATGAAACGGGTATACAGATGTATTATGTACAGTTTGCAGCACTTCTGTGCGGGCTTTAGTAAAATTCTTTTTTTTTTTAATTTCTGTTGTTTTATTTTTTATCCTTATTTATTTTTCATTTCAAAATAAAAATAGTAAGATGAGAGATGTGCGTTATTCAAATTTGTGACTTTCATTTTAGTTTTTTTAGGTACGGTTTAACTATTTACGTGCTATTTATTAATTGTATAACCCATCTTAAATCGCGACGTGCTTATTATAAACCGTGGCACAGTGTTAATTTGATTTTAACACTCCAAACTAAAAGCAAAGTAATATTGAAACAATCTTAACTACTGACATGAAGTGAGGTTGTTTTAATATCCCTAAATAGGTGTTCGGTGCTCATTCTAGTTTTTTTTTGAAGCAACAATACTTTTTATAGATTACCTAAAACATCTTTTTCATCAATGTTATAGTATTTTTCAGTTATTCATTCACACCCTTAACTATACAGGTTGAAAAAGAACCTAGCTTTATTGAAAATCCTGAACCAGTATCACTTACGGCCGGTTTGGTCGAGTGGTAGTGACGCTGCCTCTTGATCGGCGGGTCCTGGGTTCGATCCCCAGTCGGGGCAAACATTTGTGTAAAAAGCAGATGTTTGTGCTCGGGTCATGGGTGTTTGTGTTTGTCTTTATGTGTTTTCCAAGGGACCCACGACACAAGGGAAAACCTTAGTGTGGGCCTCTGAGTGTGTAGCGTTTGAGTGTGTAGCGTTTATTACTTACTGAACACTTTCTTTTTCCTACCCGCACCCCTCGCGTGCCTGGTGTAGGAGTAATGTCTGCGTTTAGGTAAAAAATGAACTTTTCCCAATGAAAATTTTTTTTTTTCATAAATGTGTTCTTTTAGTGATACTGGTTCAGGATTTTGAATACAGCTAGGAGGTTCTTTTTCACCCAGTATAATACTGTTCTTAAACTTAATATAAAAATGATAAAAGATAGCAATAACTGTAACTTATAAGGGCAAATTTTTAAAACGATACCAAGTATTGCCTCATAGGGTCAAAAGATACACCCAGTTTCAAATAATTTGCAAATTGTTAATATTAACAAATTTTTAAAACAAAATAATAGTGCCTAGTCAATCCAGAAGATAAAAGAATGTGATATAAACACTAATTAATAATAATAAAACATACCTATATCAAAATAAGATAGATTTGTACTAAAATTTCATTAAATTTAAAATATAAGTAATCATGAATATTTAAAAGTTGTTAAATTAGGTATTTTCTATAACCTCTCACATTGGATTTAGCCATGTTTATTATATTTATATTATTATAATAAATATTTTATTACTCACTACAGTATTTAAAATAGCAATAAAATGTATTTCTTAGTTATGGTTATAAAGCGCAGGCCACACTATCGATAAAGCTGATTAGCTAATATGTCTAAGTTTTATTAGTGGTGCGGCGTGCGTGTCTTTTTCGCCATTTTCAAATGTTCAAAAAATAAAGGTCAAAAAAGGTTAAAGAAATGAAGTAAACTTAGTAAACTAATAATATGAAAGTTCATATCGTAAGGAACGCGGCAACAGACGGTATTACTAACGTTTATTTTAAAAAATCAGCGTCAGGCGCACAGTTTCGATTCTATACGAGAACCTTCATCAGGGTGTAAGGCAGGTTATGTGCCAGCTAAGTAGCGTTACTCCGTTTAAAATTATAAATTATAAGTAATGTGTATTATAATTCTCACGAAAATTGTGTGGCGATTACAAATGGAGGGCCCAAACAATTTAAAAAAACATTATATTCAACTGCACTTTGGGGTGGCTAATTAATTAGTGAAACTGTAGGGGTGGTTCTTTCCATGAAACTGAACATCTATCTCCGAGGAACATAACAAGAACATGTTTACTTAGACTTTCAAGAGGGTATCTTGAAAGTCTCAATAAACATGTTCTTGTTATATTAGGATATCACTACTAATATTGTGGTTAAACGCTTTTCAAGCTATCACTACTATAAAGTCACCCATCAGTGAATTGAGCAAATTTTGTCGTATTGAGGTACACTCAAGAGCACGTCAAGCTTGACACTTTAGACTTTGGACCGGCCCTGCATTGTATGGCGCGCAGTATAAATCAGAGCTCAGCTTAAACTGGTAGTGTAAAGCGTGACCTGCTCTTGACTGCAACTATAATTCTGTCTAAATTACCTGTATTCATACATTACTAGTACGTACTAGCACTACTATTTCCCACACATTTGGTTTATGAGAAAATAAATAAGGTCTGGCGGCCCTGGGATCTCCGTCTAATTTACTAAGTAATTACTTAACTGTTTAAATTTCTACTAGTTTTGATCATGTTATAACGGGCTCTTACCACTTTATACTGTATGTCTCTGTGTGCAAATAAAGTAAATTGTATTGTATTAAATGAGTATCCGATATTTCTGCTGCGCTGTTACAAGCAGAACCCGATATAATATTTTCAAAACTAGCTAGGCCCTTACTCTGTATGAAATTAAATGCACATTATTTTTTTTACATACTTCGGTACTTAAATATAGATTTCAGTTTTAAATACTATTGAAGTTTTGAAAACTTGGCGGAGTTGTAACGAGCGAATAAGCATCGTTGGAATACTTGTTTCATATTTTTTATTTTGTGGTTTCGAAGGTACAAATAACTTAATGTCTAATGCGTGGTAAGACCTGAAAAAGTTTTCTGTTAAACAACTTTTTCTCTACAGGATGTTATGTAAACAACGTTATTCTTAAAGGTGTTAATTAAGTAGAGTAGGTATAAATAACTTGAATAGTAGGCACGGAAAATCTTGGTGGCACTGTGAATGCCGTATAGTTATAGAGTCTAGGTATGAGTCGAGGATACGTGTTTATAATAACACAAGGGGGGCTACCACCTAAGCGAAGCTGATGCTGATTGAACGAATGGAATGATGTACATTGCGGTGTTTGGTTCATGTCGTTAATCAAGGTCTCCTTATAAAGAAGCAATCGACAAAATTCCATTCGTTCACCCAGCATAAGCTTCGCTAAGGTGGTAGCCCCTCTGGATGGTATAAGAAAGTGCCTAGATACGTGCTTTCTGTCAAAAATTCGCAAGGACACCAAATAAAGCCGTAACAAAAACTATTTAAGAACCTATTTTAAGTGCTTATTACAACTTTCTTCATTAAAGAACATGAAACAATGTAATTCAACGATAAATTGGCTTGTCTCAAAGTGTGAGGGTATTATGACGAAAGTTTGAATTAAACAATTAGGTAAAGGGATCGGTCGGAGTTTAACATTAAAGTATAGTTTTGATGAAATACCTCATAATTATATACCTGTAGCTATAGAACGACTGTGACGTCAGTAAGGATTTAAAGTTATTTGAAATAAAGACGATTTTAGCTTGGAATTCGAAGTTTTATTTATGTGTGATCTGCTTTGTTTATAGCCAACTTCACAATGAAACTAAACTACGTACTTACCTACGTATTTCACGGTTGATTAGTTCGCGATGCTAAGTTACTTCAGCTTTCATTAATAAGATTTTCGACATATTTTCTTATTCGTGTCAACATTTTGATGTTGGTTATGTATAGTCTAAACAAAAAACCACCCCATTCAGCAGCGCCAGTAACTGAACGTTAAATTGCAAACTACCAGAGCATCCAGTTGGCAGAAGCGCTGCGTAGCTTTAATCGAATCTAGGCTTGGTTCTAAATTTCGCCTATCTATCTATCTAATTATCATTCTCGCCCTGGCCAAAGGCACGCACATGGCGAATATCGAATGGTGTGATGTGATGTGACACGAGCGGAAGGAGTGGAAGAAAGCAGAGGAGGCATTTGCCCAGTAACGATGATACAACGTTGCGTCGGGATCGATATCAAATTAATCATTTACTTCTCCACATTGAGGTCAAGAGTTAACCCATCTTATAATGAAAAAACCATTGAGATTTTAAATTCAAATTCAAAATAAGTAGCTTTATTTCATAGAAGATTCATTACTTAAAATAAGTCAAAATTAAATTAAATACATAGAAACACTATTCGTTCATTAAGGAATGTTACAATAAAGGATTTAAATACATAAATACATTTTCGTTCTTTTGACCCTACTGACTCTATACGCGTAATTCGCAAACTCGTAAATAAGGTGGAACCTAAATGCATAATTGTAAGACGTAGTTCGGTCGTAATCGTTCATCGATTATCATACCCATGATAAACCACCCGGTTTAGCCTGCCAGGCTTTTTTATTATTATTATAAGATGGGTTAACTCTTGACCTCAATCTTGACCATAAAGGTCAAAGATGAGGTCGACGATAGCGAGTTACAACCCAGAAAATGCCTATAAAGGCACTGGTACTTCCACGCACCGACGGAACACAGCAGGCTGTTTGGCGTCGAACTTCGGTAGTAGGGTGGTCGCGAACCAGACGACTCTTTACAGAGCCTACCACACCGCATGAGACCGCAGGACGACACCTCAGATTCAGAAAAAAATTAAGCGTCGTTGCCTGGGATGGATTACTAGGAGGCAGGTCTCATTTATGTTTCCTTAGTCCCCTCTTACGACACCCACGGAAAGAGATGGCGTGGTGATATTCTCAACCGATCACCACACGGTTTATAAAAAAAGACTACCTAGAGATAATATGTAGGTCAGGACAGCTGAGACATGTCGCCCGGAGAGATCTCGCATATTCAGGTCGATAGCAAATCGTTTGTGAAGCAAACTTTCATCGTTTGTGACGGTATACTTTCGCCAAAAAATCAAAAAAACATGGTTCAGCCAGCCGGATTTTGCACTTTTCGGAGCACATCAGATCTCAGCTCCTGAAGGGTTTTCGGGATTCGTTCCTGATCAAAAGTAATGTGACGCGTATGTGACAGAAATCCAAACTGATTTCATCTATCGTGATGCAATACTTTTGGAGAAATCTTGAAAAACAAGTGTCCAGCCAGCCTGATATCCGGCTGGCTGAACCACTTGTTTTTCGTCGATTTCTCGCTAACTAACGCGTTTCACTCTGAACTTTTTTGATCAAAGGTTTGTGATGGCAATGTGACAGGGTACCATGCAGGTTTGAACGCCCGTAACGCATGCATTTTTGAGATATTCCAGAAAACTAAATGGTTCAGCTGGAAAAAGTCAGGCCAGCTGAACCACCTGTTTCTACCACTTCCAGGTGCGCTACACTCGAGGAATCTAAACCAAAGGTTTGTGACAGAGATGATAAATACGATGGTTCGTTTGTGACGGCTCAAAATGCAGCCCAAAAAAAGTTATAAGCGATTCTTTTTTTTCCATACATTGATTAAACTAGGTGACCATGCTTTCAGTATTGCAAGGACAGTCCCTAATTGAATTAAATATTAAAGCATTAATAGAATGAGCAAGGCGCCGTGTAGATGATTAAAATTATATTAACAATTAAATTAAACAATACTATATAAGTCATCTTTCAATATCACCTAATAAGGTACACTTAGACGATAAATTATATTGCGCAATGAGAACAAATTATGCAAACGAGGGCTTTTTTGGCACTAACTTTTTATTTTAAATACAATCAATCTCAAAACAATTTAGTCAATCACGCTTATGGACAATATTTATGGAGTACTTTATGTAATACCGTCCTAACCTAGTGTATATAAAGCAAATTGTTCAAACCTATTGTTAGTTAAAGAAACTATTTTCTCAGTCTGTGATTATGAGATTTAAAAAGACTTTATTTTTTATATATAAATATTAGTAAATATTAAGTCATATTTCGTAAAGCCAAAGAAATAATAGTACACGCATGTACGCATGTTTGGTGCATATTATTATTATATAATAATTGTAAGAAGTAAAGCACAGTTATAATGGAAATAGTACATAAGTATAATGGATATTATATATTAGTTTAACAAAGAAGCTTTACCTACCTACTATAATAAGGCCCACCACATCAGAAATTCCGAATTGGAATCCTCAAACATGTAAATCCACTTAATTCGGCAGCTTTATTTCCACACACGACTTACATGTGTGCTCGTTACTCGTTTCAGAATGTATATGTAGCCGCCCTTAGTAGGTAATAGTTAATATTTTCTCAATCTGTGATTACAAGGTAATTAAGACTTAAATTGTTATGCATAATTAGTGAATATTGAGTAATATTTTATACACTGTTAATTAAAATGTGATTTTCAAAAAATTATGTTATTTTATTTTATATGTATTTTCATAACATAACCTTTTCTGATTATAAGGCCAGGCCACAGCAACTACCAACACTGAACGCCCCACGCTAAAAATACTAAAGGTAAGTAGGTGTATGTAAGTAACAAAATTAAGAGAATAAATACTATTATTCTTTTGATCTAAAAATAATATGTCCAGAAGTTAAATGAACAACAAATTTGGTCCCACATTTAAATATAATAAATATGTACAAATTAGCCAATCAGTTTGTTTTAGGCATGACCACTGCGATTAAGTCATTGACAAACTGTTGGAAAAATCAACCGCGATGGAAACCCTTCGTACGTAGCATTTTTTAGCTTTATTCACAAGCGACTTATTTTTATTCGTAGCTTTTGGCTCATCATTCTTGGATATTATCCTCTTGTGTGCGGTGCGTAACCAGTACCGCCGCATTAAGAAGTCATAATAATATTGCACGCAGTCATTCGTTCTCATTACGCAATATAATTTATCGTCTAAGTGTACCTACCTTATTAGGTGATATTGAAAGATGACTTATATAGTATTGTTTAATTTAATTGTTAATATAATTTTAGTCATCTACACGACGCCTTGCTCATTCTATTAAAGCTTTAATATTTAATTCAATTAGGGACTGTCCTTGCAATACTGAAAGCATGGTCACCTAGTTTAATCAATGTATGGAAAAAAAAAGAATCGCTTATAACTTTTTTTGGGCTGCATTTTGAGCCGTCACAAACGAACCATCGTATTTATCATCTCTGTCACAAAACTTTGGTTTAGATTCCTCGAGTGTAGCGCACCTGGAAGTGGTAGAAACAGGTGGTTCAGCTGGCCTGACTTTTTCCAGCTGAACCATTTAGTTTTCTGGAATATCTCAAAAATGCATGCGTTACGGGCGTTCAAACCTGCATGGTACCCTGTCACATTGCCATCACAAACCTTTGATCAAAAAAGTTCAGAGTGAAACGCGTTAGTTAGCGAGAAATCGACGAAAAACAAGTGGTTCAGCCAGCCGGATATCAGGCTGGCTGGACACTTGTTTTTCAAGATTTCTCCAAAAGTATTGCATCACGATAGATGAAATCAGTTTGGATTTCTGTCACATACGCGTCACATTACTTTTGATCAGGAACGAATCCCGAAAACCCTTCAGGAGCTGAGATCTGATGTGCTCCGAAAAGTGCAAAATCCGGCTGGCTGAACCATGTTTTTTTGATTTTTTGGCGAAAGTATACCGTCACAAACGATGAAAGTTTGCTTGTTTGTCGTCACAAACGATTTGCTATCGACCTGAATATGCGAGATCTCTCCGGGCGACATGTCTCAGCTGTCCTGACCTACATGAGATAATATTACTTATTTATTCACAACAACAAGAAGTACCTGCTCATTTGAGCTATGAGTATAGCTATCGCCATCGGTGATAAACTTGTGAATCACTTAAGATAATAAAATCAGACTAAAGGTACAGGCAAACAACACGTCGATTTAGCTCTACGAAAACCGTCACTATCTTAAACAACATAAGAGCGACATAAAAGGCGTGTCTTCTGCGCGTCTTTTATCGAAACATTACACAAAAACATCGAAACATGGTAGCTGTACACAATATACTAGAATTTTGTTTTCCAAGGCCGACAGAAATTTTCTTTTCTGTGTAATGTTTCGCGCAGGAGACATGCCTTAAGGCCAACATGTATATCTAGTCTGATGTGCTGCCGCGTGTACCTAGCCTAGCAGAAGCGAATGGTCGCAATAAAACTGGGAATAAAACGAAGCACTGAGTGTGTGTGTTAAACGTCTGTACAGACTCTTCGTTGTTGTCTGTTCGTAAATATTTTATTAGAAAGGGGTGTCTTGAGACTGGTAAGGTAGCTGCTTACGCATTTATCTGAGGAAGTTGGAATGAAGTAGAAATAACAATGGTGTCTGCGCGGCTAGAAGACTCTACATTTAAGCGTAAGTATTGGCTCTCACTGTAGGTAGAAATAGTATTTTATGGATTAACAGTTCCTTGAATATTTAAGGGGCTCCCATACAAAAAAAGTGATTTTTATGCTCGTTTTTATAGAAAGTCTGTCCGAGGCTGTATCTCATGAACTGTGATAGTTACAAGGTTGAAATTTTCACAGATGATGTATTTTGGTTTCTGCTATAACAACAAATACTAAAAAGTAGAATAAATTAAATATTTAAGGGGGCTCCCATACAACAAACGTGATTTTTGCCGCTTTTATAGAGGTAATGGTTTTTATAGAGTCTGACTCGCACTTGCCCGTTTTATTATTTCCTTATCTTAGGAATAATCAAGTAGGCATGTGAGAAACTGACAATCGCTCTTACATAGGCTCGGGAAAATCTGATACCTAATGATCTGTTTGAAGTCGGTGCGAACGAAACTTGTTTGGCTTGACACCGACTTCAAACAGATTCGTAGGTACCTAGCAAATTAAATACTGATGCCTTTATTTGTCACTTTTTTAGCACTGCTGTTTCATTTTTGAAATCGGTAATTTTTTTGTCTAAAAAGTTTCTTTTTTTGTGTGTAAATAATAGAATTATATGAGAAAAATTGTTTATGCCTATTAAATTCAAGGGTTCCATGGGATTCCATCATCAGATACTGACTTTACGACCATGGGACTACCTCTGGAGTTTTCGAACAAAAAAATAATTTTGAAAATCGGTCCATAAATGGCAGAGAAGTCGGTGAACATACATAAAAAAACAAAAAAAAACATACAATCGAACACAGAGCCTTCTCCTGTTTTGAAGTGAGTTAATTATGAGGTGAAGTTTTAGCAGCGGTCACCTTTACCAAGAACCACATAATGTTCTGCCAACCCCGATAGGTATTGAGTTGTGCATAGAATGTACTCACTCATGCGTGGTAACCTGACGTGCTGGCGTCTGCACATTTGTTTACATTACAATACACCGAGTGACATCGCACATTACCTTTTGCATATCGCGATCGTGTTTTACGTTCCATACGTTTTATTACTTCCCGTACAAGTGTCGTTCCAATAAATATGTTAATAAAGCTTCGTTTGTCGAGCGGTGTGATATTGATTCGTTGTTACTTTGTGATAACATTCTGTTGAATTCGAAACCTTTGTCTATGGGTTTAAATGAAATTCTCCGGCAAACTTTTTATGAAGTGGATTTTCAGGCCTACTTTACAAAATTATAAAGAAGGTACTGTAACACCTATTCCGGGGGCAAGGAATAGAACATGTAGCTCTTCTACTAGGTGCTATATTTCCAAATAACTACCGGCACTTCATATACACTTGTTCTTTATTGCAACGTATACACAGTTATTTATTATTTTACAACGCTTGGGAAAGTGCTATTAGTACGCCTATGATCGCATACAAGAACCTATTCCGCGAGCTCTCTACAAAGAATGGCGGAAGACCAGATCTTCAATCATTTAGAATGCTGACATCGAATACCATTTCAAATCTTTTAAAATGATATTCGAATAACCTTCTTCGAAATGACCGAATGGTGCCGGGTTCCGATCCCGGTACCTCTCGCAGTACCTAGGTACATTTATTTTGAAAAGACCTATACCTCGAAAACTTAATTACACTATATATTATAATCATATTGTTAATATTAACTGTATTGTGACTCATCCCTCAATAGATTATGTTTCTGTCTATCTGTCGATATCCTTAAATCCATGAGTGTGTCTTCAATTATAAGTTTACAAATTGAGTTATAAAGTTATAATTTGTTTGTACTAAATAACAATTTAAATAGGAGTTCCCTCCAGGGCCTATTCTGCACGTGGCATGTTAAACGAATGTTGTACCCCTGGGCCCCGATTCTGTAACTTCATTTGTGTGTCGATGGAATGGAGGCCATTTTATCAGTTCAGGTGGCGAAATTGAGAACTATTTCACCACCCCGACCAGCAGTGCCACCGCCAACCGAACGTAAAGTTGCAAACTACCTAGCAACTGAAAATTCAGTAGGCGGTGGCGCCACCAGTCAAAGCAGCCGTCATTAATTAGTTCTCAATTTCGCCACCCGAATAAAATGGCGACCATTCCATCGACAGCTGAAATTAGAGAATCGGGGCCTTTGTACTTAGTCCTACTAATATTTATAAATGCGAAATTTTGTGAGGATGTATGGATGTTTGTTACTCTTACACGCTCAAACGGCTGGACCAATTTTGATAAAATTTGGTATGGAGGTAGCTGATACCCTGGATTAACATACAGGCTACATGATTTTGCCAAATTCCCACGGGAACGAAGTCCCGGGCGGAAAGTTAGTACTTCATTAGGTCAAGGATATATAAGGATAATTAAGTTAAAAGTGCGGAATTCTGTTTTCTTTTTAAAGGTCTTGATGCTAATGTCGTATTCAAGTTTCAAGGGAGAGGATAATACAATAAAGTTCTTGTTAAAATGGCGTCCACGATTTTTGTAATTTTGACAATGCCAGAGTTTTTTTAGTGAGTATTAAAATAGAGAATGTCTACGTCGCTTATATCTTTTTTTAAAATTATAAGATGGGTTAACTCTTGACCTCAATCTTGACCATAAAGGTCAAAGATGAGGTCAACGATGGAGCGAGTTAACCCAGAAAATGCCTATAAAGGCACTGGTACTCCCACGCACCGACAGAACACAGCAAGATGTTTAGCGTTGGACTTCGGTAGGAGGGTGGTCGCGAACCAGACGGCCCTTTACAGAGCCTACCACACCGCATGAGACCATAGGACGACACCTCAGATTCAGAAAAAAAGAAGTGTCGTTGCCTGGGATGGATTGGGGGCAGGTCTTATTTGTGTTTCCTTAGTCGCCTCTTACGACACCCACGGAAAGAGATGGGGTGGTGTTATTCTCAACCAATCACCACACGGTGAAAATATCTTTACATTTAAGGGTTGTAGTATGACAGAGCCTTGTTTGTTGATCAGCGGGGTGCACTGCTAGCAGGTAAGAATGACGATTCCGTAGCACTAAAATGTCATGACTTTACTGACCCCAGAGGATACCTATTCATAACAGGCTTATAGTGATAAACTAAAAAAATTAAAATGTTGTATAACTCTCGAAATTCATCGCTTATAACTTCAAAAAAGCTGAACCAATTTTGATGAAATATAGCTAAAAACCATCTCGATTACGTCAGGGTTTTAAAAATAAACTTACTTCAGCTTATGGCAGATTTTAGAAATTTAGAAATAAAGGATTTATGATGACCTAGCTCTAGATACAGCAACAAATGAAAGATTGCGTCAGTTAAAATAGCACTGACTCAGCATAATAACTACCTAACTGAATTTTGCTATTCTGACAGAACGTTCTTTCGTTAAAGAAGGATTTTCTGACCACGCAGTGTCTTCTTTCTAGCGGCTTTTATCTCTCGTACCCCGCGTTCACGAGTCTAACCCGCTAACCGTATATCGTGTCTTAAAAAGTTAAAATTTTAAAATAAAACTAAAACATCAAATAAAAGATAATAATAAAAATAGGTAAAAAAACTTTTTAAGTTAAACGGTTTTATGTTAAACATACATTGCAATGTTTAAGATAAATGTACTAAAAACCAAAAAATAATAAAATAGATACAGTCGTGGGAATTATAAACATATGCATAGACTAGACTAAAATAAAACCGTGGGGCACGTCAATTGTCTACAAATTATCGACTTAATTATTATTATTTTTTTGATTTTAGTACATTTATTTTAAACATTGCAATGTATGTTTAACATAAAACCGTTTAACTTAAAAAGTTTTTTTACCTATTTTTATTTTCTAGTTTTTAGTTTTTATTAAAAACATACATTTGGTAGCGGCGGCCATCTTGTATTTCAATTTTTTATAGTATATTGTATTCTGCTTGTTGAGCCCTTTCATTTGATACCCATATTGATGGGATTAATAAAAAATAAATTATCCGCCATTTTGTAGCGGCGGCCATCTTGAATTTATAATGATAATGAATAAACATAATTGTATTGTCACCAAAATCCAAAGTGTATACAAAATTTCAGATTAATCGGTTGACAGGAAGAGGGTGAAATTTGAATTACTAAATTTGACCCAAGAATAAAACAAACGGGGTGAGCTAAATATAAAAAAATAAAAATAAAAAAACCGTTTAAAAACCGTTTAAAAAAGTTATTCCTTCCACGCTGGACTGGGAGTGAAAGAAAAACTTAAAATGTACCAGCTGTAAATTCTTCTCAGGCATTTTGTAAAAGTCAGTAAAGGGACGCGAGAGTTTTGCTGTATTGTGGGCGAAAGGCTGACAACCTATCACCCTATTTAATTTAAATTATTTATTTAAATTATTAGACATAAAAATTACACTGTTTCTTAAAAATAAAGCCCCACAAAACTGCTTGAGCAGTCTGTCTGCGAGGGCAAGAGTCTCTAATTACATAGTACGTGTAAGTAGGTATAAACTTAATTTAAAAGGTGTTGAAAATCTATTCAGTTTCAAGTGAATAGAGTAGATGCTTTTTTTTTAAATCTGCCTATCTTGGTCTCTGATCTTATGAACTCAGGCAAACTGTTGAGAAAATAAGGTACTCTCTTTTTTAGAGTCCTATCTCCAAAGTAATTGGTGAGTCTAGGTACAACAACATCTGCCTACCCCGTATGGGTTCATAGGCGTGAGCGTATGTTATGTAATGTAGAACATTATTTTCCTGGCATTAACAAAACATCATGCTTCAGTCACATTCTAAGTAAATACCACTAAAAACTACCAGAGGACGATATCGAGCCAAAACACTCGACGTTTAAATTTTAAACCGCGGGTATTCTTATATTTTTATTTGGCGAGAGGGTTGGTGCTGCCAGTGACAGGGCGAAATTAAATCCCACTCGGGCCCACTTATTAAATCCAACCGAAAAACTGCTCTTTTCCCCGCACAACGGCTAATCTCGGCTTGTGACGCGACGGCGGCGGTGAGAAATGAGTTAGGTATGTTATGAAGTTTTGACTGAAAATATTACGTGGTAGTGTTGCTACTGAATTGTAGGTAGTTGTGGGCAATTGACAAGGCAATCTGACCTATTTATTGTCAAGCAAAAAACCATAATAAAACATAAAATAAAATAGTTCACAAAAAGGTCGAATCTACGACATCCTCCCCGCCTAGCGCTGCGGAACTCTAAAACATAACTGCGCTAGTGACTCGACTAGTTAACTTAATTACATTTATAACAAGGTAAACTTAAATGAACTTAAACATTCGGAACAGTGTCAAAACCGGAGCATTGCTCTCTGGGTATTTCCAATGGATATAGCTTCTGGAGCGGTCGGAGATAGAGACCAGTCTGTGTTTTCACTCTAGCGAGCCTAATAATTTGATCGCGGCCTTGTAAAAGCTCAACTACCAAACCGAGAGACCAAGTAGTACGCTTTGGCGAATCTGACGCTATCAAAACAACATGGCCTACTTGAAGATTGTTACGGAACTTGGCACTCGCACACTTTTGGACTAAATTAGAAAGATATTCACCCCTAAAACGTTGACCAAAATCATTTAGTAACTTATATAAATATCGCCACCGTGCACCTAACACTGACCCACTAAGAGTACTAAAAGCCTCAGTTTGAGACGATGACGTCGTGGACGCGACATTCAAAAACATCGCCGGAGTGAGTGGAACTAAATTTTCCGTGTTTGATGAAATATAAGTCAAAGGACGTGAATTAATTAGGAACTCAACTTCGCAGAGCAGAGTCTCGAGCTCAGTAAGCTGCAATGACGCTTTCCCAAGAACTCTCCTGAGGGAATCTTTAACTAACTTCACAAGTCTCTCCCAGAATCCTCCCCACCATGGCGCTGCTGGAGGTATGTGATGCCATGTAATTTTATGCAGTGCCATCTGACTGTTAAGCTTAACCCAGTTAATGCTCTTTAACAAATTGCTAGCGCCTCGGAAATTCGTGCCATTGTCACTGTAAATCACTCTTACGTTACCTCTTCTGGCGAGAAACCTACGCAATGCCAATAAAAATTCTTCAGTAGATAACGACGAGCACACTTCAAGGTGAACTGCACGATAAGTTGCACATGTGAACAGTACTACCCATGCCTTTGCACCCGACTTCAACAGAAGTGGACCCGCCAGATCTACACCAGTAACTTCAAAAACTGGCCCACATCTCACTCTGTCCATCGGAAGTGGAGCAACAGGAACCGTACATGGCTTGGCACTATATCGTTGGCAAACTGCGCACTGTCTTACAATCTTTTTAGTAAGGCGCCTGATTCCAATGATCCAAAAATGTTCACGTAAACTGCAAATCATAGTCTGAGACCCAGCGTGTAAATCTTTAACATGCTTTTGAGCAACCAGGCGTTCAACGACTACGCTTTTACTCGATAGTAAAATAGGACGCTTAAAATCATAAGTTTCTTCACTTAAAGTGAGACGCGTTTTAACACGAAGTAAACCGTTCTCGTCTTGCAGCAGTTCTAAATTAAATTTCTTGCTCAAGTTTTCATTAGCATCAAAAGATTCGCATTGCAATAGTTTAAGAACGCATAACTCTGCTTTAGTGTACTCTTCACTATTTATGTCTCCTCTTAATCGCTGATCTTTAGCGTTACGACAATTAAACATGAATCGCAGTGACCAGGCCACCACTCTTATTATTTTGGTGTACTTGCTGAAGTAACATAGTCGTGCTGAAAATGACTCTTCACACTGAGTAGTGAGACAGCTATGTTTGACTTCTTTCTGCATTTCATCGACGTCAATATTAACTTCTGACTGCGGCCATTCTTCTCGCGGACACTTCAGCCACGCTGGACCTTCCCACCACCTTTCTTTATGTAAGGTTTCAGGCATACAACCTCTAGAAGGTAAGTCTGCGGGATTCAAGTCACCAGGTACATGACGCCACGTATGCAAGTCACTTTTTGTGATTATCTCGTTAACTCTATTTTGTACAAATGTACTCAAACCAACGCCTCTTCTAAGCCATGCCAAGACAATGCTAGAATCTGTCCAAAAGTGCTCTTCAGAATTAATCTGTAGTCCGCTTTTAACCTCCACGGCCAATCTTACAGCCATCAAACAAGCAATTAATTCTGACCTGGGTATAGTCACTGTTTTCGTCGGAGCAACTCTAGATTTGGCTACAACTAGCCGTACATCCACTCGATCTTTATATTCTGCACGAAGAAAGATGCATACAGCGTAAGCAGCTTGACTAGCGTCGCTAAAAATATGGAGTGAGTTTAAACTATCGTCTAGATCAAAATTGCTCAAAACTCTAGGGATTCTACATAATTCTAAAAATTTTAACTGTTGCAGCCAATCCTTAACTGTCTTCTCTAGCTCTTTTGGCAGAGATTGGTCCCAGCCAATGTTTAATAGCCAGCACTTTTGGATCGTTAGCTTGGGTATAATGGTCGTTGGGCAGGTAAAACCTATGGGGTCAAAAACACTTTGCGCCACTGAAAGAATGAAACGTTTTGTAATTTTAACTTCATGATTAAACGTAATTGATGGCATTTTGCAATAAAGTTTATCTTGTATAGGATCCCACATAAGTCCCAGTACCGATACAGAAGATATCTCATCGTCGGTGATAACCGGCCCCGTGACCCAGCAACGTAATTCGAACTTGCCTTTCATCATGACATCTTTGGCATGTGAAATGAATGTTTTCATATCTTCCTCATTTTTAACGCTAACTATGCAATTATCTACATAAAATGAGGTTTTTAACTTTGCGGCTATGTCGGTTTTATAACAGTCAAGATGGTGATTAATTGTGGCAGCCAATAAAAAAGGACTGGTTGTAACACCAAATACGACGCGCCTATGCCTATACACTTTTAATACCCTCTCAGTCTCGTTGATGTCACGCCACCAAAGAAATTTAAGAAAATCGCGATCTTGGGGACATAGAGAAATTTGTAGAAAGGCCTTTTTTATGTCAGCTGTTATCCCAATGGCATTTCTTCTAAATTGCAATAAAAGCCTTGGAATGGCCTCTATTAAATTAATACCTTTCTCTAAACAAGAGTTAAGCGATAAACCACGTTGATCTTTGGCAGATGCGTCGAAAACTGGCCTGATCTTTGTAGTAAGACTCGACTCCTTTACTACCGCATGGTGAGGCATATAGTGGCCACTATTAGGATCGTCAATTGTCACTTCCTCAATGATACCAGACTCGCGCCATTCCTCAAAGACTTGGTTATAGTCATTTAAAATGCCTAACTTTGTTAATTTATTAGTAGTCGACTCAAGTCGTTTCAAAGCTAGACCGTAATTTGACTGCAAAACAGTTACATCTGGTTTCCAGGGTAAATTCACCTCATATCGACCTTCGTCGTTTATAGAAATCGTGTCTTTAAAGAATGTCGCAACCTGTTCATTTTGTTTGGCCTGGGTTACAACATCAGACTCGTCTCTAATCCCTAACGTCTCCAATTTCCAGAAGTCATCAATGTTAAAAGAACATGCATTATTCAAAGCTACTGTGTTTACGTTACCCAAAGAGCAATGTACACCGACTACTGGACCCTGCACCGTCCATCCCAGTTTAGTCTCCACAGCAAACAAATTTTCGTCAATATGCATTGAATTTCCTGTGTAAAGAGAACCTAAAATGTCAGAGCCAATTAGTAAGTTATTTATGAATACAGTTAGTAAATCCATGGATGATGATGATGTATAAATCACTGTAAATTCTCATCAGGGACATAGGGCTCGCAAAAAGTATTTCCAATTTTCTCGGTTTAGTGCGGCGGCTTCGATGTCCTTCCAGTCGAGACCAGTTAATGCAGCCTTTTTATCAACTGACCGTCTCCAGGTGGTAAAAGGACGGCCGCAAGCTTGTTATATTAGGCTTTTTTTGGAGAGGTGGTTATCGCGTCCTCCTCAAGACGTGCCCAATCCAGCGCCATCTCCTTGGCTATTGGTTTTTGGTCAGTTACCTCCCACAGTCTTGCATTAGAGACGGTTCGTGGCCAACAGATTCCCAGGCTGTAACATAACCGAACACCTGAAGTTTGCTGGTGACGTCATTCTCGCATCCGTACAGGAGGACCGACAATGTTGGAGTTGAAAATTCTGATTTTTGTCCGTCGTGTGGTTATTGATGACATCCAAACGGGCTTTAGCTGTGCGTATGTAGCTCTCGCTTTATTCATACGTACTTCTACATCCGCTGCTGTACCTCCCATAGGGTAGACAAAGCTCCCTAGGTAAGTAAGCGCTTTACAATTTCGACTGCTTTGCTTTTTATATAGATAGGTTCTGTTATCAGTGGTATTAAGGCGCATATCTTTCGTTGCCATCCATTACTATTACAAACAACATCTACCTAATGGCTTGTAAGATGTTGATTTGATAATAATCAATTAAACGCTTAACAACTTATGAAATAAACACATTTTGTAATCCTTTCTCCCGCGTAGGCTCACATACATACATTGGCACATTTCCCATAGTCCCTTGAAGACCGCAGTATATTAATTATAAAGCGGCATTATTATATTAATTTCCGGATGTGTTGCGATCATAGAAGAGGCGCCCAACCATTATGAGATTATTCTCCTGTTTGCCAATGGTGACAGGGATGGCTGTAGAAGTGATGTGTTATGTATAAGTAATTAAATTATTAATGTTAAGGTTTATTTTTTTAACCGTCACAGTATATCATTATATAAGGTCCTAATTTATTACTCACTTTCCTTTTAACACGTTATTGTGTAGGTCAAAATATATCATTTGAGTCAAAAAACAAAAGCATAATATTAAATTTAAAAGGTCTTGAAAAATTTTGTTATGATATTTTTTCATTATTATGTTGAATAAACCCATCCATTCAAACGTAAATAATAATGGCAGTAGTAGAGCGGGTGAGCGGGGAGTGGATGGCTATAATCGAAAGAGAACCATTCCTTTATCTTTAAATGGTTTTTTTTTTTTTTACAAAATTTAATTTTCAGATAATTAATTTTTATGTTGTTTTTTGGAATACTATCAACCTATACAATAACGCCTTAGAAGGTAAGTGACTAATAAATTAGGACCTTATATACTTATAACTTTTTTTTAACGCTACACACTCAAAGGCCCACACTAAGGTTTTCCTTTGTGTTGTGGGTCCCTCGGACCATACATGAAGACAGACACAAGCACCCACGACCCGAGAACAAACATCTGTTTTTTATACAAACGTTTGCCCCGACTGGGAATCAAACCCAGGACCCGTCGATCAAGAGGCAACGCCACTACCACTCGACCAAACCGGCCGTCAAATTACTAAATCTGATCTTTAAAGTAAAATTATATAGGGTAACGATGTGAGTCAGCTCTCTATACCAGGGTTTCTCAAAGTGGGGTACGCGAACCCCTAGGGGTTTGCCATTCGTCGGTAGGGGGTTCTCGGCAAGATTTACGTGAATTAAGGTTACAATTCTCCAAAATTACTTCTAAAATTGACTCAATTTGCGACAAGAAACATCACATGAATACTAAAAAGATATTTCTTTTGACACTGTATTTGTTACCTTTTATTGAAATAAAAACCTTATTTTCTTCAACAGTCAACTTTATTGTTTTCTATAGGGGAGGGATGTAATTAGTAAGTCAAGGGGTTCGCTGTCATTTGAAAAAACTTCAAGAGGGGTTCGTGGAGCCAAAAGTTTGAGAAACCCTGCTCTATACTAAAGAACGTAATTGGAAAAAATCGCATGTCAATATCAGCGACGAATTTACTACAAGGTCAGCCCCGTAAACGAGAGGTAACGAGTTCTATCCCCAGTGTCTCCGTGCTCCAACAACATTTTCTTAGTTTGGTACCACGCTAAGCGATGCACTTACAGTGAGGAAACTTGACCCGTCTTCACTCACATAAACTATATTTTAACCTCAGTTTAATGAAATCCATTGTTATTTTAACTAAATTTTTCTATGTCTATGCTCGTCCTTTGTTTCGTCATCTGTCAAGTCTTAGTCAAAAACTATGGCTATATGCATGAAGGAGTCCGCAACATACAAACAATAAAGAAATAAAACGGGCAATTGCGAGTCGGACTCTATAAAAACTCTATAAAAGCGGCAAAAATATCACGTTTATTGTATGGGAGCTTAAATATTTAATTTATTCTACTTTTTAGTGTTGTTATAGCAGAAATCGAAATGCATCATCTGTAAGAATTTCAACTGACTAACTATCACGGTTCATGAGACACAGCCTCGGATAGACTTCTATAAAAACGAAAAAAATAATCACGTTTTTTGTATGGGAGCCCCCTTAAATATTTATTTTATTCTAGTTTTTAGTATTTGTTATTATAGGGCACAAAAAAATACCTCATCTGCGAAAATTTCAACTGTCTATCACGGTTCATGAAATACAGCCTGGTGACAGACGGACGTACGGACGGACAGCGGAGCCTTAGTAATAGGGTCCCGTTTTTCCCTTTGGGAACGGAACCCTAAAAAAGATACTCCCTATGCCATGCTTATAAGAATAGTATGAATTGAAGTCAATGGAGAAAGTTTAAAACCGAGTTCTTCCCAGAAAACGTCTAACATACATTTTTAATTAGCGTTAAATAAAATTTAATTAACCTTTTTTCTAAGTTACTCAAACCATCTAAGACGAAGATAAACACTGAACTTTTTATTCTTAAAGACTTTATAAAGTTTAACTTTGTAAACTGTTTTACTTTGTAGAGTAATTTACTTAGCTCCGAGGTAATCTTACGAGCACATAAGTATTATTGAGATTACTTGGGTCTGCTATTTTCTAAGATAGGCAGGGGCCTTATTTCAAACGGTAAAGATTACGACGAATCTCAAAATCGTCATACCTACACTACATTGCTGCTCTACAAAGTAACCTCCAGTCCTTCCTCCTCTCTTATCGTGTAGGTATATAGTCAAGTGTGTGGCGAACTTGACCAACCCTGGTGTCAGAGTTTTCGTACCGCCAAATTGCCTCTGACTTGGTTTAATGACTGTAGTCAATCGATAACAGCCGAAACCGCCGGCTTTTGTGCCCTCCAAAGCACAGAAGTGCTCGTGATAAATTGCCACTTCGGTCACCATCCCTGCCTCTGTGTACGTTGCTTAACCTCACTAACTGGTTGGGCTACGACCGCTTCAAACGTCCAGTGAAAATTAAATTGTACAGAAGCAATGTACCTATGTCGCATTTGAGATCAATCTAATTCGTCTCCACTTGGAATAGCCCCCTGGGAGGTTGACCCGCGTGCTTTTAGGTGAACTGGCCAATAGACCGTTCTATGTTAGTCTATAACCAAACGGTGCGGAGACAGCACCTCTTAAATAAGAATCTTTATTTAACAGACTGTAGTTGTTAGGCAAGATAAAATAATTTAGCTTTTTGTGACACAAATGATTTGATTGTTTGTTTGCATTGAATAGGCTCCGAAACTACTGGACCGATTTGAAAAATTCTTTCACCATTAGAAAGCTACATTATCCCCGATGGACATAGCCTCAAAATTTTCCCGAATCCCCACGGGAACGAAGTCCCGGGTGGAATGCTAATAAGAAATAAAAATTTACATTTATAAAAGAGTTTAGCTGCGCACAAAGTCTAGATTATACTCGGTACTAATCGCCATCTATTTCAGCCAAATTAGGTTCTTTGGTAATTTGTCTGAAATTCAACATGGATAAAGTGGGTACCATCATACCATCAAAACACCATTGATAAGGAGAATTGGTGCCCGGTATTAGAATACTCAATGAGGTATTATTAGGTTATTTTTTAGAATAATAATTCTCAAGCACCGAATTCCGCCCCTGTGCCACACTTCTCCACAATAAACTGCTTAATTTACACAGTGTGCGAGAATCTGCCGTTGTCGAGCCGCCAAATTATTAACTACTTTAATATATTAACTTAGTATATTTTCTCTCCCGTCGAGATGGAAAGGGCGTGTGAATATTCAGTACTTACTCAATATTAACTACGAAGATTATTATTAAAGCTTGGTATATTGTGTAAAACATTGGACAGAGTATTCTATATTTATAAACTTAGACAGGTACTACATGGCACTGGTAAATATATTTTATTCCGAGAAGGGATTTCTTTAGAAATCCCGTTGTTAATTTTAGCCAAAGTAAAAGTAAAGAAAAATAATTCTAGAACTTTTTTGAACAAAAACATTCGGGATATTTTTAAATAAGTTAGCGAAACGTTAGGAGGGTGATTTTCCTTAAGAAACTGTACAACTTTCCCAAAGGAACGTATTTGAAATTGTCAAAAAAAAATTAGTGACTTCTCATATAAACGGCAATCAGCCAATCGCTCAAGTTTTGTGTGGCTCAGGCCAGCAGACCCACGGAATTTGAACAATGAATTTAGGTATTCTATGTATGCCAATACACAGTGCCTATTGATGCCAAAAGAACCATATCTAGTGCCATCATAGTTTAATAAATATAGGTCGTTGTTTGTGGGTCTACTGGACGGATATCAGCCCAGCAGACCCACCTCTAGTACACGGAAACGGCTAAAGTTAGAGACATGGTTCTAGTTCTAAGCTTTAATGCTTTACTTGGTGCCATCGAGAAAAAAGTTTCAAACCTAGTGCTTCAAGCGTTTCGGAGCTATAAAATGATCTTGGTGTGCCTGCCGGGCGGAGGTTCAACGCAGCAGACCCAACACGATAGCTCCATAACTAGAAGGTAATTGGTATGAAATCTCATATCAACCTTTAGTGTGTATTTAGTGCCTTAGCTTAACATAAAAATATCTGTTTAATTTGACTTCCAAACATAACAAATAGTCTCTGAAATTTCTCCATACATTTTAACAACCGAGGTACAGTCACGCTCAAAACTCAATTTATTAGGTTACATATGCCAACATATTTTTTGAAGGGGGTAATAAACTGCCAATTTCTCACTTCAGATGTCGCCTCTGTTGACTGATCCTAAAATTTGACGTGTAGCTGTCATTCTCCATATTAGTTTCGTAAGTAAACAAACAATTTATTTATAATAAATTAATGAATTTTGACAATTTGCACAGCTATTAACTGCAAAAATACGGGTGTACATGTATTTCCCAAAGATCCAAAAAAAAGTTTAAAAAAAGTAGCTTTTCTTTTACTCAACTCTTCTTTCAATTAAAGTACACATCTTTGTAATTTGACTTGAATTTGAGTAATTATTTCCGCAAAAAAAATAAAAAACACTTGCTCGCAATCTAAATAAAATGACAGCGCCGCAGCTTGACACGGAACAGTCAACAATGCTGCCACCTCTAAAAAGCTTTTAGTTTATAACCCCATTCGTAGTCGTTCATGTATCCTAATAGTAATTAACTACATACCTATTATATAGATATACCAACTTATTTTGTAAAAAGGTAAAAGGCGACATCTAGGCAATAAATTCAGATAATAAGCCAGCCTACTTAGGTAAAATGTTCAGTTTGCCTAATATGTAAATTTAGCATATAATAATAATTTGGTACTATCCGAAATTCCTTTTTGCGCTTCCATAATGAATGAGAGTCATTTTAGTAAGCTATTTTAATATTCTCGGTTCAATTTGCATGGAATGAATGATATAAGTAACTATTTATTAAAACAATTACTTACCTTGATGGTAAATTCGCAACAATTCTCCAAAAAAGCTTGAACAACACAATACAATCAAATTTCAACGGCTATTCGGTCTGGTATTTTTTCACTTCGTCCATAGACTAGGTAGAGATACACTTTGTCCTTGTGTTGAGCTACTATGGGACCTTTTCTCACTAGTTTCTCGACAGCGCATTGGTATATCTCAGTTAGATAAAGACATATCAAACTGAATCAAAATGATTTTGAGTTTTTTATTCGTACAAATCGAATGTATACAACCACTTTGAGTGTGTGGCGTTACATTGTTGACGACACTAGAATCGAGAAAAAGTTGCATGGTAATCCCAATTCAAAACGCCGTCGCGTCGTTGGCCGGCGTGGTGGCGTGGTGACAGTGCGGGGCAATGCGCCATCTATGATTTTCTGATAGAAGTTTTTCGTACCTAAATTTTGAAATTCAGACGCATTCTTGTTGAAAAACTCTACTTAGGTTATTTGAATTCTTTGTTATAATTTTAGCAATAAAAAACCAAAAATAAATCAAGAGTAAAAAATGTTTTTTTTTATTAACATGCTTTTCTTTAAATGCTCTAAAATACAGTCTCTAAGGACAAAAATAAACATAAAATAAACCAAACTCATCATAATTTATATGATATTAACTTACCCATTAAAAAAAAACATTTTTCAACTCTTAAATTTTTAGTCCCAATCTTATACACAGTCACATAGTACCGAGATATATTTGTATTATGAATATAATTTAAGACGATAACGCACACCTAATAAAACCTGAAGATATATTTTTATCATATATCAAAATTAAACTACGTAATTTTTGATTTATGTACTTAGCGCTTAAACTGTGCTAATAACTAATAAACCCCGCACGCAGGCAAGGGGGAAGACTTAGTAGGTACATAAAAGGTCACTTGGTGGACAAAAATCACCTTTACGAACATTGAAAATAAAATAAAAGCTCGTAAAAAAGACATTTCATCCATATTGTATCAACAATTACGTAAAAACTATTGATTATGTACGCGACTGTATTCATTTTGAAATGTATGCAGAACTTTCAGAGGCTATTTGTTATGTTTGGAAGTCAAATTAAACAGATATTTTTATGTTAAGCTAAGGCACTAATTACACACTAAACGTAGATATGAGATTTCATACCAATTACCTTCTAGTTATGGAGCTATCGTGTTGGGTCTGCTGCGTTGAACCTCCGCCCAGCAGGCACACCAAGATCGTTTTATAGCTCCGAAACGCTTGAAGCACTAGGTTTGAAACTTTTTTCTCGATGGCACCAAGTAAAGCATTAAAGCTTAGAACTAGAACCATGTCTCTAACTTTAGCCGTTTCCGTGTACGAGAGGTGGGTCTGCTGGGCTGATATCCGTCCAGCAGACCCACAAACAACGACCTATATTTATTAAACTATCATGGCACTAGATATGGTTCTTTTGGCATCAATAGGCACTAGGAAGGCACTGTGTATTGGCATACATAGAATACCTAAATTCATTGTTTAAATTCCGTGGGTCTGCTGGCCTGAGCCACACCAAGTTTTCTGGAGTGGTGAATTCGAACTACGTAGTAAATAAAACGCTACACATTCAAAGGCCCACACTAAGATTTTCCCCTGTGCCGTGGGTCTCTTAGAACATAAATAAAGACAGACACAAACACCCATGACCCGAAAACAAACATCTGCTTTTTACAATAACATTTGCCTCGGCTGTGATTCGAATCTAGGACCCGTCGATCAAGAGGCAGCGTCACTATAGCAAATCTTGGCTAATCGGTGATATGCCGTGATTAAGTGATACTTTAAATTCGTCCTCTATTTTAGGTCGCATGTTATATTACAAAATGTTTTTTTATGAAAAGTTCAGTATTTGCAAAATTTGTAGGCATTTATTTACTGTTGCGGGCAATTTAATTTACTATGACTTCGAAATTTTTCTGTTATATATGTCTGATGATCGAAAAATAAAGTTCGACTATCACCGATAGTTACCACTCGACCAAACCAGTCGTCAAATATGGAAATGTAGTTCAGTTCGATGGACTGTTTCATATGCTATCTTAAAGTCACCCAGATATACTTACTCCCTTTATAAAATCAAGAAAGTTAGATATTTACGACAACTGTTGGTGTAACAATAAATGTAGAACTGTGGTAGAACTTTCGGAAAGTGTAATTTCCCTAAGCGCACAGCTTTCCTCATAACTACCTATTTTACGAGACCTCCGAACAATGAGAAAACAAAGCACTTTATAGGACTCACTTACCATTTTGTTAGGTACTAAAACTTAAAACGCACCATACTGAACGCGGTTTTGCTTTTACTGCAGCTCGAATACGATGGTGATAGCGCGCGTAATGCGCCGTGGTCAATGTCAACATTGACAACGCCAGAGGGCGAGCGAGCATTTGCGCGGGGCCCTCGCGCAATCAAAGTCAAGTTTCAGCGTCAGCCGAGTGGCGCGCCGCGCGAGTTTGTCACCATCGTGCTCGAGTTGGGGCAACGCTCATTTTTCATACCGGTGTGTATGTTGATTTATTGCAATACTCTTTATTGCAAACTCTTACACACTATTCACAAAAGCGTACTAAATTAAGGTTGTGAATTAGCCCACAAAACTAAACATCTTGTCCTAAGAAACATAGGTCGAAACATAAGAAAAAAAATTCGCCTTTCTATACTAATACTTCTGCGATCAGCTGTTTTGCCTTGACAATAATAATTATAAACGGCATTTACATGGAAAAACAAACAAAAATTACCTGCCAAATCCTGGATCATGGTAAAGCGTACCCCTAATGAGAAACATGACGAAGCGCTAGGAAGAAAAAGAAAGTATGTAGGTTACGTTACATTCTAGACAATACGAGAGCCTATCAAAATCAACAGTGGATGCCGCGCCACTCTGCCGTTTTCATTAAAAAGCACTCAAGCCTCAATAACTGCAGTTGTCAGTTCATTTCACAGCACTTCCCGTGCATGAACCCTGCAGCAGCTCAGAATGGGTCAATTAAAGAATTTAGTCAGTCTGTTATTGTGGTTAAATACTTAACACTTTTTGTTAAGAAAATCAGCCTTTTGTTAACAAAAAGTGTCAATTAAAGTTAACAAAGAGACGTCAATTAAAGATAAGTATTGTTAAACTCTGATGTTGTCTCTTTCACTCTTGTTGATATAAACAAGGATAGCATGACATTTAATTACTTCTTAACTTTAGTTGACGTCTCTGAGTACGGCAGTAAATGTTATAGTCAAACTAGCTCGACCAGTCAATTCTCAGGCTAACTTAACCTAATCTATGATAAACCAATCATTCCGGAAAAAGACTGCAATCGACCTTAGACTAAGCTCCCATTGCACTAAACCCTACCTCACAAGGTGGCAGTTTAGAAAGGTAATAAAGTGATAGATACTACCTAGGAACTAGGAACACTGGATTTTAGTGGGTTGACATCGCATAAATGAATAATATTTTCGTTTGTGGTTATCTGCTAATAGGCATTGCCCCCAGGCACCTATGAACCCTACATAATCCTGCAACTTTTGAAACTTTATGATTTATTTCCTATTTTTGCGGACTACAATGCCTATTAGCAGATAACCACAAACTAAAATGTCATTCATTTATTTACACGATGTTTTGGTTCGTAAGGTAGTGCAATGGGAGCTTAGTCTACCTTCTATGACTTAATAGTTAAAAGATCGACGAAGAATTAAAAACTTCGAAACACTTACCAAATTGTTGATAATTAAACAAACTACTATTATTTATTCTGTGCTAATGTGATATTCATCAAAAAACTGTAACATACAGTTTCTTAATTAATGTAGCGTTCATTTAATCTATGTTTTTTTAATTTTTACCTTAACATTCTGCCCAGAAAAAGCAATGAAAGATGAGTAAAAATCAAACTCTCTCTTTCATGTCTACGTTTAATTTTCAAGAATTCGAGTTTTTTTTTCTGATGTCCAGTTTATGAACAACTAATTACTAGAGTTGAGACCATTAAGTTTTCGTAAGTTATAGAGTTATTTTTGTTGTGTGGTCGTGTACTGTGTGTGATGGTGAAAAGCCCCAGGCTCAACATATGTCGAGCAAGCCGTGAGGCTGATAATTCTGCCTAGACCTCTTCACTTTTGAATTTAATTTGGATTTTTTTTGAAACATCTTATACTTATAGATAAAAAAGTGCATTCTCCAACTGCAATGCAATGTAACACCAAACTGTACTGACTTCCGATGTACTTCCTACTTTCTCAGTGTTGCCAACTTTGTAGCTTTTACTAAAAGAGTAGATACTTTAGTTTTAAGTAGTTAGCTCAGTTGTTATGTGTTTCTACAGCTTTTCAGAAACTAATTTCATTTTGCTGTTAAACGCGTTGAAGATAACGCTTTTTGCTTAACTGTATTTAATGGTAACTTTAAATTTAGCGTAACTTTGGGAAGTAATTCTCCCCATGTATTAGTCAACTTTTCGCCATTCTCAAAAAAACGACTTCTCATACATTCGATCAACTGGCATTCAGTTGATCGCTTAAGTTGGTATTAAATTAATATAATAAATAACTTAACGAGTATTTTTAGTATTATAAGTATATATAAATAAACTCTATTTCATAATATATTTTTTAAACCAAGCTTTTATTTAAATGCTCTAAAAAGAACTCAGCAAAAGCTCAGAGCTCTCTACATGGGGCCTTAATACACATTTTTCTTTCGGACGTGTTTAGCTGGGCCACCCAGTACACATAATCCCCTAGGGGATCAAAAAAGAATAGTAAACTTTGTTTCTCTAGGGGATTATTGTGGGACGAGCGCTTTAATTTGATACCCATGACATAGGTATAAAGTGCAAAATAAAAAGAATAGTCCGCCATTTTGGGTGGTCCGTCTTATAAGATTTCGAATGACGTCATTTAGCTAACGCAAAATTTCAGCTCATTCGGCATTAAAACTCAGTTGTAGGATTTAACCCGAATAATGACATACCTATATACGTTGAAAGTTAATAAAAGCTTGTAAAAATGGCCCTTTGCTGTCCAAGGACTACACGGTCTGTCATTCTTCTTACATCACAAATCCCCAAAATCGTTTACGAAAGGACATTTTTTGCTATTCCTTACTCTTTCTCGTCCAAAGGTCTTCGTAATCGGCCTAAAACTAATTGAGTTTCACCGATAAGACAGGAATTTAATAACAACAGCGAAAATAAACAAAGTTGAACATAAATACTCTTAGAGGGTAGCCACTGAAGTTAAATTCAATTTAAATCAAAGTTTCCACCGCAAGGAGCATCAGTTACTTTGATTACGTTAGGAAAATACGTCGAGTTGAAACAAAACGTTAAGCCGTACAATTTCAAGTTGAAAACCAGTGGCGAAGTTTGGAAAGATACCGGAGGAATAGGGATGTACCTTCTATACGCATTAACATTTTGCGCTTCAAGGGGCTTATGTTGTCAGTCAGCAACGTACACAGAGGCAGGGAACCTGATGGGTGACGAAAGTGGCATTTTATCACGAGGGTTTCTGTGCTTTGGAGGGCACGTTACGCTGTCGGTCCCGGCTGTTGTCGATTGACTACAGTCGTTGAAACCAAGTCAGAGGCCATTGTGCGGTTTGATGACTCTGACACCAGGGTTAGCCAAGTTTGCCACACACTTGACTAGACCTACACGATATGAAGAAGAAGATTAGTCAACGAAACTTTAGGGTATGAATTTTCCTATGAATCTCTTTAAAGTTCGAGTGAATAGGCATCTTTTGGGTTAGCTTGCAACATACTCGACAATATCTTCTCCCCTGAGCAAGATTGTGGTCAAGAGCGAACATATTCTCTATAAAAAAATGAAACTGAACAAGTTTCCCAGGGGCTTGCAAATGAAATTCTCTCTAATTGTATGGAGAGGTATATTTTATGTTTGGACCTACGTTCCCCAAGAAATATAGTTTTTGTTAACTTGAGAAGTGTTTAGGAAATGTAAGATACATTTGGGTGCTCTTTTTAATCGCATTACATATTTTCTTATTTTCTAATTTTAACTAATTCTGAAATAACTCTAAACCTGAGCAGTTCATTTTTATGGCTGCTTGTCTGATAGATAATCAGAAATTTTGTAATAGCGCTTTTTGCAAAGTTTTTGTTTCATCTTTTCCTCACAACGCAGACTCTCGGACATCTGAGACAGGCTGACAGCTGGCAATATCTTTTTTAATTAGCTCTGAGTTCAGAAAAACATATGAGGTGGCTTACTTAGGGAACTTTAATGGGCCATCTTTCCAACTTTCCCCAAGGAAAAATAACTTCTTATATAAAGGCAATTAAGGAGTGGAGTGGAAAAAAATCCCTACTAATATGATAAATGCGAAAGTAACTCTGTCTGTCTGTTACGCATTCACGCCTAAACTACTGAACCTATGTTGTCTGAACCTATGGAAAATTTGGTACAGAGACAGATTCGACCGTGGAAAAGGACATAGGCTACATTTTAACTGGGCACGCTATAACGCGGATGGAGCTGCGGGAGGAAAGCTAGTTTATTCATATTTCGACCTATTCCTTAAAGCTGTTAAGTTTAGTGGGCAGATTTACATACTTTAATTTTCCCTAACTAATAAAATTAAATATGACTTAAATAAAAATGAAGAAAAGGGAAAACAAAAGCGCGGATAATCAGAGCAGCACTTGCGTATTGCGTAGCGGTTGGTAGCGTTTGATAGAGGGTAGAATTGTTCAAAAACCGCGAATGAGGTCTGTGTCCGTGGCAAAGTTTCAAAACGACGCCAAGTGCCAACTGATAGGGCGTAATGAATGTCTTCTCTAAACGCGGGTTCGGTGCCGCGGTTGGGCTTAGCACGCGTTTCTAGCTGGGATTTATCTACAGAGCGTTTCAAATGGATGTTTCGGAATATGGGTCATTTATTGGAATTGCTTGTTTTAAAAAGCGCCGATTAAAAACTTAAAACTATTTAATTGTGACTGTTTACAAAGAATATAGGTAGCTGTTAGGATGTTTGGTCAGACGGATGATTTGGAAGTACAGTCAACAGCACATCAGGTTACCTCATTTTCATTGCAAAACCGTTCTTGTCACAATAGCCAGAGTGCATGCTTGTGGTAACCTGATGTGCGGCCGTCCGTACATTTTCATACTATAGTTCCAGGAATATAGTGTTTTACGTTCGGAAAAATCACATGAACGGAAACTGAGTGGTTTTTTAATGGAGTGTCATCAAAAAAGCCCTTAAGCATATAAAAGTGATTTCCAAAGATGAAATTAGAATAGAATAAAATAGAAATAATTTATTGTCTCCACACCATACACATAGTTACAAATAACATGCAAACAAAAAAAATACAAATAACAAAAATAACAAAATTAAAATGTACTAAACTTATTGAATACAAAATAATCATATTCCTTGGCATAAACCTTAATAGCGGTAACTATTACGTTTTCTTTGAACTGAGCTTAGTTCAAAAGGTTAATACCAAAACATATCCAGAATCCAATCCTCTTTCTTCCCAAAATGAAAAAGCAGTTAACAAGACGAGAAAAAGGAGATTACGAAAAAATATATCAAATAAAACTCCGAAAAGGCAACCTTATCAGGCTGAAGCAGAGCCTAAATCGCCTGAAATCAAAGGAAAATCCAGTTGGATTAAGGCGGATTTGCGCGACGCGACCTTGCGGCTAACCTGGCGATGTTATCCCACTAAACACTGGAAATGTGCCGCCACTAATTCGAGTCGTTCGTTATCTGTGGTAACGCGCAAATAATGGATTTTCCCCGACGTACCAATTTGTGAGATTGGCCAGTCGGGCGGCGGCGCGGCGGATCGCAAACAAATCTCAGGCCTATCGCGGATGGCGAAGAAAGGCGACACAGGGATGAATCTACTGCTTTTTTGCATTACGATGGGTTTAAAAAAGAAAACTTAGAATGTGCCAGCAGTCAACTCTTCCCAGGCATACTGTAGAAGTCAGTGGGTGGGGTGCGAGTGTTTTGGTGTATCGTGGGCGGAAAGCTGACGACAACCTGTCACCATTATACTCGTATTTCATCTAATAACCCTTAGAATGATCATAAAATGTGGTGTCAAGTGGTTCTTAAACTACATGACGTTCTGCCTACCCCAAATGGGATTATAGTCGTGAGTGTAGGGATGGATAGACGATAGGTTTAGATTACTTGGTGGTAACTTGTCCAACATGTCAGTGATTTGGTTTTAAATTTTTAACTGTAACGCTTGGGCCTCACCACAGAAAAATAAGACTAAAACTTAAACAATGGTTAAAATCGGCTTATGTAATGTTTTGTATTATTTCCATACAAAAAAGACATAAGCCGATCGTGGTGAGGCCAAAAAATTTTAACACCAAGCGTTACTGCCAAAATTTCCGAATGTACTTTATTTTTATTTTTATTATGAGATGGGTTAACTCTTGACCCCAATCTTGACCAAGTTCATAGATGAGGTCAACGATGGAGCGAGTTAACCCAGAAAATGCCATTTAAGGCATTGTTACTCCCACGCACCGACGGAACACAGCAAGCTGTTTGCCGTCGGACTTCGGTAGGAGGGTGGTCGCGAACCAGACGGCCCTTTACAGAGCCTACCACACCGCATGAGACCATAAGACGCCACCTCAGATTGAAAACAAACTGAGGTGTCGTTGCCTAAGATGGATTACTAGGAGGCAGGTCTCATTTTTGTTTCCTTAGTCGCCTCTTACGACACCCACGGAAAGAGATGGGGTGGTGTTATTCTCAATCGATCACCACACGGTGACTTATATGGGACCAGAACTTTAAACTATATTATTCTAAATTTCCTTATTAACGAATTATCAGACAAACTACAGAACTGCACTGGACCTCTAAGCGATATCAAAATAAAAGAAAACTTTATCGTATGAAATTATCGACTCCCATACATGGATAAACCCTAAAAGGTTTTCGTGTAAATTGAAAAAAACACCGATGAACTGAAAATGTTGTTGTAGAATTAAAAAGAAAAGATTTTCTGTTACTTCCAAGTAACAGAAAATCTTTTTTTTTCTTTGGAAAATCTTTTCTTGGACTGGAGTCCAGTGTGAAGTGTGTATTAGGGTGGGTCACGAATGTATGGAGAAAAATAAAATGTCTTATATTTAAACGTAATAGTGATAAAAAGGTGTATTAATGCGTTATTCTTAGATATGCAAAAAATGGTTACGATCAGATATCATCTTCAACCTCCGGATTGACCTTGAAATTATGAAAAAGATACAAAAAAAGATTTTTAGGAAATTCCCTTAAGAAGTATCAAAATTTGTTTTTAATATAATATTTTGTAATAAAACACTAGCCTATAGAACATACTTGTTTAATTTTGAAAATTAAATACCGCACCTTATCTAATTATATCTAATTTATTGCCTTTAATTCACAAAAAAATCCTTCTTGCTGTCAAATTTTGGCATATCTTTGCGAGACGCTAACTGGTTTTTAATGTAGCCTTCTTTTGCAAATTTGCTGCACAAAGCACTTGAAGCTTCTGTGACAGTCTTAACTGCCCTTTCCACTGCTTGGGTATGACAGGGAAGACGTAGCAGAGGCTATTCACCCTCACCTTTTTGATCAACTGTCAAATGTAAATTTTCGTCACTAATTTCTTTTAGATCGGTGGTTCGGTGATATTTTGCTGCCAATCTATCAGATTTATGTAGGAAGATGCATCTAGGTTTATCTACAGAACTTCAAATAGACGGATTTGGTTCTATGTAATGGGGCGAGCTTTCAGTAATCGTCGCGCAGCTAAGTCACAAATGTGTTTTAGCGGATCAGTCAGCAATGCCAATAATAAATTCTCGGGATGTGCAAAATAACCATTTCTTTGAATTACAGGATCGACTTTGGTTTTAAGTTCGGCTGACAGGTACCTAGATGAAGAGATCAGCTTCCACAGGTGTCGTGCTCCATCCTTGTAAGTAAGATGAGTTTTGATAGCGAACCAAGTCGGAGCGTAAACTTTAACAACTTAGGTTGCTAATATTATTAAACTTTCAGATGCAGTTTTTGTTGAAACGTAGGCACGAAGAACACGATTCGCTCGAATCAGCCATCTAGCATGAGACATTTTACCTGGGGATTTGTTGGCTAAATCTTCAGGTAGCTTTCCTTATGTAACAGCTGGTTTTCGTTCGTTCTCTGCGTAGCTTATTGGGATCAATTCCTGGTACAGTCGAGTTAGTGACTTGCAGAACTGCTGATGCGATAGCTGCCCCTGCTATGTTTGATACTCCATATTTGTCACAAGTACAATAATCCATGGAAACGGTGGCAGTCCAGTCCGCGGAGCTGGATCAGTTTTTGCATGCAGTGCGAGCTCGCTATTACTGTGATTAGACTCACCGGAATAAAAAGAAGTAGAAAGTGCACCAAGTAGCACAGAAGATGCCTAGTTTACACGTACTTCCTGATACTTGCGCAAAGATTCTTGCTGTTGGAATTTTCTTTTCAAAGATTTCCTAGCTTGACTTGTAGTGGCGATATGTAATGGCATAAAACTTCATTATATCCTCATAAGAAGGTAATATATTTTCTTTCAAGTCACAAATTTCACCAAACAGGAGACATTTCGTCGAGTTTTGAGTACGTTCCATAGTAACAACGAGCAAAAAACAACCTACGACTTCATTAGCTTCCGTGTTACTGACGCAAGAAATGTGGCGCGCTAAGTGCAATCGGTGACCCCCCTCTAGCTAACGACAAGAGGTTTATTGACCTTATTTAGCAAAATAACAATATGTTCGGTAAAACGGCGTTATAAAATATTTTAAATCCTGAGTATAATTAATAACTCAAGCTCTAGAAGTTACCGCCTATAACCATAATTTCAAAAACTTTGAAGTAAATCCGGAGGCAGTTAATCATATGCGAAAGTTATAATATTTCAAACATGTCATTTCTAGTCCATTTTGCACCCTTCTGTCGCTATTAGAATACAGGAATCAAGAAAAAAAATTTTTGACCCACCCTAGTGTGTATACAGGTTGAAAAAGAACTTCCTAGCCTTATTGAAAATCCTGAACCAGTATCACTTACTGAACAATTTTTTTTTGGGAGGGGGATATTTTTTTTTCCTAAACGTAGACACCACTCTGGCGTACCCTCCGAGCGCTACCTGCACCCCTCGCGTGCCTGGTGTAGGAGTAATGTCTACGTTTAGGCAACAAATGAACTTTTCCCATTGAAAAAAATAAAAAAAAAATTTTTTTTTTCATAAATGTGTTCTTTGAGTGATACTAGTTCAGAATTTTGAATATAGCTATGAGGTTCTTTTTCACCCTGTAATATTAAGTAAGTGTTACGAAAAAACAACGACGAATCCTAAATGCACTCCTGTTTAAGGCGTAGCGAAGAATGTAAGGAATGTGAATGAGAATACTTTCGCGCCACAGCCTTAAGGATCCGCCGCCATGTTGTAGGCTTTCGGGGCTCCTCAGCATTCCTGTCGCGACTGGCCTGATTGATGGTTTCTATCAAACATGAGCTTTTTTTTGCACGCTCGACATGATACACAAATACATGATACAGAATCCATAGACTATAAACGTGTTCCATTCCTTTATTTAATTTTTTAAAGGTTGCCTTAGAATGTAACCGAACACTTTTTTGTGAAAGTAAACTTTAAAATGCGTGTTAAAATAAATATGTAATCTACTTAATCATATTCATCTTTCCTATTTAATACCCATTAAATCCTTTATAAAGCCGTACGTGTCTCAGTTTAAAAAAAATAAATGTAAATTCCTGTGCGTAATAAAAATAGTTACATTCTATCCCACGATAGAACGTAACTATTTTTATTACGCACATTAATTTCCATTTAATTTTAAAAAATTGAGACACGTAAGTCTTTTTAAAGGCTTTAATGGGTATTAAAAAACACGCATTTTAAAGTTTACTTTCACGAAAAAGTGTTCGGTTACGTTCTAAGGCAACCTTTAAAAACTTAAATAAAGGAATGGAACACGTATATTAAACGTCACTAGCAGGTCAACGTCCGAAGGGAAACCAGAGGGGGGGGGGGGGGAAAGAATGTCTATTTCACTAATCACTGGTTGAATGACAAGGTGAGCATTTAATCCGTTCAAGTGTCAAAATTCAGAACTATCGGAACAGAAAATATACTAAGTCCATGATCGGAACCTCATACATTTGTTGATAACTACCCTTGACTGACAGCGCCCTTTGACCAGTCAGTGAGACAGGACTTTCAATTTTATAAATTACTAGCATTCCGCTCGGGACTTCGTTCCCGTGGGAACATCGGGGATAATGTAGCTTTCTAATGGTGAAAGAATTTTTTAGATTGGTCCAGTAGTTTCGGAGCTTATTCAATGCAAACAATCAAATCTTTCCTCTTTATAATATGTATACTCGTAGATGTATAGACTTCCGATCCCAAGATATCACATCGTAGGGCTAACGCACGTACACATACATACACACCTGCGCACATAAACACACAAATACACACACACCCACACACATGCGCGTACACACATACACATCTGCACACACTTATGATTTAAGTAAATTTAGATATATTTTCGTTTTGTTTAAGAAATTTTGTTTTTTAAACTGGGAATGTGCGAGGCACACCCAACACAAGCAAATTAATGCTTACTGGGCTGGCCTCAAGTGAGAATGTAAAAATTACTTTTAGGAATAAATAAATTTTCATTATTTTTTTCAGGTAAATAATATTTATTTAAAGTATTTTCTAAACGGATTGTATTCTACTTGTACAGCAATAGCTTTCCACGCGGCCTCGTCGACCACAGGTTATGTCGTGCCCAGCTGTGGGATAAAATGTAGCCTATGTCCTTTCCTAAGGTCTTCTATCTCTGTACCACATTTCATCAAAATCGGTTCAGTAGTTTAGGCGTGAAAGACGGACGACAGACAGACAGAGTTACTTTCGCATTTATAAAGTAAAGGATGTGGTATAAAGGTCCTAAGACGTTCTCGAAACTCTGTATTTTACTGTATTAAAATAAGTTTAGCAGCAAATTAAATAACATAAGAGTAGATACAATAGCAAGAAGTACATGTTAAACCAAAACGTATCTAATTGATTTGTTTGAATTACGCTAAAACACTACATTTGTGGTTTAGTACTAACCGCATGACTATGTTTCTATTAATTGATTGGTTTTAGTACCAAATACAATTCAATACATTTTGTTCATGTTTGGTAAAATATACTGTTGTAGGAGGCAATACATTTAATAACTCTAAAATTTAACATTTTGTAACACCCCGACGTTCATCTACTATATAAAAATAAGTCGGGTATTCCTTCCTGACGCTATAACTCCAGAACGCACGAACCGATTTCCACGGTTTTGCATTCGTTGGAAAGGTCTCGGGCTCCGTGAGGTTTATAGCAAAAAAAATGTTGGGCACGATATAACCTGTAGTCCACGCGGGCGGAGCCGCGGGCGGAAAGCTAGTCGCTTATAATTATAACTTTTAAAGGGCTAAACCAATTTTGGTTATATCTGAGAACCATCTCAATCATGAGCTACGATGCCGCAGACAGACATACAGACACACCAGATGCATAGATACACCCGTTACACTTATAACAGCCCTCTTTTTGTGTCAGGGGGTAATGTACACACGGCAGCACATCAGGCTATACATGTTGGCCTTGACGTCACCGATATCCAGCTGGCAATAGCGGCGGCTTTCCTTGTGCAAATGGATAACCTCACGTGCTGCTGTGTGTACCATTGCAGGAGAAATGTACAGTAACAGACCAAGATAATTGTTCCTGTGTCACTTATTCATCAACGCCTAGCCCAAACCCCTTAAGGCGACTACAGCACCTAAATTACGATTTTATGATGCGTAGATAAGCATGACGCACTGCATTTAATCGAAGAAAAAAATACTACGGTAGTATTCAGGACATAAACTAGATAAGTAGTTTGCTGAAAACATGATTCAGCACTTTTGGTTCGATAGAAAAAGCTCACAAAGTCACCTCTAAATACCAACATTATGTATCTTTTAAGCTGTAAAAACGATAGTAAAATGCACACAGGAACTTGAATTTGCTATCAAAATGTTCGTGATTGAAGATTCTCGATAAGTAGTTAACGCATTTTTCGATTTAAGCTGTTACCTTTCCATAAATCTCATTTTTCTAAGTTTCGAACATGTTTTTACGCACGCAGCTTTCGTAGTCCGTAAACTTCGTGTGTCGACACTGTTCGCACTGCCGGCTCAGGCCTGTTGAGAGACGGAGATGGCACTATTCCTAATTGTGCTGCCTTTATCGGGTGCTGTAGTCGCCTTAAACCTAGAAAGTTGTACAAAGAATCCCTTGACGGTGTATAATAAAGGACGATGAATAAGTATGGCGTCCTCTAGGATATTATGTTCGCCGAGGCTCGTATAGATTTCTTCTATAGTACGATGCGCAAGAGAGCGGCCTCGAGCGCAGCGCGGGTGCGGGGCAGCAGCAACAGTTTGCTCTCCGTCGTCGCCACGAGGATGGATGGACCGATGCTGAGACACTGGCTGTCATTACACCAGCCACTGACTCAGTATCGCTTCTTATTACTAACATAGTTTTAAGATATACTAACAATTTTCATTCTATTTTTGTATTTTTTCATTTATATTTAATCTGATTTTAATTTAATTTAATTTAAATTTTATATAATATTTTCACTCACAAATTATGTAACTAATACTAGCGTAAGTCAACATTGTTACTAACACTATGGGCTAATGACCTGAAATAAAGAATTTGAATTGAATTATAAAAATCGATATACAAAACTGATTTCATTTATTAATAATTTATATGGATACGATACGATTTACAACGTCGAGTACAGTACAATAGCCCCAAATTGCCGGAATGAAAACAGGAATTGCGCCGATTTTTCCGGCACCGGCCGGATTCACCAGTAACTTGATTAAGCGAGTGTCACGCGTCACAACTCGTCTGCCACAGAACAAAACATACAAAGGACTCAGACTCGGACAATATTCGACACTTTCACGTGATGGGTGACCAAAATTTGTCACGAGCGTTTCCGTGCTTCAAAAGGCCTGTTAAAAAGGCGGTTCCGGCGGTTGTTTTTTAACTTATTTATTTATAAACAGATAAGTGACGAGTACATGGTTACACATAGTCTGCTCGCCAAACTGTGTAGTTTATTGGCAAGACTCCTTTTTGGGCCTTTTTAAAATTCGAAAACGGCACGACAACATTGTATTTTTTTTTTATAAAGATATTAGCATCCACAGACTTGATGTCCGTGCCCTTGTCTAGATTTAGTGTTTTATTGTTAATCCTTGCTTTTTCTGTTAAAAATATTTTACTATACTTTTCATAGTAGTTTACAGTAGATAAATAGTTATAATAAAGATATATATTTATATATTACATAATGTATTTTTCTAAACATTTTTCTAAACCATTGTATTACCATTGCCTCCTATACTAGTGATAATGATAGAAGTTGGAAACATAGGGGGCTATACAGGGCTTTAGGTATCTCTCTTTCAACCTCTCGGGTGGTTAATACAGGGCTTTAGGTATCTCTCTTTCAACCTCTCGGGTGGTTAATACAGGGCTTTAGGTATCTCTCTTTCAACCTCTCGGGTGGTTAATACAGGGCTTTAGGTATCTCTCTTTCAACCTCTCGGGTGGTTAATACAGGGCTTTAGGTATCTCTCTTTCAACCTCTCGGGTGGTTAATACAGGGCTTTAGGTATCTCTCTTTCAACCTCTCGGGTGGTTAATACAGGGCTTTAGGTATCTCTCTTTCAACCTCTCGGGTGGTTAATACAGGGCTTTAGGTATCTCTCTTTCAACCTCTCGGGTGGTTAATACAGGGCTTTAGGTATCTCTCTTTCAACCTCTCGGGTGGTTAATACAGGGCTTTAGGTATCTCTCTTTCAACCTCTCGGGTGGTTAATACAGGGCTTTAGGTATCTCTCTTTCAACCTCTCGGGTGGTTAATACAGGGCTTTAGGTATCTCTCTTTCAACCTCTCGGGTGGTTAATACAGGGCTTTAGGTATCTCTCTTTCAACCTCTCGGGTGGTTAATACAGGGCTTTAGGTATCTCTCTTTCAACCTCTCGGGTGGTTAATACAGGGCTTTAGGTATCTCTCTTTCAACCTCTCGGGTGGTTAATACAGGGCTTTAGGTATCTCTCTTTCAACCTCTCGGGTAACCACCCATGAAACTGAACAACTTTCCCAAGGAACATAGGTTAAAATACGAAAAAAAAAATTTGAGTTCCCATACAAACTTCATCAGCATATAGCGCATTTTGTATGGGAGTTTCGTATTTTGATGTATGTTCCTTGGGGAAGTACTTCAGTTTCATGGACTGATTAACCACCCGAGAGGTTGAAAGAGAGATACCTAAAGCCCTGTATACGAATTCAGCCGTGCCGTGCTATTCCAATTATAAAAGGCCCACTTAGTTTGAAAACTTTGACACCACGGTAGACAACCTCTTGACGATACCTACACATGTAGTTTATACTTTGTGTTGTTTCTTCTTGATGGAACTCCGTATTATTACCAATAAAAGACATGATTTTTACTACACTAGTTCCACTTAGTTATTTAATATTTTTATGCGACTGGTTTCAATTACATAACCTTCAGGCGTGTCTTAGTTAAATGACATCTTAGCAAATACTTAAATTGTGTAATCTACCCATAACTATCATCAGCTATAAGTAGTCATTTTTTCCCGGACCCATCACGTTAAGGAATTTCATTATTTACCTATTGTGGCGCTACGCAATGTATCGCAAAATCGCGCCCCGCGCACCATCCCCCCGCGCCGCGCTGCTTTCGGAGTGCGACGTACATTGCTGGTTTTCGTGTTTTACGTTGTTATGATTGTTTTTTATTGCAAAATGCAGTGTATTCAATTAAATAATAAAAAATGTAAACAGAAAATATTAAAAAACATGAAAAAATATTGTCAGAATAATGGTCTGAGTCCAGGGTTTCAGTTTTTGCTAAGCTGTCTTTTATACCCTGTATACTTAAAGTTATACTTAGTTAAACTTATACAATAAAAAAGAAGGTGTGGAAATATGTAACCTGACTTTGTTACTTTAACTTAAAAAACTTTTCTGCTCTATATCAGCTCTCATACTTTATGCTGGGATTTGATAAAAATTCCGGTGGCATATTTTTTCGGTGCCATTGGCGGGATGTGCCGGATAAGATTGATCGCCTGACAGTCTCGAGACAAGATCTCTGCCCCGGGTAAGAAGATACGAATAAAATTAAAAGTATCTTTTCGTTATTAGATGTGGAGAAGTATGTCTTGATGTTATTACATATTACAGACTTAGAACACAGTAGAATATTAATCTTTTTTTTAAATATATAAAATTGCAGGTCCTGATTCACTGACTCATCAATGTCCAACCCAAAACCTTGGACGTAGAAAGCTAAAATTTGATCCAAAGAACCCTCTTAAAGTGTAGGTAAGGAATTAGGAAGGATTTTACGAAATGCCCACGGGAATGCAGCCTCTAGTAAACTATTTATAAACTTTAAACCGTGTGGTGATCGGTTGAGAAAAACACCACCCCATCTCTTTCCGTGGGTGCCGTAAGAGGCGACTAAGGAAACACAAATGAGACCTGCCTCCTAGTAATCCATCCCAGGCAACGACACTTCATTTTTTTCTGAATCTGAGGTGTCGTCCTATGGTATCATGCGGAGGCTCTGTAAAGGGCCGTCTGGTTCGCGACCACCCTCCTACCGAAGTCCGACGCCAAACAGCTTGCTGTGTTCCGTCGGTGCGTGGGAGTACCAGTGCCTTTATAGGCATTTTCTGGGTTAACTCGCTCCATCGTCGACCTCATCTTTGACCTTATGGTCAAGATTGAGGTCAAGAGTTAACCCATCTTATAATTAAAAAAAAACTTGGTGAATGAAAGACTGAATCTGAAAAATATTAACAAATAAAAAAAAAATGAAAAATATTAATGACACGAAATAAATGCCATATCTTCAAATGCATTCATGTAGTGTGAGTAAAATGAAAGCTCACACTTAGGGCATTCCTGTCCGTTATGAGTTAGAAAACAAACAAAGACAAGATCTGAGAACAAACGTCTGATGTTTACCCTTTTTTCTCTAACCGGGAATCGTTTCAACGACTCAGAAGCAGTGTTATTATAGTTATTAACGATACTAGTGTTGTAGGTAATGTGTAACGTGAGCCCATTTGAAACACGAGCGAAGCGAGTGTTTTATAGGGCTCCAGTTACACATTACCTAAGGCACGTATATTGTTCAACGTTTTACAATGCAGTAGCCGAGGAAACTAAAAAAAATGCTGTCAAAAACTTACATCGTATACTTAGGTATATCCAAAGTTCTTAAAAGATAGTATTTCCAATAAACATTGACTGAAAACTTATTGCAATTGAACAATGTGCACTAATATTTTACGATTAAACACAAAACATTAAGGAATTAACATTTTTATAACACAATAATAATTTTGTTTAACAAATAATTTCATATGGCGGGCAAAACAATGGCGAGCAAAATATTTTTCCACAATTATGAGGCAAAGGCTAAGGTAAATAAAATGTCAATTGTGCCTACAGTAATTATTAAATAGTTCAATTATTTGTTAGAAATCAGATTTGTTTTATTGAAAAAGTAAAATAAATAATTTACTTTTATACTTTATTTCACTAAAAATCAAGATTTTCGTCAGAAATAATTATTTTGTCAGGCATAAAAACTCTTTGCTGTCATCTATAAAGCCAGTATGAAGCGTTATGAAAAAGGTAATACTCTCACTTGTCAAAAGGGTCATTGAATTATCAAATCAGCTACTCTTTATTTCGTCATACATTTTTGTCAGTATTTTATTCACTTCTTGCTTACTTTTTATGCATCATTTGATAAAAGAAATAACTTTACTGGATCACAGAATAGCCACTGAAGTTGAATTTTGGTATATGAAAAATGGTTTATTTGCTCAGTATTTCAAATATTTTTTTTCTTTACAAAATCTTCTTCCCATTTCAAATTACATAACATGACATGTGTTTTATGGGGTACGTAAACGTACACTCCGTGGCCATGTTACGGGGCCATTTCCGAGCAACTGCATTGTAAACAACTAAACCAAACCGGATGTTATAAAATCGACCATCGTAATGAAGTACTACGCACGTTTTACGTATTTTTTCTTTTCAGTGACAATATATGGTCTTTGCGTACCCCAATGGGACAAACGATACAATTTTATATGCGAAAACAACACCTAAACAATCAAACTGATTTTGATATTTGTGTAGATATAATAAGACACTGAGAGGCTGCATTTTATCTCAAACGAGGAGTTCCTTCGGGAGCATGATATAACCGAATCCAACGCGGTTGAAGTAACGGGCGGAATAACATTATGCTATCTTTCGGTCCAGCTTAATTAAAAGAATGCCTGTACATGTTTAATGTTTAACATGGCTATTTGAAGCCGAGCCAATCAGACTTGCAAATTGAATGGCGGCAGCTCGGCTGAACGACGGTTTCTGAAACAAGTGACACCTTTTCAGTTTCAGCATTTACGGTAAATGGAGTCTCTTTGAATTAGACGGAGTGACATTAGGATGACAACTACTAGGTTTTTAGAAAGTTTAACAAAAGGGTGTGATCCTGACAAATTATTGTTGAAATCGATTTTCAGTCAAGGTAAAATTTTGTGCTTCTAACTGAAGAGGGATACTATAGCATCCTTTAAAAGGAATAACTCTAAAATAAAAAAATAAAAATGTGTCACTCTTAAACAGCTTTTATATCACCCCCGACACTCATCGATTATAAGCGACTGAACCAATTTTGATCAAATATAAGGTCCTAATTTATTAGTGACTTTCCTTCAAAGACGTTATTGTATAGGTTAATAGTATTCCAAAAAACAACATAAAATTTAATTATCTTAAAATAAAATTTTGCAAAAAAATAAAAAAATAATTTTCCATTTAAAGATAAAGGAATGGTTCTCTATCACTTGAAGCCGGCCACTCCCCGCTCGCCCGCTCTACTACTGCCATTATTATTTACGTTTGAATGGATGGGTTTATTCATCATAGTAATGAAAAAATATCATAACAAAATTTTTCAAGACCTTTTCAATTTAATATTATGCCTTTGTTTTTTGACTCAAATGATATATTTTGACCTACACAATAACGTGTTAAAAGGAAAGTCATTAATAAATTAGGACCTTATGTAGCTAACAACTATCTGGATTACGTTTGGTTTCAAACAAAAAAAACCGCATCTAAATCGTTTCATTCTTTTAGGAGATACGATGCTACAGACGATAACCACCTACACAGATACATACGACAAACCTTATGACACGAAACAATGATTTATTTGTGGTAGGTAATAGCGATGGTGATAGCGCGCGTAACGCGCTGCGGTGCCTGCGGTCCTACGTCAAAATGTCAACATAGACAACGCCAGAGGGCGAGCAAGACTTTGCGCGGGGCCCTCGCGCTATCAAAGTGAAGTTTAGCGTCAGCATTGGAAGTCTGTGGCGTCAGCCGAATGGCGCGCCGCGCGAGTTTGTCGCCGTCGTGCTCGAGCTGATGATTAAGGCGACTACAGCACCCGATAAAGGCAGCACACATACTAATAGTGCCATCTCCGTCTCTCAACAGGCCTGGGCCGGCAGAGCGAACAGTGTCGATACACGAAGTTTACGGACTATGAAAGCGTGCGTGCGTAAAAACATGATCGAAAGTTAGAAAAATGAGATTTATGGAAAAATGCGTTAACTACTTATCGAGAGTGTCCAATCACGAACGTTTTGATAGCAAACTCAAGTTCCTGTGTGCATTTAACTATCGTTTTTACAGCTTAAAAGATACACAATATTGGGTATTTAGAGGTGACTTTGTGAACTTTTTCCATCGAAACAAAAGTGCTGAATCATGCTTTCAGCAAACTACTTATCTAGTTTATGTCCTGAATATTACCGTAGTATTTTTTTCTTCGATTTAATGCAGTGCGTCATGCTTATCTACGCATCATAAAATCGTAATTTAGGTGCTGTAGTCGCCTAAGTAACATTAAAGTTAGTACCGGGTCACAGGGTAAAGGCGTCAAAACAGCATTTTATTTCTTTGATTCCTGGTATTTAATTTAATTATATATTTTCTTGGGTCTAGGTAAATTGTCTATTAGTGTAATTGTATGGGCGTGTACCTTTACAAATAAAGGAAACTAAATTTTTGAGGACTACAGTCATTTTTTTATCAAATATTTCTTAAAAACAGAATTCTACCAGTCATCATAAAACCGTTAACCAACTTTTCTAGTAAAACTTGTGTAAGGTTGGCAAAACAAGGCGTTTGTGACAACAACAGGGTGATTAGCTGAGTACACTCGACCCGTCTGATTCGGAGTTTGTGTTGCTGACGCTACTGATGAGTTCGGCTCTTTGTATTACAAGTTTAGTTTGTCACTTCGGTCGAACTGGTTGAAACCAGTGCTAGCTAGTTACATGGAAACTTTGGTATTGTTGTGGTTCAAGATTCGTCAACTTTAATCAGGTTTTGTATTCGGCGACTTTTAATTAGTAAGGGAAAATTAAAGATGTGAATCAACCCACGAAATTGAAAAACTTTTCCCAAGGAACATAGTCCGAAATATTAAAATAAAACAGGCAAGTGCAAGTCGGACTCGCGCACGAAAGGTTTCATACCATTACCTATAAAACCAGCCAAGTGCGAGTCGGACTCTATAAAAACCACAAAACGGCAAAAAAATCACGTTTTTTATATGGGAGCCCCCTTAAATATTTATTTTATTCTACTTTTTAGTATTTGTTATTATAGCAGCAACTGAAATACATTATCTGTGAAAATTTCAACTATCTTACTATCACGGTTCATGTGATACAGCCTCGGACAGACTTATCGATAAAACCGAGCAAAAAAATCACGTTTTTTGTATGGGAGCCCCCTTAAATATTTATAATATTCTGGTTTTTAGTATTTATTGTTATAGGACTAATAGAAATAAATTATCTGTGAAAATTTCGACTGTCTAACTATCACGGTTTATGAGATACAGCGTGGTGACAGACGGACGGACAGCGGAGTCTTAGCAATAGGGTCCCATTTTTTCCCTTTGGGTACGGAGCCCTAAAAATATTTTCGCCTCCCCATACAACCTGTATGATCAGTTGTTTTACATACATATGTTCCCGCCTAAAATCCCTATCGGGGTTGGCAGAGCATCGATGGTTTTAAAACCACTTAATGCCACGTTTGACATAAATTCAGAGGGTTATAAGATGGAATACGATGGAAGTGGAGAGAGGTTGTCAGCCTTTTGCCCAAAATACAGCAAAAGAAAAAGCCTCGCGCTCCTATTACTGACTTTTACAATATGCCTGGGAAGAGTAGGCAGCTGGCACATTTTATGTTTTTCTTTTACTTTCAGTACAGCATGGAAGTTAGCTGATTTTCCTTTACTTAATTATTTATTTAACAATTTATTGCAGATATGAAAACGAAACATATTACAAGAAGAGATACAATCAATTAACAAAATCAATCGACTAATTGTATAATGAAGGGCGGAGTCTCCCAACACAGGCATTACATTTGCCTAAAGGGTGACTCCATTCTACCTTGTATTATAATCATTTTTTGAAATAAATAATTTTGTATTTGTATTGTATTTATTGTGAGAAGTTGCTTAACCTCATTGATTGATGTGTACGACTGACTGAAATGTGTACGTGCAATGTGTGGAGTTCCGCCTGATGCTTCGTGTAGGTTATTGTTTAAGAGACTCTCAATCCTAACTCTACCGTGTCTCTACATACTGGAGGTGTGTGCTTTTGTCAAAAATAATACTGAACTTTTCCACAAGGCTTGTGATAGGAATCCTAGATTGAGAAGAGACTTGTGCAGGCTGGATTTTAGAGATACTCCTGTTACCACGAAGTATTACAAAGGTTGTCTGAGTATGTGCGTTAAAATCTATAATAAATTGCCTAATCATTGAAAGACCTTGAACAAAAGATTTTTTAAAATAAAATTGCGTGAGTGGCTGAGTGAACATACATTTTACAAACGCGAAAGTATCTCTGTCTGTCTGTCTGTCTTTCCGTCTTTTACGCCTAGACTTCTGAACCGATTTTGATGAATTTGGTACAGAGATAGTATTAATGAATTCTAACATTTTGTGATTGTAATTTTAATTTTGTAAGTGCTTATATTTACTGTATTGGTGAATGGTGAAACATGTAGCTCTATAATATGTTTGTTAGACCTTATAACGATGTTTAAAGTTTTATGATTTATGATCTTGAAGACAGCCTGGTTTAAGTTACGATATTATTCTTATCTATTTTATGACTAAATAATTTTATGTTTTTTTCCAAGGATAGCCTCTAATAGAGACGTGGTCGAAAGTTCGTTCTAGTAAGAGGGTAATAACAACGTTTAGCGAACTTGGGGCGATAACGGCTCTAACTAAGGCTGATTGCCCCTCAGGGTGCCACAACTTCTCCCGATTAGGGGTCTCTAATAAAATAAAGAGTTTTGACGGCGGCTCCCTAACATCGCCAATAACTCGCAAATTTTTTCGAACTTCTGCGCGATTGGTTTCTGTTAACTTTTGATTGGGTGTTCTTTTTTACTGTATCATTTTTTCATCCGCGTAGTTTCTGTAACTGAACGTAGAAATAACAAAAATGAATTGTACTTCATCGCTATGCAAAACTTCGTTCCAGCATTAAATTTTTGGTTCAGTATTTAACGATTTTAACGCAGTACATCCTTACTAATATTATAAATGCGAAAGTATCTCTGTCTGTCTGTCTGTCTTTCCGTCTTTTACGCCTAGACTTCTGAACCGATTTTGATGAATTTGGTACAGAGATAGATTAGAGCCTGGGAAAGGACATAGGCTTCATTTTCTCCCACAGTGTGTACGATATAACCTGTAGTTCACGCGGGCGGAGCCGCGAGCGGAAAGCTAGTGGCCAATATATAAATTAAACATTGTGGATTCGATTCTTTCTTGTGCATTCTCAGAGGTTATTTTGTGTCTAACGTTGTTTATATCCCAAGGGACGAATGCCACAAGAAAACCTTAGTGTAGGACTGAGTGTGTGACGTAATCAGAAAACTATCTCGTACACGCTCAGATAGCTTGTAATATCAAAGTGTTAGTTTCTCCCCGGCATTTACCTCATGTCTCCTAGATATCATCCTCTCCCGTGAGATTCGAACATTACATAAGATGACGGAGCGCAGCTGTGTACCTTCACGTGTAGGGCTCACTACGATTAGTTTACAACTCCAGGGAAATATATGGAGAAAATAATTATTTTATTTCTTATTTTTACTTTTTCTTGGCTTTTATCTTACAGTCACGTAGCTAAAATAATAGCAAATCTAAAGAGATAGTGAGCAGGGCCCATCGTTCTAAGTACGAGTACTAAGACGGCATTTTGGGGTAGATTCTTTGAGTGGCGATCACGTAGTGTTAAGGGTCACTCAGAGGGAGCAACCGGGGATCTGACGACCAGTTTGGTCGAGAGGTAGTGATCCTGCCTCTTAATCGACGGGTGCTGGGTTCGAGTTCCGGTCGAGGCAATTTTTTTTTAAAGCTTATGTTTATTATCGGGTCATGGGTGTTCGTTTGTGTCTTTGTATATGTATACTTCGCCCAGTAGTGGGATTCATAGGACGAATAATAAAAATATTCATGACGATCTAAATAACCACTCAATGCCACGCCTGACACAAATGGTGAGGGTTATTAGATGGAAATGTTGTGTAATGGTGAGAGCAGTGAGATCTTTTAGACTAAATGAAAAAGTACGCACCCCTAGCGTGAGTATGAGGTAAGAAATCTCCCAGTGCATCCGTGTTCCGCAGCCTCGCATGTTCACAGGCGATGACGGTGAAATATTGCTCCATGCAACGCCTTTCAACCGCACAACTTAAGGTGCATTATCAACCAGACAATCACTCAGTTGCGCTAATTAAGGTTAAAGCTTCTTTTAATGTAATGCCGTCCTTGTTTACGTAAACAAGAGAGAAAGTGACAGTATGATATTTCAAATAGCATTAACTGGGTGTCTGTTTATATATGTCACCGGAAAATAATAAGAACCGTAAGTTGATCAACTTTCGAGGTAGTTTATCAACTATCGGAAAATCATACACGGCAGTTGAAATGTATTATTTAACGTATACATTACAGGTAATTGATCAATTTACGGCTTACGGCGTCTCGCGGTAAAATGATCCGACGAACGCGATGTGTACGCTGATTGGTTGAAAACTCGAGGTGTTCGCTGATTGGTTGAATGTCTCACTTAGAACTGCGACAATAGGTTTGTTAGTAGGTTAGGTTAGGTTAGAACTGGTCCATTCGTGTATGATTTGACGTGTGGCAAAATCCTTAGTTAATAAACTTACAGCCAGGCAGCGTTAGTTCATTAATTAGCTAAAATTTATTGCATTAAATATACATTTCAACTGCCGTGTATGATTTTCCGATAGTTAATAAACTACCTCGAAAATTGATCAACTTACGATTCTTATTAATCTCCGGCGACATATACAAAACTTAACCAATTTTTACGTCCAAAAACTATTAATGTATCTTTTGTAGCTTTTGTCCATTTTACGACGCATGTTACTATGTAAATTAGTTTGTCATTTATTAGTTTCCTACCCGCAACTTCGTTCACCTCTATCACGTTCCTTTAGCCCTCTAACTGTCTCTATGATAGAAATAAGGTAAAAAAACTCTTTGGTCTCTGTGCGAAAAAATTCGTCGATCTGTTGCTACTGACAAAAGAACACATTTTCTCTTTATAATATGGGTATTATAAAGAGAAAATGTGCCAACCCGCATTGGGCCAGCGTGGTGGACTATGGCCTAAATCCCCTTCGTGTTTCGAAGGGAGGCCCTTGCCCCTCAGTGGGGACGTATATGGGCTGATAAGAGGAATATGGGTATTAGTAAGCACAAGGATAATTATTGTATCTTTATCTTTTCTAATAAGTATTTTCAGTGTTACTACATAAAAGTTAAGCACGCTTATCGTTGAAAATATGTTTAAAAAGTGTATTTTTGCAGTAGACGAATGTTGATAGCCCAGTTGGTAATGAGCCAGACTTGTAATCCGAAGGTCGCGGGTTCAAATTCTGGTGCGGGCCTGTACCACTAAATTCGTTTTTTCGGACTTATGTACGGATTTCTAATTATCACTAGCTCAACGGTGAAGGAAAACATCGTGATGAAACCCGCCCGTCCAAAAAATTCATTTTCGAAAGACGAGCGGTCCAGCAACCCGCATTGGGCCAGCGTGGTGGACTATGGCCTAAATCCCCTTCATGTTTCGAAGGGAGGCCCGTGTCCCTCGGTGGGGACGTAAATGGGCTGGTAAGAAAAAAAAAGACGAATGTTTAAATATGTGTTCAACCCTTGTGTAAGTTTTTTGTTTGATTGATTAAGTAAAAACCAGTATGAAAAATAGGAATACCATGTTTTTTTTTTCTGAATCCAAAAATGTCCTCTATATATCACTAAGGGTAGTTTAGGTTAATGTTATTAAGCGTCGAAAGGGTTTTTTCTAAGAATTCCTAAACTTAAAGGTCCCTCGTTTGAAATGGCCCAGAAGTGGTCAAGCGCGCGTCATCTGACCAAATAGTTGTGAGTTTGTTGGTTTGCAGCCTTGTAGTTTGAGCCGGGTAGGTAGAACTGGATAGTTTTAAGTACACCGCGGTATTAGGGAGGAATAGTGGCTTCACTATTTTTTTGTAGCCTAAGTACAGTTTGTATTTAGCTTTGTGAAATTGGCAAAAAAATTAAGTTTGTTGTATGGGAGCCCCCTTAAATATTTAATTTATTCTACGTTTTAGTATTTGTTGTTAGAGCAACTACAAAAATACATAATATGTGAAAATTTGAACTGTCCAAATATCACTGTTCATGAGATACAGCCTCGGACAGACTTACCTATAAAAACGAGCAACAAAATCACGTTTTTTGTATGGGAGCCCCCTTAAATATTTATTTTATTCTGGTTTTTAGTATTTGTTGTTATAGGGCACATAAAAATACATCATTTGAGAAAATTTCAACTGTCTAACTATCACGGTTCATGAGATACAGCCTGGTGACAGATGGACAGACGGATGGACAGCGGAGCCTTATAATAGGGTCGCGTTTTTACCCTTTGGGTACGGAACCCTAAAAATCACCTCTTCATAAAACTTGAGCGATCCTTTTTTTCAGAATTTCATATGGGTTCTTTTGGAAAAGTTGTTCAGATTTATGGGTACAATCAACCACAAAAGTTTTGCTTAATTTAAAGTCACCCCCTAATACACATTGGTCACATGACGGCCGGTTTGGTGGAGTGGTAGTGGCGCTGCCTCTTGATCGACGGGTCCTGGGTTCGATTCCCAGTCGGGGCAAACATTTGTGTAAAAATCAGATGTTTGTTCTCGAGTCATGGATGTTTGTGCCAGTCTTTGACTACAGTCGTTAAAAAACAAGTCAGAGGCCATTGTGCGGTATGAAAACTCTGACACCAGGCTTAGCCAAGTTCGCCACACACTTGACTACACGATAAGAAGAAGTGTCAGTCTTTATTTGTGTTCCGAGAGACCCACGATACAAGGGAAAACCTTAGTGTGGGCCTTTGAGTGTATGGCGATGAAAAAAAACAAATCCATAAGTCATTACTGTACAATGCATTGCAATGGTGTTTGTATAGTATAGTCTAAGAACGTATATAGTCCAAGAGAGAAGTTGTTTTGAAAGTGAACTGATCAGGGCCCCGATTCTGTAGCTTCAGTTGTCTGTTGATGCAATGGTCGCCATTTTATCCGTTCAGGTTTTTTTTTGTTATAAGATGAGTTAACTCTTGACCTCAATCTTGACCATAAAGGTCAAAGGTGAGGTCGACGATGGAGCGAGTTAACCCAGAAAATTCCTATAAAGGCACTGGTACTCCTACGCACCGACGGAACACAACAAGCTGTTTGGCGTCGGACTTCGGTAGGAGGGTGATCGCGAATCAGAAGGCCCTACCACATCGCATGAGACCATAGGACGACACAGAGCCTACCACACCGCATGAGACCATAGGACGACACCTCAGATTCAGAAAAAAATGAAGTGTCGTTGACTGGGATGGATTACTAGGAGGCAGGATTCCTTAGTCGTCTCTTGATGGGGTGGTGTTATTCTCAACCGATCACCACACGGCGAAAAGGCGAAATTGAGAACTATCCAACATAACATCTAATGACGGCTGCTTTGACTGGCGGCGCCACTGCAAACTTAATTTTCAGTTGCAGGTAGTTTGCAACTTTACGTTCGGTTGGCGGTGTCGCTGCTGGTCGGGGTGGTTTTCAGCAAGTATATGAAAATTTAATAGTTCTCAATTTCCCCACCTGAACAGATAAAAGCCTCCATTCCATCGACACACAACTGAAGTTACAGAATCGGAGCCCAGCACCCGATACCGTTACCATCAAAAGTATCACACAGTTTACAGTTGAACTGTCATTTTCAGTCTTATTAGTATGGAATAAGAGCGACATAAAGTGCAACGTGCCAAGTTTGATGTGCTTAGCGACATAGTTTTGGCATCGTGTGTTCGGGGTTCTGTTTCAAAGGCAACTTAAGAGTTGATATTTGGTTTCAGTCTCTTTTGCTTTTATACAATAGAAACTTAAAGGTTTATTAAGGTATCGTTAATGAAGACCTTTAAGTTTCTGAAGGTAGATAAATATATGTTGTAAAGGATAGGTTAGCAAAATGAAATCTCCAGTAAACGTATTTTTGAAACAATAGAATTCCAATTCTCGTACGAATCGACAAGATTCGATGCAATTCATGCAATTCGCATGCAATTGTTTCAAAAATACGTCTCCTGAACTCAGATCATTATCCAAAATGATTTTCTTTAGAAAATGTTCAAACTTTTTTCATGTTTTATAACATTTTCTGTCCTAAAAATAAAGTAACTTTTTCTAACACTTTATTTTCTAATTAAATGCAATGATAAGAACGTAAAACACAAATACTAGCAATGTATATCGCATTCTAAGGGCGGCGCAGCGTGGGGAACTGCGTGCGGGGCGCGGTTTCACGGTACATTGCGTAGCAATAAAGTAGAAAACTCCTTCACTTGAAGTTTCTGGGAAAAATAAATATTTTTAGTCAGTCATAATTATGGGTAGATTCCACCATTTAAGTATATATTTGCTAAGCTGTTATGTACACCCTGTATTTTACGAGTAAGTACTGTGTATTTCTACATGCTTAAGTTTACTTGAAATTCTAATGTCTTCATTTCAAGTTAACATTTTCTTCATAGAACAATTAAATTTACATTTAGCGATAATACTAGTCTTCCACTCTGGACCGGGAGTGAAAGAAAAACTAAGAATGTACCAGCTGCCAACTCTTCCCAGGCATACTGTAAAAGTCAGCAATAGGGACGCGGGGGGTTTGCTGTATAGTGAATAATAATAATAACAATAATAATCAGAATGTATGTAAAACGTGGCATCAAGTGGTTCTGAACCACTGATGCTCTGCCTACCCCGTATGGGATTACAGGCGTGAGCGTATGTGACGTAATAATACTAGTATGTCTGCCGATAACGTTCCATCCTCAGCATGCAAATTAAAACATTAGGCGTCTATTAGGCTGTGTGGTCGATGTTCCATCCGTATTGACTTTGATAGCGCCTTACCTCGCTTGTACTCGTAATAGCGCTAGCTTTTGTAGTGTAAATGTGTAACCTGACGTACTGTTATCTGTACCTACTGGTTTTCCGTCTGGGACTGCGTTCCTTTCCCGTGAAAATTCAAATAAAATAAGTGTGTGCGAGTTTCGCACACCATTTAACCAAAATTAATCGGTTAGGTTAGGTTATAGCAGAAGTTCCCAAATTTAACTGTGCGCCGCGGCGCCTGATGCGCCGTAAACAGTACAGAGTACTCCGACCCGAAATCTTAACTTAAGGATCGGCGGGTACAAAATAAACACTCCAACGCTTTGAAAAACGTGTGGAGATCACAAAACTCAACCTATCACATTGACTAGGTAGCTGTTTTTGCTTTAATTGAGTATACTAATGAATAAATAAAAAATCCAACTTCATATTGTGGATGTTTAAATTTTCAAGTCTATCAACCTAACAAGCATCATTGTAGCTACCTATTTCTTTCAATTGTATCTATCTATTTCGACTGTCTAGGTAGGTTAGGGCGCTGAGATGAGACCAAATTCTGAAGTTATAAGTGCGCCGCGGGCTGAAAAAGATTGGGAATCCCTGGGTTATAGGTTAGTTTAGGTTAATAATAAACTCTTTTAAAAAGAATAACTCTAAAATGAAAAATTTTGTATCACCTCCGACATTCGACTACTTATAACTTTTAAACGGCTGAACCGATTTTAATGCAATATAGCTAAGAACGATCTCAATTACTGGGAGTGAAAGAAAAACTAAGAATGTAACAGCTGCCAACTCTTCCCAGGCATACTGTAAAAGTCACGGCCGGTTTGGTCGAGTGGTAGTGACGCTGCCTCTTGATCGGCGGGTCCTGGGTTCGATCCCCAGTCGGATCAAACATTTGTGTAAAAAGCAGATGTTTGTTCTCGGGTCATGGGTGTTTGTGTTTGTCTTTATGTGTGTTCCAAGGGACCCACGACACAAGGGAAAACCTTAGTGTGGGCCTTTGAGTGTGCAACGTTTATTTAATTACGTCAGCTTTCAAACAAAAAACTGCACCAAAATCCATTCGTTTAGGAGCTACACTGCCACAGATACACAGACATACAAATTCATAGATACACACGTAAAACTTATAACAGCCCTCTTTTTTTGTTAGGGGGTTAATAATGCAGTTATACCAAATGCGCCAGCTTCAACTAAACGTTTAACATAAAACTAAATTAGTTTACGCCACACATGCAGCAGCCATAACAAGATCCGGGACTTCTAAGAAAAATCGTTTAGCCCGGGCGTATACCCGGGTGCCGATTCTGTAACTTAAGTTGTGTGTCGCTGGAATTGAGGCCATTTTATCTGTTCAGGTGGCGAAATTCAGAACTATTTAATTTTCGTATACTTGCTGACAACCACTCCGACCAGCAGCGCCACCGCCAACCGAATGAACATTCAGTTGGCGGTGGCGCCACCAGTCAAAACGCCGTCATTAGATGTATGAAATTTGGACAGTTCTCAATTTCGCCACCTGAAAAGATAAAAATTCAAATTCAAAATATATTTATTTCGCAGAATATTCAGGATGTTACTTAAAATATGTCAAAATACATACAAATATACATTAAAGGATTTAAATACATACAAACACATTCGTTAATTCTTTACGTCCATTCGCAAAGGTGCAGTCTTCCCCAGAGAAGAATAGGTAGGAAACTCCACAAGGGTGCTCTTTTTAATCCCATTACAATTTTTTTTTCTATATTAATTAAATCTGACATAACTCTAGAGCTGAGCAGCTTATTCCCATGGCTGCACGTCTGATAGATAATCAGAGATTCTGTAATAGTCTCCATTCCATCGACACACAAGTTACAGAATCGGAGCCCTGGGTGTTCGGGTGGATCGCTTATGAAAACCCCGGTTAGTTAGCCTGTGCAACGCGGGTGTACCGATGCACCCTATCTATATGCAGATGCGAATACCTTGCAATTATGCACCAGACTTATTTCATGGTTGGAAGATACTCTAATTGAATTTTTGTTTTTATTTTTCTTACTATATTGGGTCATTTTAAATGGATTGTATTTAATCAAGCGACCAATATTGTGAAAGAGTCCTTAAAGTAATGAAAGACAATCAAAAATAATAGGTTAGCTACTAATACCAAGAGTCAAGAAATTAAAAAGCGGTAGTTATAAAAGTACTTCTCTTTAATCTTGAGAGTCGCACTCTTGTCGGTGTAGCAATTTCCATTTCATTCGGTTTTGAGATATACCTTTTAATTCCCACTAGTAGGTATCATTTTATTTTAAATTGATGGAGAAAATGAATCAAAGGAAATTAATGACTTGGAATTTTGGGATGTTGGGGGACACTTTTTTTTGTTGTGGAAAATTTCGTATTTTTTATGCTGTTTCAGACATGAATTTTTCTATGCTACTATCCTGTTTTAATAATGTTAGCCGCTAGTTATTATTTTTAGCAGTCCAATAATTACTTTAGCTATCCAATTATTATTTTTAGTAGCCCACTCATAATTTCGACTGCTTGCCATCTTGTTGGAGCCACTTCTCGATTTTTATGGAGCCTCTTCTTTGTCGCCAAAGTCGCAAGTTAATTTTTATCATTGCCAGATTCTATTGTCAGTAGCATTTGCTGTCAAGCTGGTCTGCAATATACCCGCTGCCAACTCCTTCGAGGCATACTGTAGAAGCTATTAAGTGGGACGCGATGGTTTTGTTCTAGTGTGGGCAAAAAGTAGTCAACCAATCACCATCACTATATTGATGTTCCATCTGGCATCGAGTGGTTTTAGAACTACATTACGTCCTGACTACCCCAAAAGGGAGGAGCATATGAATGGATGGAGAAACATTTCTCAATTTGTAAACTAAGAATTATGACATGATGTACCTGTGGTAAGCACCTATAATATTTCATAATATCTTCTTGTTTTCCTTAAAAGCATCTCATCTGATGGCGGAGATTATGACCACCATTAGATTTAATGTACCTTCCTTCCCAATTTTTCCCCTGAGAGTAGGAACGCTGGCAGAAATGAAAACTGCAATTTATAAGGTTTTGTTTGTCAAATTCATTTTCTGAAACAACTCTCGCGAAATCTGTGAAGCGTGAAAAGCTTTTATATTTTCGTTTCTCAAAATGCGAGATTTTCCTCCACTTTTTCACTTGGACAAGTGTCAAATTTAATCCGCTATTAAACAATTTTATGAAACTAAAATTGTCAAATCCTGAATTAGTGTATTTTATTTACTATTATATTCGTGGCTAGCCATGAGTTGATGGCAGCTTTGGTTGAGTGGTAGTGGCTCCGCCTGTTGATCGACAAGTCCTGGGTTCGATTCCAAGTCGGGGCAAATATTTGTGTAAAAAGCCTGTTCTCGGTTCATGGGTGTTCGTGTCTATCTTTGTGTATGTTCCAAGGGACACAAGGGAAAACCTTAATATGGGCCTTTGAGTGTGTGGCGTCTATTTTTATTTTATTCTTATAAGTCTAAAATTTAAAATTGTGTAAGTATCACCCCCGACATTCGATTGCTTATAACTTTTAAACGGCTGAACCAATTTTGATCAAATGTAACTAAGAAACATCTCGATTACGTCAGCTTTCTACCAAAATACCGCATCGAAATCGGTCCATTCGTTTAGGAGCTATAATGCTACAGACAGACACAAATATACATACATAAAACTTTTAACATCCCTATTTTTTGTCGAGGGTTAAAGAAGGTAACTCCAAGTGGTCCTAATCTTTAAAATTCAAGACTAAACAATACACAAACATTTTCTTGAACTCAAAAATAGAACGCCAGAAACATTAGCATTAAAAAACAACAAAACAACGGAACTTTCCACGAAGAATTTTCCAAAAAGTTTTCTTTAAAATCAACTTGAATTTGGAACTGTCATGTCAGAGAGCGCTCGCATCAGTCAGGTATTATTCTTGCATGCGCCGAGCCGGGGGCGACTGCATTCGTTCTAAAATGCAGCTGCACTCGCCAAGCTACCCCCTGGGGCCTTGCTGCGGGCCTGAAAAATGCACGAGACACCTCAACTTTGTGAAATACATGGCGGCGAATTGGCATCGTCAGTTCACTTTATATTCAAAGAACATTTCGTTTGATGCGTGCGGGTTTTTGGGGAGAAATTTTGTTTTATGTGTGGTAGCACAGGTACTGTGTATTTTTTAAAGTTTTAGTTGATATTTTTCGGGTTTTATTGTATTTTAATTGAATCTGTAGATACTAAAAAAGATGAATATATATAAAAACACCTTACTATTATTTTTTATGTTATGTGGTGGGTTAACTCTTGACCTCAATCTTAAACAAGGTCATAGATACTCTTATGAAGGCACTGATACTCCAAAGCCAAAATTTCATCGGGTTTCTTTTTAAATTTTGGGCATAGAATAGCAATAACAGATCCCAGCTATTGTGTTATTCATTTGCCATTTCTAAAAAGCGTCTAAAACTGATTCTAGTTCACATTTCGGTGGGACATTAGAATACGTAAAAAGAGACTGAGCGATATTTATTTTTATTTAATTTTGTTAGAGTAAATAAAAGAAAACCCGCGTCTGTACACCTGCTAAAAAGAATTAAAAGACTTTTAACAATACATGCAAAGACCGCACATTCTTTTTATTTCCATTCTGTTGTCACTTTGCATTTTATATTAGTTCCTACGGTCTCTGTTGTGTAGGTTTCTTTGTAGGGAAATGACTTTGGATTGTTCTTTTATAGCTATGATTAATTAAAATACTGCTTTATGCAATTTATGTTTGTATTTCCGTATTTATGATGAAAGATTTCTCTCATATACACATCAACACGCTCTAGGGATATTGCACGATTTTTCATACAGAAGAGGTATATTTGAGAAGCTACAAAAGCATACTCGAGATACACGAAGCGCTATAATTTTCAGACGAGCAAGTGCTAAACCTGAATGTTCCATTCTAATCAATAAATTTTGTTTTACTTGAAATTTGTGATAACGTGACGAAAATGAAAATTTTTTTCGCATAAATTCGACTATTTTCATACAAAAAGCAGGCAAAAAGTGTATTTTCGTTTTCGTTTCCGTCACGTTCTCACAAAGTAAAACAAAATTTATTGACTAAATAGAATTGAATATTCAGGTTTAGCACTTGCTCATTTGAAAATTATAGCCATCCGTGTATCTCGAGTATGCTTTTATAGCTTCTCAAACAGACCTCTTTTGTATGAAAAATCGTGCAATATCCCTAGACCGCGTTGATGTGTGTATGCACTAATAATTATTTCATAACAACGGTGCAGTTTTCCCCCAAGAATAATAGGCAAGACACTCTAAGGATTGCTCTTTCCAACAATTACACCATATTTTCTATTTTAACCGAATTAACAACAATATGATGCCCAGCCTGGCATCATATTGTTGTTGATAATATTAATATTAATACTATATTAATACTGATAATATTAATACTAAAACGGGTCAAAATTCGCCTACTATGTTTTCACCTTTGATCCCGACGTTATAGTATTTAATTGTGTGTTAAAATCGCGAAATTTCGAATTGTTAATAATAAAGTTTTTGTTCCAAAATTTATTCAAAAGTACATGGGAATCTTATTCTTCATTTTATCGTGTAGGTATAGTCAAGTGTGTGGCGAACTTGGCTTACCCTAGTATCAAAGTTTTCAAACCGCAGAATGGCCTCTGACTTGGCCGTTCTGCGGTTAATCTTATTATAGAAACGTTTACAATGGCATATAATACGTCTTTTCGGGTTAGACAGAGCATTTAACAATCAAAAATATAACGTCAAAAACAAACGAAATCACCTAAACGCTATTATTATAAGATACATTTGGTTATGGTGGTGATGGCTTGTCAGTCTTTCGCCCATAGTCCTATCAATCACAGTCACAACTACATAGCTCTTCCTAGTCTGCATAAGAATACAGACGCAAGTGTATACGATAACATATATTAACTTATCTAATTAAGACCATAGGTCGATACGCGCACAAGTACTTTTAGCTTCCTAGACCCCCTGATCCGAAATGACATCAAATACTCAAGTGAATGTAACTCGACTACATAAAGTTGATATTAACATAGACTCGAATTTCTGACCTACAAATGAGAGATTGCTTGTGATAAAAATTTACGTCTCTCCACGACAATTTCAAAGCAATTTTCTTGTGATTTCACTTGCATTTATGATGAAGTTAAAGTCAAAAATATCTTTATTTTATAGAACATGTGCTGGCTGGCTGCGGAAGCACGATGAAGGAATAACAAATATTAAGCAGAAAATACGTTAAATAAGTAGATTATACTCTGAAACTTTTGATGTTAGTTTACAAATATATAAAAATCAGTACAATATTAGCGGGCGTGCGCCTGCGATGGAAATTCAGTTGGGTCTGTCATCCCAGCGAATGACGGCTAGAAGTGTTTAATTTCGAATTTAGATATAGAATGCAAAAACTAAAGAGTAAAAATGTCGCAAAAAGAGAATGGAGAAGGAGGATGAAGACGAGGCGCATGCTGCCTCGTTAGAAACATTTAGGATGTTACTTGAACTAAGTAAAAGTAGTGAAAAACATTTGCATTTTTAACTTTGCGCCTATTCACAAAGGTGCAGTCTTCCTCAGAGAAGAATAGACAATTAAGGCGACTACAGCACCTAAATTACGATTTTATGATGCGTAGATAAGCATGACGCACTGCATTAAATCGAAGAAAAAAATACTACGGTAATATTCAGGACATAAACTAGATAAGTAGTTTGCTGAAAACTTGATTCAGCACTTTTGGTTCGATAGAAAACGCTCACAAAGTCACCTCTAAATACCCAATATTGTGTATCTTTTAAGCTGTGAAAACGATAGTAAAATGCACACAGGAACTTGAATTTGCCATCAAAATGTTCGTGATAGAACACTCTCGATAATTAGTTAACGCATTTTTCGATTTAAGCTGTTACCTTTCCATAAATCTCATTTTTCTAACTTTCGAACATGTTTTTACGCACGCACGCTTTCATAGTCCGTAAACTTCGTGTATCGACACTGTTCGCACTGCCGGCCCAGGCCTGTTGAGAGACGGAGATGGCACTATTCCTATGTGTGCTGCCTTTATTGGGTGCTGTAGTCACCTTAACTCCGAGGTTGCTTTTTAACTCAATCATATAAATTTTCTTATTTTATAATTTAAATTGACTTAATATCTGAATAACTCTCTAGCTGTGCAATTTGTTCCCATGGTTGCTTGTCTAATAGATAATCAGAAATTCTATAACAATCTCTTCCACGCTGGACTGGGACTGAAAAAAAAACCTAGAATGTGCCAGCTGCCTACTCTTCCTAGGCATACTGTAAAAGTCAGTAAGTGGGACGTGAGGGTCTTGCTGTATCATGGGCGAAAGGCTGACCACCTCTCACTATTACACAACATGTGGCATTAAGTAGTTCCACTGATGCTCTGCCTACCCCGTTAGGGATTACAGGCGTGATCGTGTGTATGTGTGTAAATTCTATAATAGCCCTTTTTACAATAGTGTAACTATTTATTATACAAATTTATTGTAGTTCGAATAATAACTTTGACCAAAATAAAAACAGTACAGAATCCTAGCATAAATCTTTAGCTGAAGCACAATTTTTGTAGGAAATAAAAAGTAATGAGCTCCAACAAAGGGCGGCGTAACCCAAACAAATACAGTCCTGAGCCGCTGAATAAATATCACGTCAGCGGGAATGATGACGTCACGGATGAGTTATGACGTCATCGCCGGCTCAGTTTGAGGGGACACAGATTCTGTCATGCAGACTTCAAGTTCAAATTTTTAAAATTCGAATACAGAATTCGAAATTCAAGCTATTTGCAGCAGAGACGAGTTGGCACACGCATACACACACACAAATTACCAGTACAGGTCTGTTAACTAAAGCTGGCGCGTTCAACACATTTACACATTCCGTTTGTGTAGTGTCTGTTATCTACAACGCACCCATTTTACTAAAAACTAACTCTAGTCTACACTTATGAATCAATTATTTGAAAGTCATTTAGTTTTAAACATCCTGTATAGTGAAATTGCATAAGTGTGAGTACTGTGAACGCGCCAGCTTTAGTTAACAGACCTGTAATAGGGCAGTCACCTCATTTTAAAATTTTGAATTGCATTTTTTTGCCCTCGTTAAAAAAGGGTGTTATGCACTCGTCAAACTTATAATTATAAGGGTGTGTCTGTATACCTGTGGAAAAAAATAAATAAACAAGAACGTATCCGCAACAGGCTTCGTCATAACTAAAAATTAAGACAAAATTAATCAGCAACATGCTTCGTCAGCCCCGAAAAAAACCTAAAAATTTATACAAAATTAAAACCCTAGACAAAAAAGCCACCCCAAAGTTCACCCGCTCAAAGGTTCCCATGATACTGGCCACATTGCCGCGCTGTATGGCCAACGAATATCTGTGTGTCTGTCTGTGGCATCGTAGCTCTTAAACAAATGGACCGATTTCGGTACAGTTTTTTTTGTTTGAAAGCTGACGTAATCGAGTTTGTTCTTAGCTATATTTGATCATAATTTGTTCAGCCGTTTAAATGTTATAAGCATCTAAATGTCGGGGGTGATACCATATTTTGGAGTTATGTAAGAAAATAAATAAAAATAAATAAACGCTACACATTCAAAGGCCCACACTAAGGTTTTCCCTTGTGTCGTGGGTCCCTTGGAACACACATAAAGACAAACACAATCACCCATGACCCGAGAACAAAGATCTGCTTTTTACACAAATGTTTGCCCCGACTGGGGATCGAACCCAGGACCCGCCGATCAAGAGGCAGCGTCACTACCACTCGACCAAACCGGCCGTCAAAAAAAAAAAATCGTATTACTTCTTAGGAAATGTAATAAAAATAAAAAACACAATTTTCATATTATGGTCAAAGGACCAGACAAAAATTCTCCTTGGTAAGGTAAGTCCGTTGGTTAGATTTTTTAGTAAGTTATTCTTCTTTTTTCGCGTCGATGGCACATCGCGACTGTTATTGACCTTTCAGTGTCTGTACTCACACTCTGTGTCCTCAGGGTGGTGACAGAGACAACGAGTGGTATTACTTTAAACACTGGAGCGGAGACGTGTGTGGCAAGAGATAACGTGGCTGTATGGAGGCGATTTTTATTACCTAGATCTGCTTATTTTTTTTGACTGATTGAGGATTTTTATTTTATTTTGGAGATAAAAACTCCTTGATAATAATCTCCTCTGATCTTCAGTTAAGATATACCTATTGAATTTTTTGTAAAGTTATTTTCATTAGGTTAATGGAAAAGAAATCTTGTTTTATATTTTGTGTGAACTAATTAGTGGGGTAAAGCAACACACACAGTGGCAAAGAACCTGATAGGGATGGTCGATTGACTACAGCCGTTCAACCAAGTCAGAGGCCATTTAGCGGCTTTCTGACAACAAGATTGGTCAACTTAGCCACATTTTTATTTTATTTTATTATGAAATGGGTTAACTCTTGCCACCAATCTTGATCAAGGTCATAGATGAGGTCGACGATGGAGCGAGTTAACCCAGAGAATGCCAATTAAGGCACTGATACTCCCACGCACTGACGGAACACAGCAAGCTGTTCGGCGTCGGACTTAGTTAGGAGAGTAGTGCCACCTCAGATTCAAAACAAACTGAGGCGTCATTGCCTAAGATAGATTACTAGGAGGCAGGTCTCATTTTTGTTTCCTTAGTCTCCTCTTACAACACCCACGGAAAGAGATGGGGGGTGGTGTTACTCTCAACCGATCACCACATACTTGAAAATATTACATTTTAAACTTTATCATGTTCGAACAAGGGTATAAACGGTCTCACAGCTCTCAAACCTCAATTTACTTGTGTTTAATAATTCATTAAATATTTAATTGAAGTAAAACTCGTCCTAGCACTTTGTTGAACAGCATATGCAAATAACATCCTACTAAAATAATTAACTTGAAAGTTTCTCAAACTGTATGTCAAACGAGTCAAATGTCAACTACACGATGCTCTGCTTACCCTGTTGGGGATGATGAGCGTGAGTGTATGGATGTATGGAAAAGTTTGTCTTTGATATATGTTAGTTACTTTGTTAAATTTGTTAAAACTTTATAGTAATATAACTGAGACATTAGAAAAACGTTGGGCCAGCGTGGTGGACTATGGCCTAAATCCGTGCCGCTCGGTGGGGACATATACAGGGTGTAACATAAAGGTGTAGTCATATTTCAGGATGGTGACCAGCCAATAAAACTGAACAACTTTCCCCAAGGAACCTATTTAAAATCTCAAAAAAAAAATTCGCCTCTCCATAAAACTTGTGCGATCAGCTGAAAGGTTTAGTATGAAAGGCAGAATTTTTTTTTTGAAATTTCAATTAGGTTCTTTGGGGAATATTGTTCAGTTATATTGGCTGGTCACCATCCTGAAATATGACTACACCTTTCTATTACACCCTGTATAGACTGATAAGAAAATTAGAAAAACACACATAAGCTACATAATTTCCCCAATACCCACAGAAACGAAGTCCGGGCCAGTAGAAAATAAATATTAAAATAAACTTCAACATAAAATATCCGCCTTTAAATTTCAAGACATTAATTCAAATAAACGAGTATGTGAAGGAATTGCTGGAGTTTCCTTAATATTTTCCGTATAAGTATTCCAATTTCCGGGTGCATACACTGCAGTTAAATGCATCGCGGAGACTGCACCGTCTGCTGCATCCATAACGATCATTAAACTTATATTGACAGAAGCAAGTTCTATGAAAGTGGAACTTTATTAACTGATTTCAAAGGACTGATTTCAAGCAATTAAAGTCTTCATTTTAGAATAGAATAGAATAATAGAAAATTCTGTATTACACAGGACATCACAACACAAACATTTAAGGACAGTACAGCAGAAAAAAAAACATAAAAAACAAAGACAATAAAAAGAACTTGTCTACACAGAACAACATATTTAAATATAGTAAATTATATTAAAGAGTATTTTGTGTTGTGACGTGCAGTGCAAAAGGGTAGCGCTCAGCTGAAACCACGACTCAAGACTAGCTCAAGTAATGGCGCTGGTTTTACGGTTTCAATAATACAATACAATAATCAATAAACGCAAAAACACATAAAATTTTATTTAGATGACTTATTGGTGTGTGATTATCTGCTGATAGGCATTGTAGGAATTGAAGTCATTTGATTCTTACGTTTTTAACGTGGACAATTATTTGGTTTCTCGTTAATATTGGGATTTTATATTAGTTAGCAAAATTGCGGTGATAGCCCAGTTGGTAATGAGCCAGACTTGTAATCCGAAGGTCGTGAGTTCAAATCCTTCGTCTTTTCGGATTATGTACGGATTTCTAATTATCACTTGCTCAACAGTGAAGGAAAACATCGTGACGAAACCCGCCCATCCAAGAAAATTCATTTTCGAAAGACGAGCGGACTACCAACCCGCATTGTGCCAGCGTGGTGGACTATGGCCTGAATCCCCTTCGTGTTTCAAAGGGAGGCTCGTGCCGCTCGATGGAGACGTATATGGGCTGATAAGATAGCAAAATTGGGCTTGTGAATCAGCATACGAAACTGAAACACTACCCAAGATATAATTATGAAAAAATCTTTCGCCTCTCCATATAACATGTCCAATCTGCTGATTTGCCTTTGTATGGGAAGTTAAACATTTATCTTAGAAAAAAGTATGGGAAAAGCTGTTTAGTTTCATGGGAAAATCACCCCCTAAAGTTTTGCTAGCTAAGCAAAAGTAACCCCATACAGTGGAACCGTATAATCCCTACTTAATATTATAAATGCGTAATTCTGTCTGTCTGTCACGCTTTCACGACTAAACTACTGAACCGATTTTTATGTTTGGTACAGAGATAGATTAGACCTTGGGAAAGGACATAGGCTACATTTTATCCCACAGCTGGGCACGGTATAACCTTTAGTCCACGTGGGCGGAGCGGTGGGCGGAAAGCTAGTTAAAAATATTTCTTGGGAAAGATGAATGTTCGGCGCGAATGTGACTTCATTCCTACCATCCCAGGATAAGATCTCCTGGTGTTTTAACCAATTTCGCCTCCTGACTTGAAGGCACGATAGCTCAGCTAGTTACAGTACCAGGAGACCTAATCTTGTAGGCTTGGGTTCAAGTCCCGCGTCGAACATTTTTTACCCTTTAAATTATTTGTGAACTAGCTTTCCGCCCGCGGCTCCGCCCGCGTGAAATACAGGTTATATAGTGCCCAACTGTGGGATAAAATGTAGCCTATGTCCTTTCCCAGGCTCTAATCTATCTCTGTACCAAATTTCATCGAAATCGGTTCAGTAGTTTAGGCGTGAAAGACGGATAGATCGACAGACAGACAGAGTTACTTTCGCATTTATAATATTAAGAAAATAGTAAGGATATATCACGCGGGTAAGCGTTTGAAAAACACTAAATTAAAAAACATTTCAACTGTAAAATGTAGTAGACTAATAAATGAAGATTAGCCCTTTGAACGTAATTATAGTTAGTATTCTTTAGAAACTTTCAGAACTCTGCAATCTAGCAAGTCGAAACAAGAAACAGTTTCTTTAATAACTCGTGGAAAGAGTCCACGCGAAAGAGACTTTTTATGAGAGACTTAAGTTTTTCGTAATTAATTTATTACTTTGCAATGAATGTACAGACAGCAGCATGTCAGGTTATCCATTTGTACTACGAAAGCCAAGGCTAAATCAAGGTTAAATTGTGTGCTGCCGTGTGTACTTGATTGCAGTTTCAATTTTAAGAAGAAAAATATGTTGTCATATTAAAATTACATCTAAAATCAACTAAAAAAACTTAAAAGAAATCTTTAATCTTTGGTAAATCAATCAAATCAGTTTCATAAAAAAATAATTATTTTTCAATTTTAAAAGTAAAACAAAAAGTAAAGTGCAATCAGACCAGATGAAAAGATGTCCGAAAGGTTGTGCACAAAGGGACTTAAGAGAAAAAAAACTTTTTTTTAAATTCAAAGCTGAAGGAAAGTAAATACCCTGGAGGGCTGGAATATCTCATTAATTCCTATGTTTGGGAACCAGAAAAAAAATGATTGACGAATACGGAATAAAATAAATGTTGTTGTTTGACAGTCGTTCTGCGCGTGCGCGGTAACATTTACCCTGTTTTATCGTTTTATCGAATTTTTTTGCTAATTTGATGACTGCTACACATCACACTACGTGAAGTGCTCATAGCCCAGTGGCTCTCGCTGATCTTAACCAATCAGTGAGGTTAAGCAACGTAGACAGAGGCAGGGAACCTGATGGGTGACCAAAGTGGCAATTTATAACGAGCGTTTCTGTGCTTCGGAGGGCACGATAAGCTGTCGGTCCCGGCTGTTGTCGATTGACTACAGTCGTTAAAACCAAGTGTGGTTTGAAAACTCTGACACCAGGGCTAGCCAAGTTCGCCACACACTTGACTATTCCTACACGATAAGAAGAAGATCACACTATGTTTTTTTTAAAGGTAAAGAGTGCATAGGTGTTTTTTTTTTAGTCACAGATGACCAATATTATTTGAACAAAACGGGTTAAGTTTTTCTACTCTGTAAAAACACAAATACAAAATCATATGTACCGAAGTCCGACGCCAAACAGCAGCTTGCTGGGCATGATAAAAATAAAAAGATTTAAAAATTAATCAAAAAAATAATATCTATGTCTTATTGGGATAGACAGAAACCACGACAAAACAACTTTTACCAAACATATTCTGATGTTCTGATACTTAAAAAAAAGAAGGAAATCTTAATAATTCTCAAAAAACTCAATAAGTACCCAAAAATTAATAAACTATGTCAAACGTGGCATCAAGTGGTTCTAGAACCCTACCCCGATATGGATTATAGGCGTGACGGCGTGAGCGTATGTATGCATGTGTGCATGTAAATTAATAAGCAAGAATTTCAAACCAATAGCAGTATAAACTTAGTGTCACAATTTAAGGTAATTTTCCAAAGGCGGGCAACCCTCGCCCCTTATCACAGGTTACCAGTGTGCCGGCAACTACCGAAGCCGAACCACGTCGCGCGCGATTCAAAATTCGAACTCGAAAACACGTGAATACACGACGTTCTAAAATTGAAATAAAAAATAAAAGAAACCAGCCAGACATGTGAAGTTTTAAAAAAGAAGGATGAATTAAAAAGTTTGTTTTAAAAAGAGAATGTGTGTTGTGTATTGTTTTGTAAATATGTGAATAGTGTTAAATAGTTAGAGTGATGTTTAAAATGGTGATATTACTGCTGATGGGCATTTTTGTTGGTGAGTTTTGGAAAACATTAATTAGATTAAATAATTTCTCTATTTAGCCACAGTCCTTTACGCTTGGGTAAATAAATAATCATTTACATTGGGTTTAATTTATATTTTGATAGGATCAAACCTAGGTTTTACTGGAATTATCACCGAATTATTAAAACTGAGTCTAACAGATTCTTAATGTCTGTAGGGCCCACTTGCGTTAGGATAGTTAACCCTTTTAACCCAGTGTATTTTTTAGTATGTTTCACTGCTGGGTAAAGCATTTTCCTTTCTTGCTAGGCAAAGGCAAAACTTTTGGAATTTTTTTGCTACGAAAAAGTTCGTAGCAATTTGCTACGAGCTATGCCGTAGTTAAGTGCTACGGAGCAATAGCTATCAATTAAATTGTTTGCTTTCATTAGGGAAATTACCGCAGTTATCCATTAGTCTTGGTTAGAATTACAATGTTATTCCACGGTCATATTACGAATTAAATTTAATGATTACGCGTTAAACCACTAACAGTTGCGGTGCCTAATCGATAAAAGAGTTGTACAATTGGGAAAATTAAGATTTTTTATTGAAATTAAAGTTCTTTTACCTAACAAATAGCCTGGTACAAATAGTTTTTCAATACCTTTAAAAATAATTAGACAGAGAGGGTAATACTAACTAGTGACGCCATAGTTCAGTACCGGCACCATTTGATATACATAAATAATTTCGTTTTATGGACAAAACAGTTAGACAGGCTGTACGTTTTAATTTTTTAATCAATTTCAAATTATGTTTCGGATTCTGCTAATACCCTGATCGACGGGTACTGGATCGACGGGTTTGCGTAATAAAAAGCAGATACATATTTGGATCATAGGTGTTTGTGTTTGTCTTTGTGTATATTCCAAGGGACATACGACACTAGGGAAAACCTCAGTGTGGGCCTTTGAGTGTAAAGCGTTTATTTTTTTATTATATTACGTATACAGGGTTACTTTTTAATCAGTACATAAATTTTTCTTACGGTGCCAGTTACGTTGATAGAACGTAAATAAGAAAGAAAATATATTTTTTTTCCAAAATTTTCAGATTTTGATATCCCTTTTTAACGTCTTAGAGGATGAATTTTGTAAAACGCAGGAAAATGGGTGTCACAAATGTGTTGAAGAGTACTATTACCAAATTTCAAGTCAATTGGATGAAGTAATTGTTTTTTTCATACAAAAAAATTGATTTATTTTCATGCTTCAGACGATCTAGCTTGAAATTTTTATATAAAACGATATAAAACAAAAAATACGGGTCTATTAAATTTTCATAAAGTTTACGTACAAAAAATTTGTGTACTGATTAAAAAATAACCCTATATTAATATATCAATTAACTACCCAAATTATTTGAAATTACACCCAAAACTAACTAACTAGCCTTCCATCCAAAATTCCTCAAAAAGAAAATTGTGCATTAATTCAGAGTAGCATCATATACTACTTTTTAAAATTTTAAGAATACGCAGTTTCTTTATTTAAATGGGTAGCATAACTACAATAAAAATCATCAGTGGAAACCAATTGGTCAACTTGTTTAATTATTTTAATTGTAAAGTCCAATATGTCGATTTCCCCAAATAAATAAATATTTATCAAAAGTTACCTCTAGCCTTATCCCTGTGGGAAAAAATTCCGTTCGATGCTTCATTGCTTCGTTACGACTTGAAAGAAGTACAAACAAACACACATTTTCCGATTCGTCAAATGCTACTGGAAAATCATTCAAAAAGATAGTCTGAATAGAATAGAATAGAAAAAATCTTTATTTTATAGGACATTCAGGATGCTACTTAAAACAAGTCAAGATTACATGAAATACATACAAACATACATTAAACGATTTAAATACATACATACGCATTCGTTCTTTTGACCCAACTGACTCTCTACTACTGACTTTTATTTTATTTTATTATAAGATGGGTTAACTCTTGACCTCAATCTTGACCATAAGGTCAAAGATGAGGTCGAAGATGGAGCGAGTTAACCCAGAAAATGCCTATAAAGGCACTGGTACTCCTACGCACCGACGGAACACAGCAAGCTGTTTGGCGTCGGACTTCGGCAGGAGGGTGGTCGCGAACCAGACGGCCCTTTACAGAGCCTACCACACCGCATGAGACCATAGGACGACACCTCAGATCCCGAAAAAAATGAAGTGTCGTTGCCTGGGATGGATTACTAGGAGGCAGGTCTCATTTGTGTTTCCTTAGTCGCCTCTTACGACACCCACGGAAAGAGATGGGGTGGTGTTATTCTCAACCGATCACCACACGGTCAAAACTGACTTAAGGGTTTCAGTTTTTGCTAACACTAAGTACGTCTCCATCCCATTCTCATTCCTAGTGCTCATAGCCCAGTGGCACTCACTGATCTCAACCAATCAGTAAGGTTAAGCAACGTAGACAGATGCAAGAAACCTGTTGGGCGACCAAAGCGGCAATTTATCACGAGCGTTCCCGTGCTTCGAAGGTCACGTTAAGCTGTCGGTCCCGGCTGTTATCGATTGACTACAGTCGTTAAAACCAAGTCAGATGCCATTGTGCGGTTTGAAAACTCTGACACCAGGTTTAGCGAAGTTCGCTACACACTTGACTATACCTACACGATAAGAAGAAGATTCTCATTCCGCTTCGCAGGCTCGCGGGACGAAGTTTCCCGCCTGTTGTTTGTCCGTCCTTATTGCTGGAGATAGTATCTTAATAAACTTCCTCTCGAGATGTTTACAGCTCTACAAAAACAACCTCTTCTTAGGTACAGTCAGTTTCTTAATGAATCTACTCGGAAGTGTTCCACACTTATGATAAGATTCAAATTGCCTGCTTCACAAAGTTTTGTGAACATGCACTATTTTTCCCCTTTTTTATCAGGGGCTATTTTTAACCGACTTCAAAAAAGGAGGAGGTTTCTCAATTCGACCGTATATATATATATATTTTTTATGTATGCCCGCGGATAACTTCGTCGTTTATGAACCGATTTTGATTATTCTTTTTTTGTTGGAAAGGGAGTATCCCAAGGATTGTCCCATGGTAAGGAAACCAGGATCTGATGGTGGAATCCTGAAGAAGTTGAGGGAAACTCTCGAAAAATTGTCTTTTTGTTTTGGGATTGAAGTCGGTGACTCTTACGTTTTTGACGTGGAAAATTATTTGATAGATCGTCTAAATCCTATGATTTAGACATAAATCATAGTGGACTATGACCTAAATCCTCTTCTTGTTTCGAAGGGAGGCCTTTGCCCCTCGGTGGGGACGTATATGGACTATTAAAAGCAGTCAAGAGTGTTTCGGCCCACGCACAGTGTAGGGTTCCGTAGTTGAAAAAAAACTACATATTATTATGATCGGCCATTATCCAACTTAGTAGTGATAGTTTTCCCTTTAACTTCGTTATAAATTAATTAAGACTACACAAACGCAATTAATTAAGATTAATTAAGGGTGTGAATCAACCTACGAAACAAAATTTATTTTTCCAAGAAACATAGATCGAATATTCAAAAAAGAATAAGCCGTTGAGCGACTAGCTAATTGCCTTAATATGAGAAGTCAAACATTTATTTTGAGAATTTGATGCTTCTTTGGTGAAAATTATTCAGTTTCAGGGCCTTTTTGTAATTAACCGACTTCAAAAAAGGAGGAAGTTTCTCAATTCGACCGTATATTTCTTTTTATGTATGTCCGCGGATAACTTCGTCGTTTATGAACCGATTTTGATTATTCTTTTTTTGTTGGAAAGGGGGTATCCCAAGGGTGGTTCCATGGTAAGGAAACCAGGATCCGATGGTGGAATCCTGAAGAAATTGAGGGAAACTCTCGAAAAAATTGTCTTTTTGGGATTGAAGTCGGTGACTCTTACGGTTTTGACGTGGAAAATTATCCTTGGAAAAGACATCATTCACGGCCCATACAAAAAATAACAAAATTTTTAAAGTGGCGGCCAAAAAAGGTAAAGTTTTTATTTCGAAAGAACATATGTATTATTCTATGTACTAGTGATACTAGAAGCTGGGAATATAAGGGGCAATGGTAATTCAAATTTTGACATGCCGTGCCGTGCCGTTCTAATTATAAAAATGTCCATTGGGAGAATCATTTACTTATATCGCTTGTGTTTTCTGATCATGGTTTGAAAAAAATTCGAATTTCTAATTAGCAAGTTAGTTTTCAAATGACAAAACGAGACCGACACTGTTTGCCGAGACTAATAAGTTAATAAGACTAATAAGCACTAATAAGTTTCGCTATGTCATTGAAAACTGCCTCATATTTAGTGACGGAAATTCAATAATCAAGAGACATACATGTATTTCAAAATACAAATTAATTTTCTGTAGTAAGAGCTTCCTACTACAGATTGCGGTGATAGCCCAAATCCTGGTGCGGGCCTGTACCACTAAATTCGTCTTTTCGGATTCATGTAAGGATTTCTAATTATCACTTGCTCAACGGTGAAGGAAACATCGTGATGAAACCCATTCGTCCAAGAAAAAAATCATTTTTGAAAGACGAGCGGTCCTCCAACCAGCATTGGGCCAGCGTGGTGGACTACTATGGCTTAAATCCCCTTCGTGTTTTGAAGGGAGGCCCGTGCCCCTTAGTGGGGACGTATATGGGCTGGTAAAAAAAAGAACTTCCTAAACTTTTATTAAAAAAAAACGTACACGAAGCATACAAGCAAAACGCAACCTGTTAACAATGTAGAAATATCCTTTTTAAAAACATTTGTTCCCAGACGTGCTCTCTTCTGAGCCAACGTTCACATTTTGTAATTCACAATTTTCATATGCAAACAAACATGCTTAGCTTTAAAAATAAAGCAAAAAACTTACACTGTATATTAAAGCCAAGTTCCTAGAATATTTATTTAGGTGCAGATTAACTTTGAATAGCGGGAATGAAAAATAGCGTCTGCATAATCCACTATCTCATACAGATTTGGCCACTCTGTGTTTTAGTGCCATTGAAGCGCTTGTAGCCCAGTGGTTCTCACTAAACTCAACCGATCAGTGAGGTTAAGCAACGTATACACATGCATGATACCTGATGGGTGACCAAAGTGGCAATTTATTACGAGCGTTTCCGTACTTTAGAGGTCACGTTAAGCTGTCGGTCCCGGCTGTTGTCGATTGACTACAGTCGTTAAAACCAAGTCAGAGGCCATTGTTCGGTTTGAAAACTGACACCAGGGTTAGCCAAGTTGGCCACACACTTGACTATACCTACACGATAAGAAGAAGAAGAAGAAAAAGAAGGCGACTGTGTTTTAGTGCTGTTTTAGGAAGAATACAGGGTGAAAGGAACAGGTTAGCAGAAACTGAAACCCTGAACTGAGACCATCATTCTGAATGATTTTCAGGTGGAAAAAAAATATATTTAATGTTTTTTTTTTAATATTTTAAAAAAATATTTTCTGCTTTTTAATTACATTCATGATTCAAATACACTTTTTCCAAATAAAAATAATGACAACAACGTAAAACAACATCACAACTCATCAACTCAGGTGCTGACTGAAAAGCAGCCTGGCTGAGGCAGCACCTTTTCACCACATTATTCATTTGTATGCTGTTTTGGTGTCTGTTTTGTATGGTGAATAAATTTCTTTTTCTTTCTTTCTTTCTTTCTTTCTTTCACATTCTGACAGCGGCGTGGCGGAGGGGAACGGCGCGCAGAGGCGCAGTTTTATGGACAAAACAGTTTGATAGGCTGTAAGTTTTAATTATTAATCTATTTCAAATTAAAGTTGAGATTCTGTTATCATACCGATCGACGGGAAAGGCGCTCAGGGAGCGGATTTGCAATACATTGCGTAGCACCAAAATAGATAAATATCAAAACCTCCTTATCTTGACGTTTCTGGTAAAAAAAATATAACTAGTAGTCGATCATAGTTATGGTTAGGTTCCACCATTTAAGTATTTGCTAAGCTGTCCTTTACACCCTGTATATGAGACTTAGAGACACATTTACTTTGAAGTCGTTCTCGTTGATATTACAGTTTAGTAAAGCTATCTTTTTTCTGGTATCAAACATAAAATGGCCCTTTGATCTTTTCATGTATATTTTCTTTAGAAAAGCAACGTACAGAATAATGTGAGATACTCGCTTTGTTCCCATGTTAAAGCTGGAAATTTCCAGAAATATATTGTCTAACAGAAATAAGAATAACGCCAGTTACTCAAAAGGCCACACTAATGTTTCCCTTTGTATGGGTCCCTTTGTTCCATATGAGATGAAGATATTTTGACTTTGATTTAATTGTAAAGATATACACCAGGGGTGGCCAACTTGATTATACCCAAGATCTCCTGTTTACTAGCGAAACCCTGTGCGATCTACCAATTACATACTTCTTGAAATCTTAAATGAAACAGCATAGTTCAGTACACAATCATGTAGTATTTTTTTAAATTATATTAAGAGAAAAAACTTAATTGTGAAATGTTTTTTAATTTTTTGCCTTGCCACGATCGACTGAACTAACAGTCGCGATCGACCGGTCGATCGCGATCGACCGGTTGGCCACCCCTGATATACACGAATGTAGGAACATAAGTTACATACCTACTCTCATGCCCACAATCCCTGACGGGGTAGGCATCAGTGGTACATAAGTTATTGTAATAAAATACTTACTAACGTAAATTTAAGTATATTATCATGGGTTTATCTATATAGAGAATGATGCCATAATTAAAAAAATATACACAAACGTACAAAACACATGCAAAGAAATAATAAAACAAAATTATCAAGAATGGATTTTTTCCGGTAATTGCGCCCTTCCCTCTAACACATTAATGTACGTAATTTATTACAAACTTTATAACATACGTTGTTGACAGTTCTCATTAAAAAAATTAAAAAGACTTTAATAGATCATTTAACTTTTCCGTCGATAATAATAAATCTTGAACTCAGCTGAACGTAAATCGACGCATTAAATTACATCGCAAAGTTTTCTGCAAGATTATCCAGAGTTTGTGAAGAACTTCCTCGTTTGGGTGGCAGTGGCAGGACGTCGCCGAACTTGATGCATATTAAAGAGCGTCTGCCGTGCCTCCAAGCTGCGCCGAGCTCAAATTAGGACTTATTATTACTTACTTTTAATTAAAAGTCACTATTAAAGTAAATAGTTATTCTAAGAAGTAGTTATTTCATGATTTTTTTTATTATTTTTTATTATAAGATGGGTTAACTCTTGACCTCAATCTTGACCATAAGGTCAAAGATGAGGTCGACGATGGAGCGAGTTAACCCAGAAAATGCCTATAAAGGCACTGGTACTCCCACGCACCGACGGAACACAGCAAGCTGTTTGGCGTCGGACTTCGGTAGGAGGGTGGTCGCGAACCAGACGGCCCTTTACAGAGCCTACCACACCGCATGAGACCATAGGACGACACATCAGATTCAGAAAAAAATGAAGTGTCGTTGCCTGGGATGGATTACTAGGAGGCAGGTCTCATTTGTGTTTCCTTAGTCACCTCTTACGACACCCACGGAAAGAGATGGGGTGGTGTTATTCTCAACCGATCACCACACGGTTAAAAGTTGAATTTATTCAAATGAGTTTTGAATAAATTCTAGCGGGTGCTTACTGCGAGTTTTGTTTTGTGAGAGTATTTCAACGCCGTCGGTTAAAAAGGTTTTTTATGTCTTTCTTTTCTGAAGCAATAAATACCGACTAATCATCCCAATCCGAGCACTTGTTGCTTAGTGCCACTTACTGTTCAGAATCAATCAATGAGGTTAAGCAACATGCAGTGGTGAACCGTGACGACTGACCATAATGATAGTGGCAATTTATTACGAATGCTTTCGTGCTTCGAAGGGTACGATAAGTTCCAATTGTTGTCTATTTAATTAACTTCTAATCAGATGTCGTTGGATGGTTTGAAAACTGTCGAATTCGTCGACATCAGCCCATATACATACGTCCTCACCGAGGGGCACGAAGGGGTTTTAGGCCATAGTCCACCACGCTGGCCCACTGCGGGTTGGTGGACTGCTCGTCTTTAGAAAATGAATTTTCTTGGAGTTTCGTCACGATGTTTTCCTTCACCGTTAAGCAAGTGATAATTAGAAATCCGTACATAAATCCGAAAAGACGAATTTAGTGGTACAGGCCCGCACCAGGATTTGAACCCGCGACCTTCCAATCACAAGTCTGGCTCATTACCAACTGGGCTATCACTGCTGTCGACTTGCCATCTTATTATACTTAGAAAGGATCACTTCCAAGTTTCAGCTTCCACACTGGACTGGGAGTAAAAGAAAAATTTTTAATGTGCCAGCTGCCAACTCTTCCTGTCTTGTCGAAGCTAAATCATTGCTTGTCCGTTTATGGTTCATGTTTATTAGAAAGATCTCAGCGTTTGATTCAACGCGTGCAGAACGCCTGTGCACGTTACTGCTTTAAAATACCCCCCAGTACGCATGTCACACCATATTTAAATAATTCTGGTTTTTTAAAAATGAAACAACGACAGAAACTATATCTTGCCTGTATGTTGTTTGGGATACTTAAGACCAAAAAGCCGGCTTATCTGTATACAAAACTCACTTGGCGTAAACATAAACCCAACTGTCCTGTAAGACTTTGCTCCATCCCACTAATTGTACCTCAACACAGAACTGCAGCATTTCGCGGAAGTTTCCGTTATAGAGCTACAAAATGCTGGAATGATATCCCTCCCCCTTTACGTATCATAAAGTCTTTAAAGACGTTCAAAAATAAACTCAAAGTTAGTTTGTTGAACGAACAAATTTTAATGTCCGGACCGACGTGAAGCTCAGTTTTGTGCGTTATTTATTTGTTCATTCAGTTTAGTCTTGTTTTTATTATACATAATTATTTTTAATTTTGAATTTATTATATTTTTTACTTACCTTGATTCGTACACTTTTACATTAATATTTTATTTATTAATTTTTACAGTATTATTATTGTTATACATTAATATGGGACGCGTTCCGAAGCACCTTGGGTGTTGGCAGAATTAACAGCGTTGTGGCACTGTCACAACATTAAGCTGAGCCAAAGCCCACCGGTGCGGTGCATGTACGTACCTACATGCTTACTTAACTTTATTCGTTAATTGTTTTTTTGTGTTGTGTTGTAGATATGTTGCATGTGCCGTGTCATTAATAAATGTATTTCTCTCTCTCTCTCTCTCTCTCTCTACGTATACTATAGATGCCAGTAGGTAAGACGCGGGGGTTTCGCTGTAGCATGGGCAAAATGCTGGCAACCTATTATACTATGTTCCATCTAATAGCCCTCAGAATGAATGTTAAATGTGGCGTCTAGTGGTTCTAGAACTGCATGGCGTTCTGCCTACCCCGAATGGGATTATAGGCGTGATTGTATGGAGAAAAGGTCACTTTCGCAATGGCAAAATGTCCTACACGATGTTTGGAATCATAATTCAACTTACACCGTGTTCAAACTATCATACGGTAGATAGAAAAAGAGAAAGAAATGTTTTACGAAGGTCCGACTATGTTTGTTTAGTAGTTAGGCGATATATCTCGGGCCTTTTCTGTGGGGCCCCCATCGGCAGGGCCCAAAAGGTCCATAACTCGCTTCAGGGGTTCTATTGTGCGAATAAATTGCATCCACCGGAATTACTTACACTTAGGTGTATTGTTTTTTTGTGTTATCTGTTTACTAGCTTATTGTAAAGTGGTGTAACTTTTGAGATACCAAAGTTGGATAGTTTCTCCCAAAATAAGAAAAAAATCAAAATAAGTTCGACGACCACTGAGTGGTTAATAAAAACGCTACCTCTGAATTGACGGTTCCTGGGTTTGGTTCCCAGTCGGGGCTTTATGTATGTGGAGTTTATATTTAATTCACTATATACATAAAAAAATAATGCGAACCGCAGAGAGTTGCTAGTTTGAGTATTAGATTGAGAAAATATGACAGTTCACTATACTTTTATTATTTCTACATACTTACAAGATGTAAAGAAGATAATAAAAATAGGACTCACTCAAATAAGTTCAGGGAATGTTCGGGAAAATATGACGCAAAGTAAAATACAGCAAACGTACATATTTTAGGAGGCATAAAGGTAAAGTAGACGTATTACGGTTTGATATACTTACCAATATTACGATATGAAATAAGATGACTTTATTATATTTACATTATTTCTATAAAATATAATTCTTACACTGTTTCTTGTTTTAAAAAACGGTATAGTGTACATCATCATTAACTTGTTTTAAAATAGGTTCACCCTTATTTATTGCGATATTCTTTAATAAAATGAAGAAAAAAGAAAATGAGGCGTCAACAGGTTTTAGTAGTATTAGACGGCCGCAACTCAGGTTACCACACGTGTACACTCTGTGCTGTTGTGATAAGAGCGGTTTTGCAAAGAAAATAAAGTAACCAGATGCGCTGGCCTCTGTACATAACATTTTGCCTACCCCAAAAGGGATAAGAAATTATAGGCGTGAGAGATCAATCAAGTCAATAATCAACAGCTTTAAACTTCCACGGGAACAAAAGTAAAAACATAATATACGTGTTTCAAAAAAAACCCCAAAAAAAAGATAATTAAAATTTAGCTTATTGCGCAGCTAAATTACAAATATCAGACAAGTGTGTCATATTAATTATATCTTCTTCTTCTTATCGTGTAGGTATAGTCAAGTGTGTGGCGAACTTGGCTAACACTGTTGTCAGTTTTCAAACCGCACAATGGCCTCTGACTTAGTTTTAACGACTGTAGTCAATCGACAACAGCCGGGACCGACAGCTTAACGTGCCCTCCGAAGCACGGAAACGCTCGTGATAAATTGCCACTTTGGTCGCCCATCAGGTTCCCTGCCTCTGTGTATGTTGCTTAACCTCACTGATCGGTTGAGATCAACGAGAGCCACTGGGCTACAAGCGCTTCATGAAACTTTCATTTTGAAAGATGTCAAACCGTGCAACTGATTACTAGGTTGCGACATTTTTTTTTTTTTTTTTTGAAACACCTTGTATACGCGAATTGCGACCCGTGTTAGTATTAAGTATAAGCAGATTGAATAGAAAGCAAAACAGGGTTGAACGTCTATTTAAAACATCTGAATATCAGTCAGAAACACATCTACCAATCCTTAACCGAACGAGCGACCAGTTTAACATAATAACATAAAAATCATGCATTTTCATTTACTTCAATCTTTCCAACCGTCTGTTGATACAAAACCAAACCAATTCAACAAAAAACGGCCATATTTACAGCACGCCAATGTTTGGTGAAGCTGAATTGTTAATATTTCAGAGATTTTAAAATCGCGTTGATTTACTGAGAAAAAGCTTTTTTAAATGTATTGTTGTAACTGGTTGCCAATTCATCTAAGTGCATATAGGATGCAAAAATAAAAATTTTTGGAAGATAATTCTGATTTTCACCTATTTTCTTAAGTACATGAGTTTAAACAAAGCTCTATTTTTAGCCCGCGAAATTGTCTGACTGTGTGAATCCAAATGTAAAGTTTTATCAATACCTACACGATAAGATGAAGAAGAAGAAGACTACATCCAGTAGTCTTCTTCTTCTTATCGTGTAGGTATAGTCAAGTGTGTGGCGAATTTGGCTAGACCTGGTGTCAGAGTTTTCAGACCATACAACGGCCTCTGACTTGGTTTTAACAATTGTAGTCAATCGACAACAGCCGGGACCGATAGCTTAACGTGCCCTTCGAAGCACGGAAACGCTCGTGATAAATTTCCACTTTGGTCACTTGTCAGGTACGTTGCTTAACCTCACTGATTGGTTGGAATCAACGAGAGCCACTGGGCTACGATGCAGTAGTTTCCAAGTATTTATACCACAAATTGGAAAGTGAAAGAGGTTGTTTTAAGATCGTACCAAGTGACAGTTTTTTATCTCTGCCTACATGGTATGGGCATGATGATGATGAGACATGCCATGACTTGAGTTTAAAATACATTTTAATTTTATTTTATTCATTTAATCAACAGCTTTAAGTGTTAACATCTTAACAATACCTGGAAAAATATTTGTGTTGTTGTAATGCTTGAAACTAATTAATTGTTTAATTTAAATGTCGCTAACCCAATGACAGATTACCCCAAGATACATTCAACTATATAAAATATTGAAAAAAATCCGGATATGAAATATTTATGTAGTTTAATATAGACGTGTGTTCGTGTGTGTGTAGTTTTTTGTGAAAAAATTAGAAGTATTTCCACATTCATCCAGCTTTTGAATTTATATGAAAAATTAAATAAACTTTATATTTTTTTACCTCGAATACTAAAGGTACTCCAAATTCTTCGAGTTTAATACAGACGAGATCTTGTCTGTAAACTCAGTCATAACATAATCATAATGTATTCAAATAAAGGGATGTAGAAGGGAATATTCTCATTCTTGCCCTTCCTACCCTCCTGGTTGCCTTACACACGTTCCCAAGAGTACACTTACTATGTCCGTGTGTGTACGTGTATGGTGCTCATGAAAAGCAGAACTTAGTAGCAATCTATATGTGTATAGCATGAGCCATTTGAGTGTAGTGTTTTAATAATGCAGCATGCAGGCAAATAGGAATGCAATACCTGTTTTAGTTTCAGTTCTATTGTTGTTAGTTTTTCATGTGTTACACCAATTACTTCACTGTTTCAATTTAAACTGTTTAAATTTACCACTCTAAAGGATGACGCTTAATTAATCGATAGTTCGTCTGGCTGGATACATGTAGTTCTGAGGGAGCAACCAGGGATCATGCTAATGGAGAAAAAGTCGCCCAATTACATTGAAATAGGCATTTATTAGAGAGAAACCTTACTCAAGTGGCCGAAACCACGGTAGAAGCGAGTCAGAAACACAAATAGTGCGGTAAGACCAGCTAAGCAGTTCGGTTATGAACTTGGAGTAGAGTAAAAGGCTTTCGTAGGAAGTTTATGTAACCTTTATAATTCTCACAAGGTTGCATAATTATACAGCTATGTTAAAAGTGTTAGAGCAGCAAAAACTTAAAAATTTATTTTCGGTATTTACCGATACCATCCATACTTCCCTACTTCATACTAAATCCATACCTGCTTTATACTTCCATATTCCATCCATACTTCAGTATTTACCGAAAATGAATTTTCAAGTTTTTGTTGCTCTAACAATTTTAACATCTGTTTTTACGCAAGCTAGTGAGAACTGTGAAGGTTCAATATTTACATACATTTGAGAGGAGCGTCTCAGTTTGGACTAGCGTCTCAGTTGTTTTTCATGCTGTCTCGATGTCGACCACCCGCCTAAGACTTGTGCGAAAGGGACAATTGCAGCTTTCCGGCGAAATGCCGAGTTTTATTTCCAAAATTATGAGTTAAGGCGTCAATGAATTCCTACCCCAAAAACTTAATGATATCGTACGTTTTTGGCCTCCATCGATTCGTAAGCGTATAAACAAGGTTCGTACGTTTTATTTTTTCCAAAATTGTTCTTAGTTTTTCAACAGTCACCTCTTAAATGTTGAGAATTTTTTTGGCAAAAAATGCTGACTTTTAGTCTCAGATATCTTTTTGTTTAGTAAAAATATCAAAAAAATTAAAACGTACGGACCTAGTTTTTTTGTGTTCCTGACACTATACCAAAATTTCACAAGGATCCGTTGACGTTTAGGGGATGGAATCCATTGACGCCGTTTGTATGGGGAAAAAATACTGAGACGATCCTCTTAAGTCGTTGAACAAAAGTTGTCGTTTATGATGCAAACATTCTAGTCCTTCAAGGTTATTGTTGTTTTACAAATAACCCTGTATTTCAGCCGTCGAGAAATAATCTTTTTAGATAGCAAAAGTACGTGATAATTATGACAACAGCTACTTTCCGAGCTTTGCTTGATTTTAAATTCCTTAAACGTAAAAGAACTTAAAATTTAGACCGTCTTGGCATTTTAAAGTTTTTAATCTTACAATAATTACTAATGTCAAATTAACTCTATTAGGAAAAGTTGTTGGGAAGGAATTGCTAATTAGCTTTGTGAAAAAGTTTTTCTGTAAAGGTTTTAGCTTTGTGAGGTAAAAAAGTGTTTTACTAAAATAAGGTTAATGATAGCGGACCGCTTTGGCAGTTTAAGTCAGTTTTACAAGCTTTTGAATAACTTGCACTATATTGTTTGTAAGTATTTCTGTTCGGGTCAAATATTGCAACTGAATTTTAAAGCAGTTACCCACAACCGAGTGGATTACAATTTCGCATACACGTTTATTTTTTACTAGCATCTCGCTCGGGACTTCATTCCCGTGGGAATTCGGGAAAATTATGTAGCCTATGTTACTCAGGGATAATGTAGCGTCCTAATGGTGAAAGAATTTTTGAAATCGGTCCAGAGTTTTTAAGTTTGTTCGTTACATACAAAAATACAAATCTTTCCTCTTTAAAATATTTAGTATAGATTAGTATAGATGACAATGCAGCTAGGTGACGTCATTCTAAATAAGTATGGCGGACTGCTAAACATGAGAATAGTTATTTTATTTTGCACTTTCATAATATGGGTAGGCATCAGAGGAAAAGGTTTGCTGAGAAGAATAAGAAAAATTAAACTTAAGTTTAAAATAAAAGCTAGTTTAAAAAATCTTTTTAACAATTAACTTCTTTCCATAATACAGCTATATTTCAAGCCGTTTAAAACACAAACATAGTTTGAGAGCACATCTCAAATATAGTTTGAACTCGTCGAATGCATGTGCAATGTGCACTGTTGCACTGCAGAATAATTAGAACATGCTGTATCAAGTTTTAATTGCAAATTTCTAATGATGTAAGTTTCGTGATACGTTTGTGCTACTCCGCCGAGGCAGGGTGGTTCATAATAACTTTGTCTTATTTATTTAACATATGAACCCGGATCTTAGCAATTAATACGCAATGAAATTTTACTCAAGATTTGTTACGCTCATGTAAAACTTAAACGAAAATCCGCCAACTAATAACTCTAAAATTAATATTGTATGACCCCCAACATTCGATTACTTATAACTTTTAAACGGCTAAACCAATTTTGATCAAATGTAGCTAAAAACCATCTCATTTACGTCAGCTTTGAAACAAAAATAAAAGCAACGAAATCGAACCATTTGTTTAGGACCGTCGATGCCACATATTGACACACAGATACACACGTTAAACTTGTAACACCCCTCTTTTTTGCGTTTTGTTTTTAACTGCATTGGCTTTGTAAAGTTTTGTTAAAACATTTTTTTTATTTAAATCTCAGTAGAATTTTGGGTTTCCCTCGCTACAGTACACAATCTCTAGCTCAGCTGTTCCCTAATTCTTTTGGCCACAGAACCCTTTTTGGTTCACCGTTTTTGGGCGGAACCTTAGCTCATACGAGATATCACACCATACTGAGGCTTTTTGGCTTGGTGTTAGTATCTTGTTAGTATACAAGGTGTTTTAAAAAAAAAAAAAGAAATTCCAAAATATAATTTTAAAAGTGAAATAGTCGCAACTCTAGTAATCAGTTGCACGGTTTGACATCTACAAAATGAAAGTTTCATATAATTAATATGACATACTTGTCATATTTGTAATAGAGCTGTGCAATAAGCTAAATTTTAATTTTTTTTTTTGAAACACCTTGTAGTTTGACTTTCACCCGTCCCGCGCCTGTTTACGGCCCGTGCGATGCAAATCTTGAACACCGTGTGTGCAAAAAGCGCGCAAAGGCTAAGAAGGACCTTTTAAGATAAAAATATTTATTTACTTAAAACAAAAGATATTTACTTAACTTAATGTGTTAAATTAAATAACTAGCTAGAACAGAAAAAAATAGATCGAAATCTTGAATTTCCGCGGAACCCCTGAGAGCCTCTTACGGAACCCAAGAGTTCCGCGGAACACCATTCGGGAACCGCTGCCTAGCTCTTTCGACGGTTAATTTCATATTATATGAATTCATTTTCTTTCCCGTCTCGTATATAGCTGTTAAAAGATGGCCAACCTTGTATGCAATAAAAAAATCATACACTGAATGAGGAAAACGAAACAACACACACTTAGTGGATGAATATTTCACAAACCCTCAATATTGAAGACACCGCGTGCAACTTCAAAGAGATTTTATAATAAATATAGAAACGCCAGCAGAATTTATAAGAAAGATTCGGTTTCATAGCAGGTTTTTACATTACATAATATTCAAGGAAAATTAGACTCTTTTTGTATAATTAAAAAAAATGAGAGAGAGAGAGAGAGAGAAATACATTTATTCATGACACGGTACATGTAACATACCTACAACACAACACAAAAAAAATCAATTAACGAATAAATTACATTAAGTAAACATGTAGGTACATGTACCGCATCGGCTCAGCTTAATGTTGTGACAGTGCCATAACGCTGTTAATTCTGCCAACACCCAAAGTGCTTCGGAACGCGTCCCATAAAACAATAATAATACTGTAAAAAAATAATAAATAAAATATTAATGTAAAAGTGTACGAATCAAGGTAAGTAAAAAATATAATAAATTAAAAATTAAATATAATTATAATATAAAACGAGACTAAACTGAATGAATAAATAAATAACGCACAAAACTGAGCTTCACGTCGGTCCGGACATTAAAATTTGTTCGTTCAACAAACTAACTTTGAGTTTATTTTTGAACGTCTTTAAAGACTTTATGATGCGTAAAGGGGGAGGGATATCATTCCAGCATTTTGTAGTTCTATAACGGAAACTTCCGCGAAATGCTGCAGTTCCTTGCGGTCCTTTCTTTTGCGTTAGAATTAGATCATAACGTCCTTTTGGCAATTCAAGATCATTTGTCAACGTCAATCAAATGATAAAGAAATCTCATTGCATATACTAAGTTAGCTAGTTGAATATTTGCAATACGAAAACGGTCTCTATTGAAACGAGATAAGGGCTAGTAGTCAGACATAATTGTGTTATTTATGTCTTAAGTTCCTTCTTCTAATGTTTCTTTACAGAAGTCTACAAGCACTCAACCCTATAAAGAGACGTTAATACAAGGCGACCCGAACCTGTCAACTTGTCAGTGGCTAGTCACTGATATATAACGCACGCCCTAGCGATCGTGTTCGGAATCTCTTCGGATTACTTCGCACCTAGTTGACAAAATCGTTTTCTTTCAAATTCGCAAGTATTACGTCTCTATATAGGGATCAGTGCTCGTAGACAGAAAAAAAAGTCAAAAAAAAAAGTCAAAAGTGTTTATTTCATTGAACATATAAAATGATACTTGAACACGTCAATATTATGAATTACATTAGCACTTTTGGCTTTGCGCCTATTCGCAAAGGTGCAGTCTTCCTCAGGAGAAGAATAGGCAAGAAACTCCGAGGGTCGCTCTTTTTAAGTCAATCATATAAATTTTCTTACTTTTAATTTTAATTGACTTAATATCTGAATAACTCTGGAGCTGAGCAATTTGGAGCTGAGAAAGAAGTCGACAAATGTTAGAAAAAAGCCTTGTATACAGGAAAAGCGGTCAGAATCTACTCATGAGGCGAATACTTCAAAGTGTCACTCTTATTAGCAGTGGTAACACGTAGAAACTTCAAAAAGATTGCGTAAGCACCCCGCAGTACCCCATACGAAGATGCCTCAGTAATAAAGGTCCCCAACACGTTCTGACACGTCCCTGGAATCGGCCAACTTTACAAACTGGCACTTATTTCTGGAGTTTTTCCGTAAAAAGCTCGGAAACCCGGAAAGTGGCTATTGCCACAATTATCACGTATTTTCGCTATCTAAAAGCCGGATTCGAATGTGAACTGGGTCACAACTTTTCAATCGATTTGCGAACGCATATCAAAAAAGTTTCTTTTTGTAGGTAGTTCAGCACTGGAATTATTTTGGAAATTAAGTTTTATGTGACGCGTGTGTGTTGATATGGAGGGTTTCATTTCTGTCTATGTTATTTTCAGATTTTTTTCCAAAATTTTGTTATATTTTTAACAGGCTTCAAAAAAGGAGGAGGTTCTATGTTCGACTGTATGTTTTTTTAAATATATGTTCACCGATTTTTAAAATTCTTTTTTTATTCGAAAGAATCTCTAGAGGTGGTCCCATATAAAATTTATCGAAAATGATTCAGCGCTTTTAAAAAAATCAACAAAAACAAAAAAAATATTACAAACCAGAACATCATTTAAATAAATGAGTGACATTTTCGTTTCTGGTTATCTGCTAATAGGCATTGTAGTCTGCAAAAAATACTAGTTATCTACTTTGTGCGAACTGTTGTTGAGATTGAAGTCGGTGACTCATACGTTTTTAACGTGGAAAATTATTATTCTGATGCTGCTGGTTGGTAAGGTTTGATTGCTTATATAATTTTAAGTTTTTCTCGGCCGATGACTTTTGCGAAAACATACCTATTTGAAAAAAATAAAAAAAATGAAAATTTATTTATTTCTAGAAGTAATTTTTACATTTTCACTTGAGGCCAGCCCAGTAAGCATGAATTTGCTTGTGTTGGGTGCGCCTCGCACAATCCCGGTTTAAATAACAAAATTTCTTAAACAAAACAAAAATATATCTAAATTTACTTAAATCAAAGTGTGTGCAGATGTGTATGTGTGTACGTGCATGTGTGTGGGTGTGTGTGTATGTGTGTGTGTGTGCGAAGGTTAAAATATCGTTTAAGTTTTTAAGTGCGCAGCTGTTTCAAAGTTCATTTTGCAGTCCCAAAAGTATACTGGGTGAAAACAAACCTCCTAGCTTTATTCAAAATCCTGAACCAGTATCACTTAAAGAACACATTATGAAAAAAAACAATTTTTTAGTTTTTCAATGGGAATAGTTCATTTTTTGCCTAAACGTAGACATTACTTCTACACCAGGCACGCGAGGGGTGCGGGTAGCGCTCGGGGGGTGCGCCCGAGTGGTGTCTACGTTTAGGAAAAAACAAATCCCCCCCCCCAAAAAAAAAAAAGTGTTCGGTAAGTGATGCTGGTTCAGGATTTTCAATAAAGCTAGGAGGTTCTTTTTCAACCTGTATAAGTAAATGATAACTCTAAAATTTAAAATGTTGTATTGCCACGAACTTTGATCGTATACAGCTAAGAGCCAAGAACCGCATCAAAATCAGTCCACTCGTTTGGGAACTCCGATGCCGTCGACAGACACACAGATATACATATACACACGACAAGCTTACAACACCCCTCGTTTTTGTCAGGGCTTAAAAAAGGAAAAAAAATACTTTTTTTCGGGACTTTAACCTAGGTATCTTGTTTTATTGGTTATTGTATGAAAACAATATACCTATAAGTAGATATAACCATTTTAATGATTTGCTATGCAGTCCCAAACTGTATTATTAACAAACTAGCTTTCTGCCCGGGACTTCGTTCCCGTGGGAATTTGGGAAAATTATGTAGCCTATGTATTAATCCAGAGTGTCAGCTACCTCCATACCAAATTTTATCAAAATTGGTCCAGCCGTTTGAGTGTAAAAGAGTAACAAACATCCATCCATCCATCCATACATACAAACTTTCGCGTTTATAATATTAGTAAGGATAGTAAGGATAAGGAAGTAAGGATTAAATTACCCACTAATTAAATCTCCTTCTTATCGTGTAGGTATAGTCAAGTGTGTGGCGAACTTGGCTAACCCTGGTGTCAGAGTTTTCAAACCGCACAATGGCATCTGACCATTTAACGACTTTAGTCAATCGACAACAGCCAGGACCGACAGCTTAATGCTCGTGATAATTTGACACTTTGGTCACCCATCAGGTTCCCTGCCTCTGTGTACGTTGCTTAACCTCACTGACCGGTAGAGATCAGCGGGCGCAATACTAGATATTCTGTTTTCTATTCCATAATACATTCACCCCTGTAATAATCAAAGTTTTTCGCCAAATCATGTTTGTTAATCTTGATAGTTGGTAAGAAAGTGTGGCCAATCAGTCGATAGGTTTTTACGTTTGAGTAGGTGTTTGCTTTTCGCGGAGTCACTGTACTAATGAATGATCCTTCATTGTCTGGAAGCTTTATTTGCTTTTTATAAAAGAAGGTGAACTAGTAAGCTTTCGGTAACAAAATAGACTACACATTTCTTTCTTTATTTCTTTTTTGGGTAATTTGATACAATAAATTTTGTGGAATACAATTTTAATTAACTTGAACGAAATCGTAAAGAAGCATAATTATCAAGAAGCATAATTATTTTAAGCAAGATATATATTTACTATCTTGCTTAAAAACTCTAAAATTTAAAATAGTGTAAAACCCCCAGCATTTAGTGCCTTAGATAGTGCCATCCACGAAGACGTGCCCGACCATGCAAACAATCTTAATAATATTTTCGACATATTTGCTCATAAAGTTGGTCTTATGTCATTGTTTTAAGGTTCATAATGATATGTATAACCCAGCCCGTGAGTAATAAAAATAAAGCACAAGTAAGAAATGTTTTTTTTTTCTAAATTTCAGCAAAGAGATCAGATCTTATTTTATATTTAAAATTAAGTGTAATTATTAAACTATTAGTAAATAAAAATATAATTCCACTAAATCATTTAAATTTTACAGAAAATTATAAAATATATAGTTAAGTTTTTTTTTGGCTGTATGGCATACTTGTCAATGTGAATCTCATTTTGCGAGCGAAAAAATAAAAAAATAAATCGCGCCTCTTTTCAGATGTTTTCACTTGGTTTTCACAAACGGCATTTGTATTCATCAGTTTATTATTATTGTCAGAAATACAACACAAAAAATCTCTTTTTAAAGTGCAGAACAGGAAACGTACGGGTCCCGTACGTAGTTTCGAATGACGTTGAAGCGACGCACGCTGTAGCGAAAAACTTTCCGCGTGGTACGTTGGAGCGAAAGTTCATTGAAGCGAACGCCACGAAGTCGAACGACACTGAAGCGATCACCGTTGTGGCGAAAAATTTTTGAGGTCTTGTACGCGGTATCGAATGACGCTGTAGCGATACACGTTGTAGCGAAAAATGTTGAAGCGAAATCTACGAGGTCGAATGCCACCGCAGCGAGAAACATTGAGGCGAAAAACATTCGTAATAGAGAAAATTACTAATTTTTTAAGTGACAAAATAATATCACGTATTGCACCAGACTGGCGACCCAAAAGCCACCTGTGCATAAAAAAATAAGACAGATCATGTAAAGTCCATAAACTTACTTGATATTATTAGTAGATTGTAAGAAAGTTAGTTTCGGATGACAGCTGCAAAAATTAAAACAGCTATGTCTTAACCCTTAATTAACTTCCTGAGTCCCAGGGACTCACATCAAAACTTTAGACATTATTATTTCGCGCGTTTTAGCAGTTACTTTCCCCCCCGTCTCAGTACCTTCCTGTAGTGGCGCGAGCGACGCGGAGCCGGGCGGACGTGCGCGTGCGAGTTGTATGTGGTGAGTAATAAGGTCAAGTGAGTCCCAGGGACTCACTTGACTTTATTACTCACCACATACAATGCATGTTTTTTTTTTAATATGTAACCATACCATTTAGTTTTTTTTATTTTGTTTTTTATATCGCCAGGAGTAGAAAACAAGGCGATTTTGAAAATTCTTAGTTTATTTTTTAATTTTCAAGAATTTTTTAAGATATTGTTACTTTTTGAGACTGATAAGTTTAATTTTGTTAATTTGGGAGAGGATCTCAAAATATTTATCTTTCTTGTTATTTTGTACTTAAAAATAATAAAACAATAAAGAAGAAAACAATAAAAAGGATTCGAATATTATGTGTTTTTATTACAAAAAAAATAAAATAAAAAATGCGAGTCCATTGGACTCATAGAAGGTGTTTACGTAAGTAAACTTCACCTAGTTAATTAAGGGTTAAGTAATTATTCTGGAACTTCCGTGTGCGGGCAAAACGATAGGTCTCGACGAGATCTTCGTTTCGAATGACAGCTGTCAAAATTAAAACAGCCATATCCTTGTAAATAATTATCATAGACCTTCCGTGTGCGGGCCAAACGATAGGTCACGACGAGATCTTCCTTTCGAATGACAGCTGTCAAAATTGAAACAGCCATATCTATGTAAATAATTATCATAGACCATCCGTGTGCGGGCCAAACGATCGGTCACGACAAGATCTTCGTTTCGAATGACAGCTGTCAAAATTAAAACAGCCATATCTATGTAAATAATTAGCCTGGATCTTCCGTGTGCGGGCCAAACGATAGGTCTCGACGAGATCTTCATTTCGCATGACAGTTTTAATTTTGACAGCTGCCATTCGAAACGAAGATCTCGTCAAGACCTATCGATTTTCCCACACATGGAAGGTCCAGAATAATTACTTAAGATGCTGTCATCCGAAACTAACTTTCTTACAATCTACTAATAATATCAAGTAAGTTTATGGACTTTACATGATCTGACTTATTTTTTTTATGCACAGGTGGCTTCCGCGTCGCCAGTCTGGTGCAATACGTGATATTATTTTGTCGCTTAAAAAATTTGTAATTTTCCTTATTACGAATGTTTTTCGCCTCAATGTTTCTCGCTGCGGTGGCATTCGACCTCGTAGATTTCGCTTCAACATTTTTCGCCACAACGTGTATCGCTACAGCGTCATTCGATACCGCGTACAAGACCTCAAAAATTTTACGCCACAACGGTGATCGCTTCAGTGTTGTTCGACTTCGTGGCGTTCGCTTCAATGAACTTTCGCTCCAACGTACCACGCGGAAAGTTTTTCGCTACAGCGTGCGTCGCTTCAACGTCATTCGCAACTACGTAGGGGACCCGAAACGTACGTGGGTACACCGCCAGAAATACTTTCCGAGGCGCAACATGCAAGTGATAGCTTGTTGCCGTCAATATCAAAGGAAAGTTTTTATTTCTTTCTTTCCTCGCAAATGTGTTGAAAAACGTCGTATGACACGCGTGCGCATTGGATATTACATTCTCGGCTCCGTTGAGCTAAACTCGCCTCTAATGTAATATCCAACTTAGCACACTTGTAGCATAATGTGCTATATACCTGGCTTTTAAGTACAACATCCTGAGATTTTCTCGACATTTAAAAAATACTAGTAGAGAAACTTTCGTGACGAGTCTAAAAATTGGCGGGGCGTGTCTTCGTGGATGGCGTTATCTGTACCACATAAGATAAAACCGAAATACAACCGGCCAAGTGCAAGTCGGACTCGCGCACGAAAGAACTCCGTACCGTTACCTATAAAACCGGCCAAGTGCGAGTCGCACTATATAAAAACCATTATCTCTATAAAAGTGGCAAAAAAAATCACATTTGTTGTATGGGAGCCCCCTTAAATAGTAAATTTTATTTTACTTTTTAGTATTTGTAGTTATAGTAGCAACCAAAATCCATCATCTGTGAAAATTTCAACGTTCTAACTATCACGGTTCATGAGATACAGCCTCGGACACACTTTCTATAAAAACGAGCAAAAAATCATGTTTTTTGTATGGGAGCCCCCTTAAATATTTATTTTATTCTGGTTTTTAGTATTTGTTGTAATAGAACCAATAGAAATAAATCATCTGCAAAAATTTCAACTGTTTAACTATCACGGTTCATAAGATACAGCCTGGTGACAGACGGACGGACGGTCGGATAGCGGAGCCTTAGTAATAGGGTCCCGTTCTTTCCCTTTGGGTACGGAGGGTCCCGCGCAAAGGTTTGCTCTCCCTCGTTTTCAATGTTGACATTTTAACATAGGACCGTGGCGCATTACGCGCGCTATCACCATCGTACTCGAGCTGCTTATGTCAAATGACATAAGTCAGTTTAAGACATTGTCTAGGTGGTGTTTTAACCCTTTTAGCGCCAAGAGTTTTCGTCAAAAACGCCCACCATACGCCACGACACGTCCAAAAATTTTTTTTTAATGTCGTGGCGTATAACGATATTAAAGTAAAAGAAATTTTTTTTTGTCTGATATATCAGACTTTGGCGGTGAAAAGATTAATGTATAGTGATAAAGCAGTTATTGCTTTTAACTCTTAAATGGTTGAATAAACTTTGATCATTATATAGCTAAAAACTATAGATAATTTATATTAATTTTGAATTTCTTGTTTTTTTTAAATACGTATAAATATTTAATAACAAACAACAAAGATAAATAAAAAGATTTTAAACACAAACAAGTCTCAATAAAGTAAAGAACAAAATATAACTCAATAAACTTTATGCAGAGTAGTTAACCAATAACATAAACAGTAAAATGTTTACGTAGTACAATAGATATTAAATTAGTTGGCAGAATAATAACCAACCAACGGACCGGCGTAGTTTCTAGACAACTGTTAATTCAGATTTTGTGCTTACTTAGTTAGACTGGAGTTATTCGAGTAAGAGACTATATTATAGATAGCTAGTTAGATATTAAATATGAATACTGTAATGCTTACTTACATATACAGTAAATTAACTTGATGTTCATGGCAAAAGGGAAGAGGCTGATAACTCATAACACAGGGTATCCTAGTGTGAGCATCAGTGCGAAATGTAAACTTTGTAAAATCCCTTATTCATAAATAAATAAATAAATTGTTTATTCACTCTCACAAAGTAATACAGAACAGTATGTAGAATGAAGAACTAGGCAGCTGTTGCGATTTAGAGATTATCACGTTGTGAGAGCCTGGTGTCCGTTATGGGTTAAAAAAAAACTTGTGTTACAGATCACCAGGCTCCCACCCTCTTTGGATATTACAGCAATTTATTAGAAGTAATGAAAACAAAAATAAGGACAAAAACTAAACTAAAAACTACTTACTACTTAGTGTGTCTGCCCAACCCTACGACACAGTCTTGGGATCGGTAATGGTTAGATAACCACAGGGCTGGTGTGTATTGTGTGTGCGTGTGTGTGTGTGTGTGTGCGTGTATATGTGGGTGTGTTTGTGTGTGTGTGTGTGTGCCAGTGTGCTTGCATGTATGTGTGTGTTAGGGTATGTGTGCATTCATTTCATGGGTGTAATGAATGATTCCGTAGCGTTGTAGTAAAGTGTCAAAAGTTAACTCTTAACCATTTTCTTGCACTCACGACAAATTAAAATACGCAAAGGTAGCCTCATAGCTTAACAGCAATCTCTTCCAGTATAGCTAACATAGATGCGTGGGAGAATTTTATCGTGTATGTATGTATGTTGTTGCGCTCTCTCGTTTTATCACAAATCGTTAGTAAGTTAACGCGGCCTTCCACTGTGTCATGCTGGCCCTAATTCTATAATTTTATTTCTTAGTCTTTATAATCCCACAATTTACAGGTTTCCTGACATCGATTTTCCTGTAGAAATAAAATGTCTTTGCATCTATGTAAAGAAAAGGCTTTAGGTAAATCTCTTTCAATCTCTCGGGTGGCAAATCAGTCCATGAAACTGAACAACTTTCCCCAAGGAACATAGGTCAAAATACGAAAAAAAAATTGAGTTCCCATACAAACTTCATCAGCATATAGCGCATTTTGTATGGGAGATCAAAATTGTTTTTTTCTTACAAGGAGGATTTATAATACCTCTCTTTTTTGTCGACGGTTAAAAACAAATAGAGGTAGATTAAAATCTGAAACAGAGCAATGGGAACAAAAACAAAACGAAATATAAATTAGCTATTCCTTTCCAAAAACGCGAACTAAATTTGCATTGATATTGTTATGGTAATCCAGGGCTATTACTCGAGTATATTATTATAGTGTTTTGCGAAACGTGAAATTCAGGAAACTGTTAAATTGTGATAATTTTCATGTTATTCATAAATTGCGGTACCACCAAGTTTTTACTTAGCTAAAGATTAAAGTTTCGTATTTTCTATTGTTATGTTATGATTTTTGCCCATGTCAAAAACGTTAGAATCAACGGATTTCAGCAGATAACCACAAAACAAAAAGTCTTCAAATATAGCGTGTGTATATGTATTTTGTTATCGTTGAATTTTTCAAAAGGCACTGAATTAATTTCGATATAATTTATACGGGACCACCTTTGAAGTATAACCCACCATTCAATAAAAAAACGATTCATAATTGACGTATTAATCGCGTAACAAACATAAAAAAAAACATACAGTCGATTTGAGAACCTCTTCTGATTTCGAAGTCAGTTAGAAATAATTACACGATGCCTCGGACTTCTTTCCCATGAGAATTAGGGGAAACTCTACATACATAGTTTAACAAAAAACATGTAGGGTCTTACTGCGCGCGGTGTATGAAAAGTCACCTCCAAAATCGGGTGATAGTGGCAAACTACCGGGTGTTTACCACATACTAGTCCACCTAAGGAATAAGTGTGCCAAGGCTCATCCTTTTATCCAAAAAACATGAGTTCCCATACGACTTCATACGAGAATCGAAATAATTACAACTCTAATTAAATTTATATTATTTTGGGAATAGCTCCTGCCTAAACTACTGAACCGATTTTGATGATTAAGGTGTTATTGGAAAGCAGGTGATGTGTAGATGTGTTTTCATATGTAAATTTCTGAAATCCTTTTAAATTGGATTCATAAAAATACATAAAACGGAGTAAAACGTCATCGAAGTAACAATTGCCTCCACATCTTTATTAAAATAATCACTATGGCATCCCCTAAGCATGATGAAAATTTCATGCTTTTATCACTCAGAGAACAATTTTTCAAATATCCGCGCAACTAATAAAGTCTCTGTTAACAATAATGAAATTTACGAAATTGAAAATTCATTTCCGTGAAAACGACATAAATTGTGAATTTTTCCTAAGCAGCAAAATTCCAATAATCTTCCGAGATTTTTTCAATTAAAATACATCCAAATATTTTCCAAGCAACAATCTATCACTGTTTACAAATGAACAGCAAGGAATTCCTCAGGCGGTCCATCTTATTTAAAAATTTAGTGGAAAAATTCCTTTTTTTATTATTATTTTACTGATTCCTAATTTTGAAAAAGGTGTTGTTTGTTTTTATTTTCAGGCTTTGGTTACATGTTTGGCGGGTTTTGTGCCGTGTGGTGATCGGTTGAGAATAACACCACCCCATTTCTTTCCGTGGGTGTCGTAAGAGGCGACTTAGGAAACACAAATGAGACCTGCCTCCTATTAATCCACCTAAGGCAACGACACCTCAATTTGTTCTGAATCTTCGTTCTGTGGTCTCATGCGGTATGGTAGGCTTTGTGAAGGGCCGTCTGGTTCGTGACCACCCTCTTACCGAAGTCCGACGCCAAACAGGGTGATGTGTTCCGTCGTTGCGTAGGAGTACCAGTGCCTTATAGGCATTTTCTGGGTTAACTCGCTCCATCGTGAACCTCATCTATGACCTTGGTCAAGATTGAGGTCAAGAGTTAACCCATCTTATAAAAATAATAATAAAAAAAGTATATATACATTTTTTTTAAAGATACAAAGGCCCACACTAAAGTTTTCCCTAGTATCTTGGGTCCCTTGGACTCTATAATAATACAAATAAACACTAACATCCATAACCGGAGAACAAACATCTGCTCTTAATACAAATATTTGTCCCGACTGGGAATCGAACCCAGAAGCCGTCGATAAAAAGGCAGCGCCACTACCACTCGACCAAACCGTAACCGGTTGGTCGAGTGGTAGTGGCGGTAGTAGTGGTAGTAGCAAAACATCATACATGAATTCTAATCTGGGCCCCAATTCTGTAACTTCAGTTGTGTGTCGATGGAATGGTCGCCATTTTATCCGTTCAGGTGGCGAAATTGAGAACTATCCAAATTCCATACATCTAATGACGACTGCTGTGACTGGTGGCGTCACCGCCAACTGAATTTTCAGTTGCTAGGTAGTTTGCAACTTTACGTTCGGTTGGCGGTGGCGCTGCTGGTCGGGGTGGTTGTGAGCAAGTATATGAAAATTAAATAGTTCTCAATTTCGCCACCTGAACATATAAAATGACCTCCATTCCATCGCCACACAACTGAAGTTACAGAATCGGGGCCCTGTTCGTTTTATCACAGCATTCCAAGGCGGTAAACGAAACCTTCTCCCAACTTTTGTTTCGCTATTTCTGTATTCATAGACTATAGGTCTTTCTTTTTTTTTAGCTTGGTTGATAGCTACAATCACACAGGTTCTAAAACAAAAAAACCGGATGTGAATTGAAGAAGGAACGGCTGAAGAAAACCGTTTTATTTTTCTGAACGGGCGCAGTCGGGTGCGCGCGGCGGGTCAAGTGCGCGGTGCTCAACGGATATTTTCGCGCAAAAGTGCAGTGCTTGAGAGGTTTTCAAGACAGAAAATAACAGAAGATCATTCAGATTTGGTCTGAGTTCAGGGTTCTAGTTTTAGCTAACCTGTTCCTTACACGTTATGCGGTAAGCCTGAACTTTGACATTTCCCTATGTTCCCAAAGTTTCCACTACAGAATACCAAATTTAATTTTGTTTTAAAATAATGTTCGTTCATTTTCACAGCAATATTAGATTGCAAATGTTTGGTTATGACATTTTATATTGGCATTTTGGTTTACCTATCTATAGGTACTTCTATACTAATGTAATAAAGGGGAAAGATTTGTATTTTTTTATGTAACGAATAGGCTCCGAAACTAGGATCGATTTCAAAAATTCTTTCACCATTAGAATGCTACATTATCCCTGCGTAACATAGGTTACATAATTTTCTCTAATTCCCACGGGAACGAAGTCCCGAGCGGGATGCTAGTGTTTAACAAAAGATTTTGTAAAAAAACTGGTGTTAATAATACTTTGGGTTTTTAGTTGCTTCATGTTTAATCATATTAAGTAGGTATGTCGTAATAAATTTATTAAAAATTAACACTAAAACTACACACTCAAAGGCCCACATTAAAACTTTATCTTGTGTCGTGGGTCCCTATTTACAGATAGCAGCACGTAATGTTACCCATTTGCATTACAAAAGCCGGCGCTATTATGAGCGAGATAAGGGCGACGTCAAGGTCAGCATGTATAGCCTGATGTGCTGCCGTGTGTACAATGACAGACACGAATACCCATGACTCGAGAAAAAATACCAGATTTTTACACAAATAATTGCCCCGACCGGGAATCGAACACAGGACCCGAGGCAGAGGCCGCGTCACTACAACTCGATCAAACCGGCTGTCAAAATTATACAGTGCCTCTACTGTAATCGTCATGAGCACATACACGTCCCCACCAAGGAGTGTAGAAGTCTGTGCCGGGAGTAAAAGGAAAACACGAAGCTGGTTGGAAGAATAATCAGAGAACACTGGTTTATTTGGCTTATATACTTATGTAGGAGCTTTGATAGAACGAGATACATAGTATGACAACTGATATTTAAGTCTATTATTTGACCTAAAGACATGGGTTCGTCTTACAATACATATCTCTGTCTCTCGTCGGCTTTGACCCTATTATTTGATATTTCGATTACATGCGTCATAGTTAAGGCTGGTTTCATACTACTTACTAGGGAGTGCACACACTACAGGAGCACGGCCTTCCTACGAAGCAGTGAAGAGGGTTTAGTCAACAACGCGGGCCCAATGTAATGTAATCACCAATTATAATAGGTCTTTACCTATGAAATTGCTGATTTTTTCTCAAGCTTTATTTTATTCATAATTTATTTCATTGAACAGCTATTACTAAAATTGTTTTTTATTTAAAATCTTGGCCATATAACGGAGATATTGAGTCAAATTAACACATATTTACTTTAGATTTATTTGCTGAAAAAGAAGCTCAAATATAGCTTTAATTATTTTAATTATTTTTGCTGTACCGTTGTTACAGTTACAACTTTCAATAAAGTAAGTATGACAAAAAATAACTTAATGTCGTGCAAACCTTCCCACAAAATTCTGCTAAATTTGGATTTCGCATTCCCGAGAAAAATCCAAAAACGTTATTATGGAAAATTCAGTTTTCTAAAAATATTGTATGAAAAACGGCAATTTCATAGGTAAATACCTATTATTTGTCTAAACATATCATATGTGCAATAAATCCCATACCCATCCTAACCTATACTACTAATATTAAAATGCGAAAGTTTATAAGGATGGTCACTCCTCCATGCAAATAGTATTGGACGAGTTTTATTTAATTTTAAAAGTAATATAGCTTGGACATATTTGGCGGTACTTCAAGAGGCAACATCAAGATGGGTGACCATTACCATAGTGCCATTGATGTCGAAGCGCTTGTAGCCCAGAGGCGCTCGATGATCTCAACCGATCAGAAAGGTTAAGCAACGTACACAGAGGCAGGGAACCTGATAGGTGACTAAAGTAGCAGTCTATCACGAGCTGTCGGTCCCGGCTCTTGTCGATTGACTACAGTTGTTAAAACCAAGTCAGCCATTGTGCGGTTTGAAAACTCTCACACCAGGATTAGCCAAGTTCGCCACGCGACTTGACTATACCCACACGATAAGAAGAAGAATCGATGTCGATAGAATATAGCTGTTAAACCAAGTCTAAAGCCATTTGACGGTTTGAAAGCTCTGACGCCAGACTTATTCATGTTGATCACTTACTTGATTATACCGACACGATAAAAGTAGGCAGCGGTGAGTAAGTGATGCAGCCGACTGACCTAACGACTCTACTCATAAAAACTACTAATCTATTTAAATAAATCTAAGAACTAATCGTTAAACGTTCTATCTGAACATTCACATTTAATTCTCAACGATATAGGCCTGACATGATGTGGTTGATATGACGCTACATTTGCCAGACATTCTGAGGGTTATAAGATGGAACGTTAAATAATGGTTATAGGTTGTCAGCTTTTCGCCCACGATACAGCAAAACCCTCGTGTCTCATTTATTGGCTTCTACAATAGGGCCTAGGGGAACGGGCGTAGCCAGAATTCTGTTTTTTTAGAGGAGGATACTTTACGGTGTTTCGTAGAGGTTCAACCCCCAAAATCTCTTTAAAGTTCGAGTGGATAGGCATCTTCTGGGTGACCTTGCTACATCTCTGACACATTAAAAAAAACCCTGGTTACGCCCATGGCCTGGGGGGAGTTGACAGCTTGCAAATTCAAAGTTTTTCTTTCTCTCCTAGTCCATCGTAGAAGTTACGTGTTGTGTTACATGTAACTGTTGTAGATAAATAACAAATAAACGACATCATAAAGAGTTTTTAAGTAAATAATTTATTTTTGGCGCTAACGGGACTTGAACCCTCAACCCCAGGATTAAATCTCCAGTGCTTTAAGAACTGCCTTCAAGTCGCGAAATTTCTCATTCCCTTACTAAGCACATTTTTTCGTGCGTGTAGGTTAGCGCCATTTGTGTCTCGTAGAGAACTATAGACTCAACACTATGTCATAGTATAAAAAAATGTTCTTTGTGAATATCCTCTACACCGGGTATACGTTTTAAAAAGTACTAAAACAACTTCAAATTTTATATTTATGTTATTTATACAAAGAATGCCAAAAACATTTGAAATAACAGACAGAATAATGATCATAAATCAACTTAGAAGTTTCAAAAGTGACCTGTGCCGCAACCCGGGAGCTAGCTATCTAAGTTATCTTATAAATAGTATTTATTGCACTTGTAAGCTGTAACTCGGTGATTTACTCTGACGTCAGACAAATGTTCCTTTTCACCTTCAGGATTTATTGAAATAACCTCTTCCCATAAATAACGCTCAGCAAAAATATCCCGCTTTAAAATGGGTTTCAATTTAAATTCCATATTAAGAACTCTGACATTTTGAAGGCGAGTTATTTATTTACCTTGTTTTTTGTTGTTACATTCATTGGTTTTACCACCTCAATCTCAACTAATGGAAAGTACAAATGTTACGCTGATGGCATACCTACGCCCACATAGATTGAATTAAATCTATCTGTCTGTCTCGAATTCTACTGGACGGATTTTTATACGGTTGACACCAATAAACGGAGTGATTTAAGAGGAAGGTTTAAGTGTGCAATTTATTCCCAAAATTACCACGGAGCTACATACATACGCACATTCTATGTTTTTCTTTTACTCTCAGTCCATCATGGAAGTTGCAAGTTGGGAAGCTAGGTAGTCGAAACAAAAGTCATTTATAGAATGTACCGAGAAAAGGTACCTAGATTTTAAATCCTTTCAGGTTATAACATTGTATTGTACCATTTTGATTTAAAGATAAAAAAAACCTATGCGTGCCAACCCGCATATGAAGTAAAACACGGAATACGTTTACCCTCTGACATGAACAAAAAAATCGATTTCAGCAAAAAAAGGCACGGGAATGATTGATGAGTAGACGCTAACATAGGTTGTTACGAACTGAATTTTTGGTTAAGAATGTACCATGCCGTCCACACACTCACGCCGATCCTTTTTGGGGTCGACAGAACGTCATGTAGATATTTTTTGTTACAATTTTGAAGAGGATTGGGCGCCTAATTACGCTCATGTAAGCCTCATTGGAGACTTCAAAATTTTTTTAATTTTTTTATTAAGAATGGGTACGCTCTTGACCACAATCTAGCTCAGGGCAAAGATGCGGTCGAGGATGTAGCGAGTTCACCCAGAAGAAGCCTATTCACTCGTACTTTAAAGATATTCGGGTTGCATGAGTTCGGAAATACAGACACTGGCAGAGAATTCCACTCCTTGGCAGTGCGCAATACAAAAGATGAAGAAAAGCGCTCAGTACGTATCCGAGGTATCTCGACAAGATAAGGGTGATACCCCGCAGTGCGTCTGGACGTCCGATGGAAGAAAGGGGCAGGCGGAATGAGCTCATGCAGTTCCTGAGCACACTTCCCGAAGTACATCTTATAAAAAACACATAGGCAAGCTACTTTGCTTATAAAATATAAATAGACAAGAAATAGACAAGGAATAAAGAAATAAAAGGAAATAAAGGGAATAAAGAACCACCTGACGCTGCTTATCATGGTTTGCTCTTGACCACAATCTAGCCCAGGGGCGAAGATGCGGTCGAGGTTGGAGCAAGCTAATTCGAACGGCACGGTACTTAAAAATTTGAATTACCATTGCCCCTTATGTTCTCAGCTTCTAGTATTACTATAACATAGGAGGCAATGGTAATACAATTTTGCCGTGCCATTTTTGAATTATGAAAAGGCCCTAGATAGTGAAAAATTTGGAGTTTTTTAAATTATAAGTTTTCTTAAAGTCGCTTCGAAATGGGTAGGGAATTGTCAAGTAAAACGGAATTTTACCTTTAAATAATGTTGCGTTAAGTCATGATTCAATAGCGAAACTTTTAGATTTTATATACTTTACTAAGGAGATCGAATGTGTAACTATCATAGGTAACTATGATCTACTTTATCGGCTTGTGCTTAGCGGATAGCTCTACTTATGAGGGCCAAAATTTTTTTTTGTATTTCGACCTATCTTCATAAGAAAGTGGTTCAGTTTAGTGGGCTGATTGAAATCCATAATTTTCGCTGAATAATTTAAAGTTAATATACAACTAGGTCATAAAAAAAACAATGTCAATGAGTTGCAAAATTTGACATACGTTGCGCTGCATTGTAGAAGCAGTTTTTTAATGGAATTGGCCTGCAAGACTGTATTCACGTCTCTATTTGGAGCAGGCAGCTGACGTCACCGCAGTCCCTACAAATTGATAGCTGCTCTTTGACGAAGATATATGACTTGGAGATACGCCATTTTGCTTCACTTCAGTTGAATACTTGTGTAACAGGTTATTGAGCAGTATATGTGCGCAATACTGGGCATCTTTGACCAAAAACTTTGATAAATGCTGAGCCAGCGCCATTTTCACTGACATGATACACGCAACACCAACCACTCACACATACACATACACACACTCACACACACACACTCACACATTCCTACTCACTCTCAAACACAAACTATACTCTTCCAAACACATTAATTTTAATTACCTAATCGTTAAAATACAAATGTTTTTATTTTTTTAGTTTTTGTAATTGTGTGTAATATGTCAGTTAAATAAAAGTTTTATCTATCTATCTATCTATATATTAGGTAGGTAAGGCACACGTGGAGACTGGTGCCTGAATAGACGTGAATCTGTGCTTCAGGTCACCAGAGCCCCAGGTGTACATCCCTGATATTATTCGTAGGCTTAGCTAAGTTTATAAAAACATAAGCAAGTAATACGTGTTGGTTGCTATCTATTGACTTCTAGACAATGTTGTATTCTTTTAGTGATAGATGGCTGGTTGGGATTTTTAGTTATGTTTTAGTTTGTTGTATATTAGAGTTATGTTTTTCCGCCGTGTGTTACCACCCCATTTCTTTCCGTGGGTGTCGTAAGAGGCGACTAAGGAAACACAAATGAGACCTGCCTCCTATTAATCCACCCCAGGCAACGACACCTTAATTTGTTCTGAATATGAGGTGTCGTCCTATGGTCTCATGCGGTGTGGTAGGCTCTGTAAAGGGCCGTCTGGTTCGCGACTACCCTCCTACCGAAGTCCGACGCCAAACAGCTTGCTGTGTTTCGTCGGTGCGTGGGAATACCAGTACCTTAATTGGCATTTTCTGGGTTAACTCGCTCTATCAACGACCTCATCTATGACCCATCTTATAATATAAAAAAAAATGTTTTAACTCATGTTCCGGATACACCCCTGGCAGTATGACACAAAAGTAAACAACAGACAGACAGACAAAGAAGACAAAGTCAACACCCGGCTGCATGAAGAGGTTTCCGGCCCTTGTAATGCTTCATGTTTTTCGCCCATGAAAACCTCTCAGGAATACATTTAGGAACTAATTTAACGTTCGCAGCTCGGCGCTGAAAATTTAAGTATTACGCGATGCGAACAACGTCGGAGCATGAATAGTTAATCCATATTTATTACACCAGCGTCTGTATTATTCACTCGGTACTCTCGAACATGTTGTGAAGTCTACCATAGTCCACCACGCTGGCCCAATGTGGGTTGGTGAACCGCTCGTTTTTCCAAAATGAATTTTGTTGGACGGGCGGGTTTCATCAAGATGTTTTCCTTCACCGTTGAGCAAGTGATAATTAGAAATCCGTACATAAATCCGAAAAGACGAATTTTGTGGTACAGGCCCGCACCAGGATTTGAACCCGCGACCTTCGGATTACAAGATTACAAGACAAAGCACACAATGTCAAATTAAATTAATTAGTCAGTTCAGCTTAAGTTATGATCGTCACAAAAAACAATAATAATAATAAAACGTTTTAAAAATAAAATAAATTAAATTAAATGTCAACAGTAAATGATAAAGCAATGTCAAAAGAAATAAATTAAAATATAAATTGTATACATAAGTACACTACCTTAATTACTAATTAAAATTAAACAATTTTATAAGCGATATAAACATGCATTTTGAGATATTTCAAAAAATTATCAATGTCAAAATTTAATGTCCATATATTCTTTTAATGTATAAAATTCATTTTCCAATTAAAAGTTTTTCAGTCGGCGTGTAAACGTTTCTTCATTACTTTCCTTTCTTATGTCAGTAGGCAGGTGCTCATAGTAAGTGGATCCAATCACACGCGGGTTTTTCGTAGCCATTTTTGTACGGGTGTCTGGCTCATTACCAACTGGGCTACCACCAACTGGGCTATCACCGCTAGCGAAGTTGTTCTTACACTTTCCGTTATAACTCAAAAATCAAAATGTTTAGTCGAATGGTAGCGGCGCTGACTCTTGATCGACGGGTCCTGGGTCCGATTCTGTTTTTTACAAATATTTGTGTAAAAATAGATGTTTGTTCTCGGGTCATGGGTGTTTGTGTTTGTCTTTGTGTTTGTTTCGAGGAACCCACGACACAAGGGAAAATCTTATAGACGGAGATCCCAGGGCCGCCAGACCTTACTTATTTTAACATAAACCAAATGTGTGGGAAAAACGTAGTCAAAGTTCTTAATTTTATTTTTTGTGTAAGGCCCTAAATGTCAGGGGTTATAAACGCTACACACTCAAAGGCCCACACTAATAGACCAAGATCCCAGAGCCGTCAGGCCTTACTTATTTTCTCATAAACCAAATGTGTGGGAAATATTAGTGCGAGTACGTACTAGTAAGGTATGAATACCAGCAAACCTGGGCCGACGGCCAATTTTCAGCTATCAGGTTCTGAAGGTACTTTTAAAAATTACTCACTTGTCTTGAAGTCTGGCTGCTGATGTCTTATAGAATATAATTAATTAAATATAAAAATAAATGTTCAACACCGCCAGACGCAAGTAAATTTACAGTACAATCTGAGCCATGATTTTTGTATATGATGTTCAGGGAACTATAACAATACTTTTTATAGCACTCAGACTTCAAGACAAGTGAGCAATTTTTGGAAGTACCTTCAGAACCTGGTAGCTGAAAATTGGCCGTCGGCCCAGGTTAGCTGGTATTAATACATTACTGGTACGTACTAGCACTAATATTTCCCACACATTTGGTTTATGAGAAAATAAATAAGGCCTGGCGGCTCTGGGATCTTGGTCTATTAGTGTGGGCCTTTGAGTGTGTAGCGTTTATAACCCCTGACATTTAGGGCCTTACACAAAAAATAAAATTAAGAACTTTGACTACGTTTAAAAATGGCTGTAAGGACATAGATTCCTTTGCCTTTCCCAGAAGGGATAACAAAATGACATAATTCAGTCTAAGTGGTGTTTTGATATTTTGTCAATGACTAAATAAACCTTTGAGTATGTAGTATTTTGAAATAAACAAATACTACATACTCAAAGTATTTTGTGCTACTGGCAGAATCATTGTCATCAGACGATGGATTGCCATTAAAATATTTTGTGCTGAAAAGTAGTTATTGCTCATAACTCTGAAATGGCTGAATTAATTTAGATTTAATATAGTTATAAATCATCTTGATTACGTCACTTTCAAACAAAAAAAAAACGCATCGAAATCAATCCATTCGTTTTTTTTTATTAGACTCACCAACAGTTACTAAATCATTAAAAACAATATAATCACTTACATTAGTAACTTATCTTAATGCCTAACTAATTAGGAGCTACGATACTATAAACAGAGACACAGAAATACAGATACACACGTCAAACGTATAACGTCGTCGTATTTTTTGTCAGTAGTTAAATAATAATGCATATACATCTGAGAGATAAAAGAGTGATGGGTCTCTTTTCAATCAAGATTACTAGCTAAGTCAGAGAATTGACTAACATTGATTCAAAAATTTTTTTTAAATGAAATTGTGTACTTTTAAGAAGGTTTTTAAAAAGGTCACAAATATACAATAATACGTGACTCTAGAACATTTCGTGACTCTAAAACATTTTCTCTCAGCTCAATGTTTACCGATTTTCAAATGAACAGTACAAATTGTACTAACAAAACTCGCACGGCCTAAACTGAGCCCTTGTTAAAATTTAGCCCGGCTCTCCCATGGGTGTTATTTATTACGCACAAACTCGCAGAATACCAAATACATGTAGTGGCTAATTAATCTGAGAATACAAATCTATAGTCTGTAGCGAGTGTTTAGATGTTGAATTTAATTCGTTGCCTCAATTATCTGTGACTTTTGAGAATCCAATTGGGCTTAGTTTGTCGGCTTATTTTTCTCACTCAACCACACACACACACACACACACACACACACACACACACATTCACACACGCTCAATTTCCCTGTCTACTTATTAATAAATTTAACAATGTAAATTAAACTATAACTATATTCCCTCACTTTGATCACCTCGATTAAATGCATCGAAGGCAACTTGTTTTTGAACCCTGCGATACAAGCTTGACTAAGTGCAGGGGTCACAAGAAAACGATTGTATACATTTTATCTTATTTTCGTCTTTTGTAAATATTTTTTGTAAACTTCATTTGTAGTTCAATTAATTACATGTCAAAACTTAAAACTACTTAATAAAATTAAATTTGAAACAAAAAGTTCAAGTCAAAATCCGGCCCGAGTCTCACCCGGAGCAAAGGTCCCCATCACGCTCGCAGCGTTACCGCGTTGAATCGCGATGGAGAGTCTTTGGACCAGGAAAGACCCGGCGCGCGGATCACCCCTTCTGTCCATTAACCTTTTGCCGATATCCCTAATAAGCGCTTTGGCCTCACTGCCCCAAGGCCCTGCGGTCTCAAAAGCGACGGGAACAAAGGTATACGCGGCTTTAAGAGCCGCGTACTTAACGTGTTTAAGCCTGCTCGCCGCTTCCGCCGCTGCACCCGCCGCACGTGAAGTGATGTGAAGGTGCGAAGGGGCAAATGTGCTGACGCACGTGGCATCCCATATAAGGCTCCGCCCCTTGTCCCACGGAATCAAAGTGAGGCCGTCTTTTTGTAGTAATAAATATTATTTTATTTATTTATTTTAAAAACCTAATAAACTTTCAATATACGTTGTCAAAATCTTTTTCTAATATTCCAATATATATACTGCGACCGACTTTGTTCAAAGCTCGTATGAAGCCACGGCGTAATACATTCAACATGTAGCAAAGTTACCAGGAATTCATAACTCCAACCTACTATGAAATTCAGTTTCATATACCACGTAAATAGTCTAGAAAAACACCGAATAAGTTGAGTTCGCTATATGAACGCGTGCGTCAAAGCCCGTTCAAGTTTGCGGGCCAAGTTATGCTGTATTTTATTAGATGACATCCACATATTTCCATACATATTTTTTCCCCAATATATGTGCATATTTAACTTGCGAAAATGTCCACGAAACTTACGTATTACCTGAAAAGTAGAGTGAAAGAGAGGTAGAACAATATTTTGATATCGATCATTGATGCTCTATTTGAAGCTCACTGCCTTCGTGATGGGTAGCAACGTATGCTGAATATTCTACCCACGATATTGATATTATGTGTTACGTATTTTATTGACGTCACACCCACACGTAGTAAACACATAACATATAAGTTATGTGACAGGTTTTGAGCACGTTTTGAGAGGTCTTGAGGTTTTGAACCTATGAAACATATAAAAGTGAATTTGAACGTGACCGAAACATTAATGTCATTCTAAGCTAAGTGAGCCGTTTTTATGTAGTATGTTGTGTGTCCCTACTATTTGTTAAGAGACTCGATAGTCTATAAAAATATAAAACAACATAGACTTATAAAAGTTTTCGGGTCATCGCCATCAAGGTCTACCGCGTTCCGCCCGGAAACGAATTTGTCGGTGGTTATTTTTATGTGGTGTTAAAAACCCATTCGATATGTTGAAAACCAATTGTATAGGTCGCTAACATTACCAACTGGTCTAGGCGCTAGTGAAAGATTGGATACATCTTCAGTCATTACTTGACAAAAAGAACAAACTTCTTCTTCGTATCGTGGTGTTGGAATCCATGACATCAAAAAACCTATGTCGATTAAAAAAATGTCATGTCATTCAATGCAGTGCTGTCGTGTAACTTATATTAAATATTTAACTTACTGACTAATGCGTTTATCTGCATTAAAAGGCTTCCAAGACACTTCAGGTTATGGGCCCAGGACCCTATAGCCTGCTAGTGCAGTAAAAATTACTGCAAAATCAATACAATTACTGATGTGATGGTACAGTCAAGTATGTAGCGAACTTGGCTAACCCACCAGAGTTGTCAAACCGCACAATGGCCTCTCGTTTTACCGATTGTAGTCAATCAACAGCAGCCGACACCGACAGCTTAACGTGCCCTCCAAAGCACAGAAACGCTCGTGATAAATTGCCACTTTGGCGAAAGAGCAAACATATCCCCCTTTATTTCAAAGGTCATTGAGTGTAAGGAGAAATCTCGGTAATATGTCGTGAGATGCGCCAGTTTGGCAAGTCTGCGAGAGCGGAGATAACTTTGGCCTGTTGTGTTCCTGCTGACGTCGTCTACCGGTTTACCGAGATATTTTTAACCCTGCCACAAAAACGGGGGTGTTATAGGTTTGACATGATTTTGATGCGGTTATCTCCGCCCTCACAGGAGATATCTTAGCCTGTTTTGTTCCTGCTGACGTCATGTACCGGTTTACCCTGATACTACTGGTTGATGTTTTTAACCACCGTCGCAAAAAGAGAGGTGTTATAAGTATAGTCTTGATCTCTAATACTGCAATCGGTCTAGATGCTAGTGAAAGAGTGGATACATCTTCAGTGATTACCTAAACAGAACAAAAACAACATATGTATCACCCTTTGTTTCTAAGGTCCGTGTTACAGAACGCGATTTAGACTATACTTAAGTAGCAGTCTTCTATGTAATATTTGATAATGAGAGAAAAAGACAATCAATACTTAAGTATAGATCAACCCTTGAGTCTTCTTCTGTAATACAGGCCTAAGTGTCATCACGTGTGAGGACAAAATCTCGGTAATATGGCGTGAAACGCGCCAGTTCGGCAGGGGGGGGATAACTTGGCCTGTTGTATTCCTGATGCTGACGTCATCTGCTGGTTTACCCTGATGCTACTGGGCGATGTTTTTAACCCTGCCACAAAAACAGAGATGTTATTAGTTTGGTATGTGTATCTTATGTGTCTGTCTGTGGCATCGTACCTCCTAAACCACAGGTTCCCAAACTAGCGGCAACAGAAATCATCTGTGAAAATTTCAACTGTCTAACTATCACGGTTCATGAGATACAGCCTCGGGCAGACTTATCTATAAAACGAGCATAAAAATCACTTTTTTTTGTATGGGAGTTCCTTAAGTATTTATTTTATGATTTTTAGTATTTGTTGTTATAGGGCACATAGAAATACATCATTTGCGAAAATTTCAACTGTCTAACTATCACGGTTCATGAGATGCAGCCTGGTGACTGACAGACTGACGGACGGACGGATGGACGGACGGACGGACGGACAGCGGAGCCTTAGTAATAGGGTCCCGTTTTTTTCCTTTGGGTACGGAACCCTAAAAAACAGAATAACAAAAACAAAAGATGATTGCTCCTGTGGTGTTCCAGCGTTTTTGAAATAGAAAATATTGATATGCAAACTCCTTTGCTTTTGTCTTCAACAACATGAAACTTCCATAAATGTAATAGTGTAACTTTAAACAAGTTACAGTTAACAATATGGTAATACGGGTGTTGTATTCAAACTGTTACTCAAAGCCCGTTTTCAGCGGTAAGTGGAAATAATTCACAACTTTTCCATTAAATTTCACACTCGGCGGTAGTTCAAAAGTTGTGTTTTCGTCCCATATATTGTATGAATAAATACTTCCAAAATACATCATGAACCACGTTTAGCTATCATATTTCTATGCTGAACTGGGTTCGAAAGAAAAACAGAATAAACCAGCTGTCAGACCATTCTAAGAATACTGTAATAGTGAAAAAAGAGTTTTGTGGATTTTGCTGATTTTTGGAAGTAAGGCGAAAAAACTAAAAAGTTTTTTCAACTAGGAATTCCGCTGTTAGAGGATATCCAATATCTACAATACACAAAAGCAAGTTATTTTTTTAAGTTTTTAAGCCGAAAAAGTTTCAAGCTATGAAATCCCTCTGATAGGCAAAGGATCTACGTTCTTCTTATATTTTATTTTAAAGCAATTATTTTTAAAGCAAATCCAGGTCATAACGCCATCCATTTATTATGTGGCACCCAACATTGTTTAAAAGGCTTTATTTCTAAAACTTACACAATGTTACCAATTTTTTTTTGCCTATATACGTTTCCAGCGAGGTGCACGGGCCTCTCTTCGAAACACGAAGAGGATTTAGGCCATAGTCCACCACGCTGACCTAGTCCGGGTTGGTGGACCGCTCGTTTCTCGAAAATGAATTTTCTTGGATGGGCGGGTTTCATCACGATGTATTCCTTCACCGTTGAGCAAGTGATAATCATAAATCTGTACATATATTATATCCGAAAAGACAAATTTCGTGGTACAGGCCCGCATCAGGATTTGAACCCGCAACCTTCCGATTACAAGTCTGGCTCATTACCAACTGGATTATGTGTGCTGTGCTGTTATCACTAAAATATTATAATTTCTGAATTGTTATGTTTTAACCCTGTCTGTTCGCAACAGCGAATCAGGATGTGTGCAATAAATAAATATCGGTCCACCTAAACATTGTAGACGTTTTCTCTTATTAATTTAATGCACAATAATTTAATACTCTCGTATTGTTTTCGTATAAAACCTTAACGCTCCACAAAAGATTACGGAGGTAATCGTTTTCCGATTGTATCAGAAAGTGCTGACTAATGAAATTGAACAAATGACCCCGGGCACTGAACGGTGTGCTCCTATTTTAAGAATAATCAATTCTTTCTATAAATGGTAGCTGTTCTTTTTTTACTGACTTTCAACATAATAAGCTTCTATAGACAAACGAGATATCAAAAAAAACGTCTCGGTAGTTAACAGCTTTTATTTTTCTACTAGCTTTCCGCCCGCATGGACTAAAAGTTATATCGTGCCCAGAGCTGTGGAATTAAATTTAGCCTATGTCCTTCCCAACGTTTATCTCTGTTTCAAATAAGGTTCAGTAGATTAGGCGTTAAAGCGTAACAGACAGACAGAGTTACTTATATTATTTGTGCTTTCGCATTTATAATATTAGTAAAGAAGTAGGGATAGGAATTTTTAACTCTATACCTAGGTGCCAGGGTTATAATTAAGTTGAACTAGAATATTTTCTTCGTCTTCTTCTTCATATAACCCAAATCTCTTTAAGGTAAGTCATCTTATATGTGAGTTTCCTACATCTTCGACCACATTTTCGCCCCTGAGCTAGATTATGGTCAAGAATGAAGCCTTTCTCTATTAAAAATAATTTTCCACGTTATAAAAACGTATGAGTCACCGACTTCAATCCCAACAACAGTTCGCAAATGTCACTCATTTATTTAGATGATTTTCTGGTTTGTAGTATCTTTTTGTTTTTGTTGATTTTTTTAAAAGCGCGAATCATTTTCGATAAAATTTATATGGGACAACCTCTTTCGAACAAAAAAATAATTTTGAAAATACAGTCGAATTGAGAACCTCCTCCTTTTTTTGAAGTCGGTTAAAAATCGACTAGCATGAAGCTCCTAGTCGAGACGAATCAAATGAGCACAAACACGGCGGAATTGCTTTATTTTATTACAGAGTTCTCATGGCTATTTACCGTCTCCATCATCAGACCCTGAATATCACATAGGATCGGAGTCCTTATTAATTAGACTCAAACACATTCAAATTCGATGGTATTACATAATTTTGTTACAGAGATCCCATACTCCTAAACCATTCATTATCAGCTTCATCATCAGCTCAGGAACATCAGATGGTGACAATTAGATGCAAAAATCTACATAGATTAAGATAATTTCTGATAAACAGTGTATATGCCTACAAAATTTGAGGGTTTCCCTCGATTTCCCCAGGATCCCATCATCAGATCCTGACCTGGTGACAATGGGACCACCTCTGACGTATGACCTACCAAATAAAAAAAGAATTATTCAAATCGGTTTATAATTGCCGGAGTAATCGCGTAACAAATATACAAAAAATAATAATAATAATAATACAGTCGAATTGAGAACCTCCTCCTTTTTTGAAGTCGGTTAACAAAAAATAAAATAAATTAAAAACATTTTCGACCATTTTGCGACAGAGTTTATGTTAAAAAAAAATCTAATTAAATACGTATTGTCAAGAGACTTCTCTATGGTGTATTAATATAATGTTTTTGCAGTTCTAATATTAGCATTGTGAGAAATTAATATTTAAAAAGGTTAGCTGACGAGGGTCTATTGATTGAAACCGTAAGATACAAGCCCCTCAGACTGAATCAATACCGCAAAAACTTTTTCACCTTTATTTGATACCTTCCCGTCCCTATTTTTAATGGAAGCCATTTCAGAAATGTTTTTAACGGGTAAATAAAGGAAAAAGGCTTCCATTTGAGGTAAATACAGGTATATTTTGTCGGTTTGGAATTAGATCTGAGCCTTTGAAGTCGTTATTAGGGCTACGGTAGAACCAAAATACAACGCTTTAATTAGCTAAATGGTTTATTGAGTTTATGTTAACAGCGTACTAACGATAACAGCGCTGTAATAGTTCGTTTACGTAGTTGGTAGTATTTGATCACCTTTCTTACTAAAGGATATTACCAACAAATTACCTTCTTTTTGATTGCTTAAACTTTTAAATAACTGAACTTACTTTAATGAAATATAGCTAATATCCGTCTCTATTGCGTCAGCTTTCAAACAAAAAAATCGCATCGAAATCGGTCCATTTGTTTAGGAGACAGACACACAGATACACTTACATACAGATACATACGTTGAAACTTATAACACCCCTCTTTTTTTGTCTGAAATTAAAAATATAAATTGTTAAATGTTGGAACATAAAACAACATGAAATCAAGATACCGTCATAAAAGTCCATCACCCTGACAGACGGTGCTTCCAATTTTAAACAAAAACAAAATATAAATTCTCCATTTAAAATAAAACAAAAATGGCGGATGCATGAACTCCACCGAGACGCGCAGTTAACCGTCACTTTGACGGACCTTTTATGAAGGAAATACGAGTTTGTTTCTTTTTTTTGGACGCCATCCCTCGTGCATATTAATATAAATGTTGTGTGACAATCCATCACGCAGACGGACTGGAATAGGATCATTTTTGAGAGAAATTCGTGGGAAAATGTTAAAATGTTTTTGTATATCTACGAGTACATTTTTGTGTTACCTACAGACAAAGAATCGGGGCCGATTCTGTAACTTGTGTGTCGATGGAATGGTCGCCATTTTATCCGTTCAGGTGGCGAAATTGAGAACTATCCAAATTTCATACATCAAATGACGGCTGTTTTGACTGGTGGCACCACCACCACGGGTTTTTTTATTATAAGATGGATGGGTTAACTCTTGACCTCAATCTTGACTATAAAAGTCAAAGATGAGGTCGACGATGGAGCGAATTAACCCAGAAAATACCTATAAAGGCACTGGTACTCCCATACGCACCTACGGAACACAGCAAGCTTTTTGGCGTCGGACTTCGGTAGGAGGGTAGTCGCGAACCAGACGGCCCTTTACAGAGCCTACCACACCGCGTGAGACCATAGGACGACACCTCAGATTCAGAAAAAAAATGAAGTGTCCTTGCCTGGGATGGATTACTAGGAGGCAAGTCTCATTTGTGTTTCCTTAGTCGCCTCTTACGACACCCACGGAAAGAGATATAGTGGTGTTATTCTCAACCGATCACCACACGGCAAACATTTTCAGTTGCTAGGTAGTTTGCAACTTTACGTTCGGTTGGCGGTGGCGCTGCTGGTCGGGGTGGTTGTCAGCAAGTATAATATGAAAATTAAATAGTTCTCAATTTCGCCACCTGAACTGATAAAAGGGCCTCCATTCCATCGACACCCAACTGAAGTTACAGAATCGGGGCCCTGTAGACTTGATTAAATGCCCATCACGCTGGACTATCAGACATATGAAGCTACACAAACCAACGAGACCGAAAGTTTCTAGAATTTGAATGTATATAAAACGGCGCGGCACTCTCTCGTAACCCAGTGTCGCACGCTGATCTGAACCGATCAGTGAGATTAAGCAACGTACGCAGAGGCAGGGATCCTGATGGGTGACTAAAGTGGCAATTTAAGACAAGCGTCGGTCCCGGCTGTTGTCGATTGACTACAATCGTTAAAACCAAGTCAGAGGCCAAGATTTGGCGGTTTGAAAACTCTGATACCAGGGTTAGTCCAGTTTGCTACACACTTGACTGTGCCTAAAAGATAAGCAGAAGACGGCGCGGCAAAAATGTATTACCATTGCCTCCTATGTACTAGTGATAATAGAAGCGGAGGGGGCAAGGTAATACAAACTTTGCCGTGCCGTGCCATGCCGTTCGAAGGATAAAAAGCGCCAATTATGTTTATTTATGTAAATAACCCCTTCCATGCTGAACTGGGAGTGAAAGCAAATCTTAGACAGTGCCAGCTACCTACTCTTCCCAGGTATACAGTAAAAATCTATAAGATGGACTCGAGGTTTTGCTGTATAACGGGCGAAAAGCTGACCACCTTTCACCATTATACAACTTGTTCCATCTGATAACCATCATAATAGAAACACTAGCTCTTTAGAATAATTGATGCTCTGCCTACTCTGTTACGGATTATAGGCGCGAGCGTATAACAAAAGCTCTAGCTACACTGACGCGGTCAAACGCTGCGGCTAAACCGAGCGGTTTATAAATGGTTCCATCATCCGCCTCGCAGCGCGTCGCGTCGCGTCAGTCTCTAGGGGGCCGTTACTTTAGCCAAAGTAATGAAAACCGTACCACGCGCACCACAGGCCAGAAAGATGTTTTTAGAAAATTCATACATTTTAAAGATTTATCTGCTATGTCTCTTGTTGTTTGAGGAAATCTGCTTTGTGTTCCTTAATGGTTTAAACCTAACCTATGCCTTTGATTTCATAATATTCCACTTTATTATATACAAGCATTTCGCCCGGGACATCATTCCCGTGGAAATTCGGAAAAATTATGTAGCGTATGTCCATCAACAATCAAATATTTCCTCTTTATTATTAGTATAGATTAGCATCCCGCTCGGGACTTCGTTCCCATGGGAATTCGGGAAAATTATATAGCCTATGTTACTCAGGGATAATGTAGCATCGTAATGGTGAAAGAGTTTTTGAAATCGGTCCAGTAGTTTCGGAGCCTATTCGTTACATACAAAAATACAAAATCTTTCCTCTTTATAATATTAGTATAGAAAAAACTAAAACAATTTTTAAGTAAGAAATACTTTTACGACATCACTGAATTTTTCAAAAATGATAGTAAGTAAATAAATGTGTAATGTTTTTATTAATAATTTTTATTAATGCCCTAACAGGGTTTATGTGTGTTCAGATATGGATTGACGTGCCATCTTTAAAAAAAATGTTGAATGATATCATAGATGGCACATCAAATATAGTTGACTTATTGTGAACAAGAGCGCTTCCCGCCCACCACGCCTACTCATTCCGTAACTTAAATTCGTTACTTGAGCTGCTTAGTGAATTTCGTTAATTTGTCTACTACTCGTAGTTTAGTAAGTATTTTAATATCTATGCTTTGTCAATAGGTGGTGTGCCAAAAATATTTTGTCACGTGCCAATGGGTTCGCCATCCCTACAGGCCAAGTACAACAGTGACAGCGCCGCGACAACACCGCGGTCCTATGTCAAAATGTCAACATTGACAACGCCAAAGGCGAGTAAGCCTTTGCGCGGGACCCTCGCACAATCAAAGTGAAGTTTCAGCGTGAGACGAGCGCGAGTTTGTCGTTATCGTGCTAGAGCTGCTGAGCTATGTTATCTTAAGACTTATTTATACCACGTAAAACAATAAATGAATATGAAACCCGCGAATTTGTTCCAGTGGTCTGAAACCTGTCAAAGCTGCCAACCTAGTAGAAACAAGTTACACAGTTTACAGTTAATCAAAACTGTTCACTCCAAACTCGATGTGCTAAAACCGGGTTAAAAGCTGTGGTTTAAATTTTAAACGTAGCATGCAAAATAGGTCGAGGCGGTGTCCAAAATAATTGAGTTGTGACCTAATAACCTAGCCTAGCCTAAGCTAGTTTGAGTCTCAAGAGTCAATCGCTCAGTAATTAACCACCCTACTCTGAATAAATGGGGAATAGTAGCAGTGGGAGTGAGATAGCAAACTAAGTTAGTATTCTGTCAGTTTACATTGTGACGTAGATTCTCTACAATTCAATTCTTTGAAAATGCCGTTGACAATCGTGATTTTGCCAATATCAGCAGGCCGAGTCCGATAGTGACAGCGCCGTGACAACACCGCGGTCCTATATCAAAACGTCAACATTGACAATGCCATAGGGCGAGCAAGCCTTTGCGCGGGACCCTCGCGCAATCAAAGTAAAGTTTCAGCGTGAGCCGAGCGCGAGTTTGTCGTTATCGTGCTAGAGCTGCTGAGTATTTTCATCTAAATTAAAATGTAGAATAACGAAAGTTTAACCCCCAAACCCCCCTCCCTGGCTACGCCCATGGTATGCGGCAGTAGGCTTTGAGCGATAAAACTATGTCCTACCAATTATGATTCTCAATTTTCTAAAAATTGAAGTGTAAAAAACAGCAACTTTTTTTTTGATGAGGTCAACGATGGAGCGAGTTAACCCAGAAAATGCCTATAAAGGCACGTGTACTCCCACGCACCGACGGAACACAGCAAGCTTTTTGGCGTCGGACTTCGGTAAGAGGGTGGTCGCGAACCAGACGGCCCTTTACAGAGCCTACTAAACCGCATGAGACCATAGGACGACACCTCAGATTCAGAAAAAAATGAAGTGTCGTTGCCTGGGATGGATTACTAGGAGGCAGGTCTCATTTGTGTTTCTTTAGTCGCCTCTTACGACACCCACGGAAAGAGATGGGGTGCTGTTATTCTCAACCGATCACCATACGGTAACTACACACACGCACGTTGGTGTGTTTCACAAACTTAGTATTAAACTCACGCCTTTGTCCCGTCGGGGTAGGCAGATACCACAGATTCCATCTGGTAGGATCCAAATACAACTCGCTTTCTCTATATGTTTGATTCGCTTCAAACACGCTCGTCGGATTCGAGTACATTAACAAGTTTATTACAAACTAGCTTCCCGCGCGGGACTTCGTTCCCGTGAGAATTCGGGAAAATCATGTACACTATGTCCATCCCAGATAATGTAGGATTCTAATGGTGAAAGAATTTTTCAAATCGGTCCAGTAGTTTCGGAGCCTATTCGATGCAAACAAACAAACAATCAAATCTTTCCTCTTTATAATATGTATAGAAGATAGACAGATTCATCAAAAAACAAAAAAACTGTCACCTCTGACGTTATTAAAAGTCCTAAAAGGGAAGAAAACTTCCCGAAAGGCCAATACGAGTTTTAATTTATCATAATCTGTTTTGTGAAAAGTAGGGCGAAATAAAATTGGGAGAAAGTATACGCGTAATACCTAATTGTAGCGCGGAAATGATTTATGTGCCTTCCAAAGTCGCAGTTTTTTTTCAAGGTGTTTTCTTTTGACTCGAGAAAAAGTGTAACAAAAGGAAGGCCGAGGGGCGTGAGCCGCTCCAGTTTACACACGATTTTTAAAACTTTTTTATTCGGAAAAGCAGAGCTTTATTTTTTATTCCTCTATTGCTTTTATGTTTTGCTGCTTGGCTCTTATTTGCATGACAAGTAATTTATCCTATTTTGTTGCGTGACGCCGAGAATCTTCAACAACTATCGTCATAGGACACTAAATGTAGGCAGAAGAACCAAGCAGAGTTAATAACATACTAACTTTCCGCCCGGGACTTCGTTTCCGTGAGAATTCAGGAAAATTATGTAGCCTATGGCCTAAATCCCCTTCGTACGATTCGAAGGGAGGCCCGTGCCCCTCGGTGGGGACGTATATCGGCTGCTAAGAGATGTAGCATATGTTCATCGGGGATAATGTAGGATTCTAATGGTTAAAGAATTTATCGAATCGGTCCAGTAGTTTCGGAGCCTATTCGATGCAAACACAATCAAATCTTTCCTCTTTATGATATTAGTTAGATAACAATAAAAAATGGTTATAATTTAATTTTGACAATAGTCAGATAAAACATTATTGGGTTGAGTATGTCTTTATAATCATATACTACTGAACATAAGTCTTGTTATTACGAGTTCGCTATTTTCTTTGCTATACCCAAGAATATTATAAAAGTAATATCATACGTAATAAGTATTACCTGATACAGTTACACAGGTGATTGCTTTCTATATGAAGAAAATAAATTCGTACAAAGACATTTTCATGCTGAATTTGTTGGCAAGATATGACGAGAGTTTGATGGATATATTTTATTATTATTTTTATTATGACATGGGTAAACTCTTGACCCCAAACTTGACCAAGGTCATAGATGAGAACGACGATGGAGCGAGTTAACCCAGAAAATGGGGCACTGGTACTCCCACGCACCGACGAAACACAGCAAGCTGTTTGGCTTCGGACTTCGGTCGGAGGGTGGTCGCGAACCAGACTGCCTTTTACAGAGCCTACCACACCGCATGAGAACATAAGCCGCCACCTCAGATTGAAAACAAACTGAGGTATCGTTGTCTAAGATGGATTACTAGGAGGCAGGTCTCATTTTTGTTTCCTTAGTCGCCTCTTACGACACCCACGGAAAGAGGTTGGTGTTATGTTGGTGTTGTGGGGTGGTGTTATTCTGGACCGATCACTATTATTTGACCTTATGGTCAAGACCCATCTTATAATAATAATAATAAAAAAAAACTACACGGCTCACATCACACAAGAACTAAGAACGCTGATGTAAAATATCAATGTAGTGTTAAAACCTTTCAAATCAACAAAATTTGCTACGTAGGTATATATAAGTATGTATTACCAATGAAAGACATAATAATAATTACACTTAAACTGAGACCTGCCTGAATATTATATATTCGAAACTTGTCGCATAAAAATCTAATACATATTATGAAGAGGAAAGACTTAATTGTTTGTTTGTTTGCATTGAATAGGCTCCGAAACTACTGGGCCGATTTCAAAAATTTTTTCATCAGTAGAAAGCCACATTATTCCTGAGTAACATAGGCTACATAATTTTCCCAAATTCCCACGGGAATGAAATCCCAGTTGTATTTTCTATCGCAAGTTCTTTGTCATACATAGCGAGGCTATAATCATTTCCATGTAAAATTCTAAAAATCATATATCTCATGAGTTATTTTACTCTACTGTGTAAAGTCCATCAACATGTTTGCTAATTATACATACATTCGAACAGTCATACTACCCAACTTTATACATAACCTTTAAGTAGGCGCTATCAAGTGTTGAGTTAGCATAAACGAAACAGCAGCTTTAATGAAGAAAACTTAACTTCATTAGAGATTAATTTAAAAAGTTTCATGATGTAAATGAGGCTGATGCCCGCCTTGCTTCAATATTAAGAAAATATATGAGAAAATATGCTAAGTTCTCCGTATTCACTCAACTGCTTGATGAGTTCTGATTAAATATTAGAAGCTCAGGTTTATGAAAAAAAAGATGTTTGGCAGAAAGATTTAAGAAGACATATAATTATTATTTAACTTTAGGGAAAAATATGTATATTCACAAAACGTTGCTGAAAAGTTTTATGTTTGAGAACTGTTAGACAAGTAGGTAAAGATAAATTTCAACTAAATTTCTTTGAAATGAGTTTTATTCTTAAATATTATGTTGACTGTTAAATTAGAAAAGTAGGCAAGGTGAATGATGAAAGTTTGAGGCCCGTATTACAAAAGGAGACTCAAGTCTCGATCTATACTTAAGTATTGATCGTCACTTTTTACCCGACTGCCAAGGAAGGGTTATGTTTTTCGCGCGTATCTTGTATGTATGTATGTTTGTAAATTTCTTTATTACCTCGTATCTTCCAAACGGCTGAATGGATTTCGACAATTAAGGTATCGTTTGATTCGTCTCAAACACCCAAATGTTCTTAGGGAGGTTATTTAAAAAAAAAACAATATGGCGGAGTTTTGGCACCAAATTATAAGTCCTTAATTTATTTATTTTAACTATACCTATCGAGTGGGGTGTCAAAGTAAAGGAAATTAAAAGGAGATTATAAAAATATATTGAAGTCATATGTTTAAACTCAATCTAACATAATTTAACAAGGAACAATAAATTGCAATTAATATGTATTTTCAACTGGTTTTTTACCCGACTGCCAAGGAAGTTAGGAAGGGTTATGTTTTTCGCGCGTATCTTGTATGTATGTATGTTCGTTTGTAAATTTCTTTATTACTTCGTATCTTCCAAACGGCTGAATAGATTTCGACAATTAAGGTATCGTTTGATTCGTCTCAAACACCCGAATGTTCTTAGGTAGGTGATTTAAAAAAAAAACAAATTGGCGGAGTTTTGGCACCAAATTGTAAGTTCTTAATTTATTTTTTCTCGCCAATATCATCGAATGGGGTGTCACAGGATAGCTTTTTAAAAGATAGAAGTGGTTTACTAATAACGTTTTTCAATTCAGCACTCCGTTTGCGAAACATTAATTTTTAAAGTGAAAATTTTTGTCAAACTCGAGTCCCCCCTCTCTACCAGCCAAACTGTTGTTTCTAAAAATGTGTAAAAATTCACGATGGTAGAATATACGACGAAATTAAAAGGAAAACTATCACAGATAAGTTGACCCTTCAAGTTAACGAATAATGGTCGACCAAGTGCCAAACATTGTTGGGATTAAAAAAAATAATATATTTATTAATATTAGATCCTTGGTACTACAGAGCTGAAATTTGGTATGGTTATACATATCAATTGCGCCGACAGATCTAACATAAAATGTTGGGAAAAATTGTTTTTCGGGTGTCTCCCATACACATGAAAGGGCGACGGACTTTTTTTTTCTCGCCAATATCATCGAATTGGGTGACATAGGATAGCTTTTTAGAGTTCCGTAGTAATCTACAAACCCTTATAGTTTCACCATATCCGTCTGTCCGCGGGTTTCCTAAGAAATCCTTGGTACTACATAGCTGCAATTTGGCATGGTCATATATATAAACTACGCCGTCAGAACTATAGGGTAAAATCTTAGAAAAATAAAATTTCGGGTGTCTCCCATAGACGTGAAAGGGCTATGATTTTTTTTTCTCGCCAATATCATCAAATAGGGTGTCATAGGATAGCTTTTTAAAAGACAGAAGGGGTTTACTAAGAATATTTTTCGATTCAGCACTCCGTTTGCGAAACATAAATTTTTAAAGTCAAAATTTTTGTCAAACACAGGGGTCCCCCCCTTCTAACAGCAAAACGGTTAATTTTTAAAATGTGACAAAATTCACAGTAGTACTATATACAGCGAAATTAAAAGAAAAACTATTACACATAAGATGGCTCTTCATGTTTGCGAATAATAGTCGACCGAGTGCCAAACTTAGTTGGGATTAATAAGAATATATTTACTAATATTAGATCCTTGGTACTAGAAAGCTGAAATTTGGCATGGTCATATATATTGATTGTGCCAACAGATTGAAAAAATAAGATTTTGTAAAAAAAAAGTTTTCGGATGTTTCCCATACACGTGAAAGGGCAATGGATTTTTTTTTCTCGCCGATATCATCGAGTGAGATATCATAGAATAGTTTTTTAAACGTTTCACGCTAACAGTGAGGCGAGCCAAAAGCGAAGCTGTAACATATTGACATGTTAGAAGTCGTTTAATAGGTTTTTGGGGGTGCTAATTACGAAAATGACATCAAAATTATACACAATCACCACGCGACCTGCTTTAGCAGCAGCTCGATATTATTATATTATTCCTAACAATAATATTATAGCAAAAAAAAAATTCGCGCTCGCTTCGCTCGCGCATTCAATACTTTCATTCTGTTATAATTAGGCCAAACTACACTTATTTCTGAAACTACAAACTTTTAAATACATTTTTTTTATACTATAGTATTTGGTGATTTTAACATCGCCTATGACAATATGCTCTTAGAATTAAGAAGCCAGCTGCATATTTGAACCATGCTGCCACGGAACCCTACAATGCGCGTGGCCCGACACGCTCTTGGTTGGTTTTTTAAAGATAGTCAGGGCTTACTAATAACGTTTTTCGATTCAGCACTCCTTTTTCAAAACATTAATTTTTAAAGTGAAAATCTTTGTCAAACACAAGTGCCCCCCCCTCTACCAGCTGAACTGTTGTTGTTAAAATGTGGGTAAATTCACGGTGGTAGAATATGCGACGAAATTAAAAGGAAAACTATCACAGATAAATTGGCCCTTCAAGTTAACGAGTAATAGTCGACTTAGTGCCAAACATTGATGGGATATAAAGATTATTATGTATTTACTAATAGTAGATCCTTGGTACTACAGAACTGAAATTTGGCATGCTCAATGCTCATATTCATCCCACAGATGCGTAAAATAAAAACTTGGAAAAAGTTTTTTTTTCGGGCGTCTCCCATACCTACACGTGAAAGGGTTATGTAATTTTTTACTTGCCAAAACAAGGTTCCACGTTAAAAGTAAGGTGGGGCGAAAGCCAAGCTTTAATATATTGACATAGGTGTCGTTTTTGGGTGCTTATTACGAAAATGACATCAAAATTATAATTCAAAATGTTCGTGAAATTAAAAAATTAAAAAAACAAACAAAAGTATTTTTATTTTAAAAAATGCCTACTTTACATTACAACAAGAACAATCCAACAATTACAATAGAAAACTCGCGCGGCATGCCACTCGACTGACGACGGTACAATTTCACCTTGATCGCGTGAGGGCCCTGCGCAAAGGTTTGATCGCCCTTTGCCTTTGTCAATGTTGACATTTTGACATAGGACTGCGGCGCATGCGCGCAAAAATATCGTGCTCGAGCTTCAGTTGACGTCGCTGGAACTAAGTAATGTGAAGCTCTAAAAAAAAACCTCCTAAAAAAAAATTCGCGCTCGCTTCGCTCGCGCATTCAAATCATTCGTTCTGTTGTACAAATATTTCTTAATAGGTATTTGGAGATTTTGACGACGACTATAACCATAACGATAGTATAACACTTTTAAATTAATACGTAATGTTAACGATTTATATACAAACGTTTGAATCCACGTGAGGTGGTTCTTAAACTATACGAGGTGGTTCATGTAAGGCTCGTTTTTAGGGTTCCGTAGTAATCTACGAACCCTTATAGTTTCGCCATGTCCGTCTGTCCGTCTGTCCGTCTGTCCGCGGGTTTCCTAAGAAACCCTTGGTACTACAGAGCTGAAATTTGGCATAGTCATAAATATTAACTACGCCGTCAGAACTGTAGAGTGAAATCTTAGAAAAAAAAAATTTTCGGGTATCTCCCATAGACCTGAAAGGGCGATGAATTTTTTTTTTCTAGCCAATATCATTAAATGGGGTGTCATAGGACAGCTTTTTAAAAGACAGAAGGGGTTTACTAAGAACGTTTTTCGATTCAGCACTTTGTTTGCCTAATATACATTTTTAAAGTGAAAATTTTTGTCAAACACAAGTGTCCCCCCCTCTACCAGCTAAACGGTTGATTCTAAAAATGTGAAAAAATTCATGGTGGTAGTGTATACAATGAAATTATAAGGAAAACTATCACACATAAGATGGCTCTTCAAGTTTGCGAGTAATAGTCGACCAAGTGCCAAACTTAGTTGGGATTAATAAGAATATTATTTACTATTATTAGATCCTTGGTACTACACAGCTGAAATTTGGCACAGTCATAATATTAATTGCGCCAACAGATTGAAATAATAAAATTTTGGAAAAAACAATTTTTCGGATGTTTCCCATACACGTGAAAGGGCAATGGTTTTTTTTTCTCGCCGATATCATCGAATGAGATGTCATAGGATAGCTTTTTAAAAGATAGAAGGGGTGTACTAAGAACGTCTTTCGATTCAGCATTCCCTTTGCGAAAAATTAGTTTTTTCGTAATATTGATTGCGCCGACAGATCTAAAAAATAATTGTTGAAAAAAATTGTTTTTCGGGTGTTTTCCATACACTTGAAAGCGCGAGGGATTTTTTTTTCTCGCCAATATCATCGAGTGGGTTTATCATAGCATAGCTTTTTTTAAGATAGATGGGGTTTGCTATGAACGTTTTTCGATTCAGCAATCCGTTTGGGAAACATTAATTTTTATAAAAATAAAATGTGGAATAATTCACGAGAGTAGCATTCACGACGAAGTGTACACTAATCCAAAATGGCCACCATACAAGGTTCCACGCTTAAAGTGAGGCGAGCCGAAAGCCAAGCTGTAACATATTGACATTTCAGGTGTCGTTTAATAGGTTTTTGGGAGTGCTAAGTACGAAAATGATATCAAATTTATACAAGATCACCACGCGACCTGCTTTAGCAGCAGCTCGATATTATTATATTATCCCTGACAATAATATTATCGCAAAAAAAAAAAAACAAAAAAAAAACAATAAAAAAAACAAAAAAAAATTCGCGTCCATTTTGTTATATTTAGGCCAAAACTACAAATTTTTCTTAAACTACAAACTTTTTAACACATTTCTTTTTGATACTATAGTATTTGGGGATTTTAACATCGACTATGACAATATGCTCGTAGAATTAAGAAACCAGCTGCATATTTGAACCATGCTGCTACGGAACCCTACAATGCGCGTGGCCCGACACGCTCTTGGCCGGTTTTTATTAGACGTTATTAGCGGTTTACTGTGAACTCAATATGCTCATATTTGAACCATGCTGCTACGGAACCCCTTTAATGCGCGTAGCCCGACACGGTCTTGGCCAGTTTTTGTTTTGTTTGATACACTATCACTATCAATAATTCTACATCTTGTCCGATTTACATAGGTCATAAAAGTAGGTACACGTTTTCGTTCAGAAAAGTGTACCGGATCACTAAAAAGTCTAAAATAAAATAAATTATTTAAAAAACAAAAAACCCGACTGCAAAAACATCAACAGATAAGTAACGCACTAAAAAGAACGAAACAAGATTGAGAAAACAAACTACTAAAACTAAAACCCAATAAACTATACTATGGTTTAACAGACTGAATTATGAGTTGAAAGCCTAAGTTACCTAAATAATTTACATTATGTTTTGCACCAGGCGGGACCCATTATTTTTCTTTCTGTTTATAATTAGCGAATGGGTCCCACCTGCTACCAAACATAATGTAAATTATTTAGGTAATTTAGGCTTTCAACTCATAATTCAGTCTGTTAAACCATAGTAGAGTTTATTGGGTTTTAGTTTTAGTAGTTTGTTTTCTCAATCTTGTTTCGTTCTTTTTAGTGCGTTACTTATCTGTTGATGTTTTTGCAGTCGGGTTTTTTGTTTTTTAAATAATTTATTTTTCTCACTATCAAAATGACAAAGAAGATTGCTACTTAAGTAGGTTTAGATTAGAGTCTGAGTCGCGTTCTGTAATACGGTCCTTAGACTGTAATGTGTAATCCTTACTAATATTATAAATGCGAAAGTAACTCTGTCTGTCTGTATGTCTGTCCGTCTTTAACGCCTAAGCTACTGAACCGATTTTGATGAAATTTGGTACAGAGATAGAATAGAGCCTGGGAAAGGACCTAGGCTACATTTTATCCCACGTTGGGCACGATACAACCTGTAGACCACGCGGGCGGAGCCGCGGGCGCAAAGCTAGTTATTACATATTTGTTTGATATACCTACCAGGCTCATTATTTGTTAGTTATTATTATATATATATTTTTTATATATTTATTACAAACAATTATCTTAAAAACTATCTTAAATACAATGTAACATAAGTAAACGAAATTGCTTTCCCGTACATCGAGGATTTGTCCACGTTTGTAGATGTTGGCTAGTAAGTATGTTGTACGTTTCATTTGTGTGTGTAGCTTTGACTGTGTGTATGTTGTGTCCCATTTTTCCCTCAAACTATCAAGTGGTTGTAGCTAGCTTCTGAATCAAGTCAAGTAACTAATATAATCCATTTGATGCTCTGCATACCCTATGTAATCCTTTTTCTTATTCCTCTTAATAATGATGTTGGTTTCGTGGTGTGCACTGTTTTATTAGTGGCAAGTGAGCGGTGCGATTAACTTATTATAATTAACTTATTATGATTAGTTAAACTTATTATATGTTAATATTTATAAAAAGTCAATGTTAATAATAATAAATAATAAAAACACCATAAAACTACACCTTTTGGTGAGGTGGCGCATGTTAAGTGAGTCATACCTCGCTGCTACGGTATACAAACAACTGTACCAATTTTAGGATAAAGTGTACCCAGATAAGGAAAATAAGTAGAACCCAGATAACTACTAAATAACTAATAATTAAATGAGCAAGAAAACGACTAATACACAAAATAAAGAAACTTGTCTCATATTACAGCGTCCTGACCTAACAAAGCACCTGCAGTTAATATCAGACAATAAACTCTCATAAACATGGACGTAATCGAAGGGATCCAATATTCGGAATTTCGACAACACTCGCCGGAGGCGTATTCCAGGGCCCCGATTCTGTAACTTCAGTTGTGTGTCGATGGAATGGTCGCCATATTATCCGTTCAGGTGGCGAACTTGAGAACTATCCAAATGTCATACATCTAATGACGGCTGCTTTGACTGGTAGCGCCACCGCCAACTGAATTTTCAGTTGCTAGGTAGTTTGCAACTTTACGTTGCAGCAAGTATAGTTCTTCATTTCGCCACCTGAACAGATAAAATGTCCTCCATTCCATCGACACACAACTGAAGTTACAGAATCGCGGCCCAGTAATACAGTATCTAGCACTAAACAAAAGTTAGTGCTCCCTAAGGCCGCGTTTCATATACAGCCTTTATATAGGCTCATAGCCGCGATAAATGCGTGAGATCTCTGCGAATGATAATTTTGTTTGGCTCTGTTTTACTAGGTTTCAGTAGCTTTACTGAAAGCAGCGCAAATGTTGGGATAACGTTACAAATGTTGGCCGAATTTCCGTTTGAATTTAAATGAATTTGACTAGTGCATGAAAATACGTCAGAATAAATTAAAGGAATTTCGTTTTCATTCAAGATTAGGGTCAATCAGGATTATGGAATCAAAAACCAAGATAATATAGAATACAGACTATAAAGTTGATGTTATCTTTCATAATAACAACTTGTCAACCCGTGATATTGTAATTTTATTTAGTTAGTAATATCTTGGTACTTTGAGAACTGCTTCATTTTTTTTCACATTAACGGACTTTTTACCGTCTTCAAAAAAGGAGGAGGTTTTATGTTTGACTGTAAGTATTTTAATGTATGTTCACCGAGACCGATTTTCAAAAAAAAATATTTTTTTCGAATATTATTTTTGTTCGAAAGAGTATATACTCCAGAGGTGGTCCCATATAAATTTTATCAAAAATGATTCAGCACTTTTAAAAAAATGCTACAAACCAGAACATCATCTAAATAAATGAGTGACATTTTCGTTTGTGGTAATCTGCTAATAGGCATTGTAGTCTGCAAAAAATACTAGTTATCTACTTTGTGCGAACTGATGTTGGATTGAAGTCGATGACTCATACGTTTTTAACGTCGAAAGTTATTTACAATATTAGTGCAACCTTACCTAACCTAATAACTTATACTAATTTCATACAGGTGGCCCCTAAATTTTCGTGGAATTGTAATTTCACTTGTAATTTACGGACTTTACAAGTTTCCGGTGACAAATATATGATAAAAATGTATATTTCTTGTCTTAATCACGAATAAACAGCTGAAATACCTAGTTCCACTTCTAGATTTAATTTAGCGACGCAGAAATAAACGGGAATCGAATCCAAACTCATCAGGGAAATGAAATGAAACGTTTTAGTCCAATTTTTTTAAAAATTGATTTATTAATGAAGGGTTCGCTCTTGACCACAATCTAGCCCAAGGGCAAAGATGCGGTCAAGGATGTAGCAAGCTCACCCAAAAGAAGCCTATTCACTCGAACTTTAAAGAGATTCGGGTTATATGAACTCGGAAATACAGACGCAGGCAGGGAACTCCATTCCCTAGCAGTGCGCAATACGAAAGATGATGAAAAGCGCTCAGTGCGAATCCGTGGGATATCAACAAGATAGGGATGGTATAAAGAGAATAGTTAATTTTCTGAAGATAATTTTACCTACAATTTAACATGATACATATAGTAACTGCTTCTAGTCTAGGACAATTCCTAATATAGGTTTAATAGCTACATAAGCAGTAAAAGCCTAGACGGGGTTGGAAATTCAATCTATTATTCAGCAAGCTACCTAGTAAATGATATCTGTGTACACCACTGTACCTACACAAGCGGTATGTTAGTTTCTAGTAATATTTTAGAGTGGCTTCTGTGACTCCGACGTCATGTACAGACAGCAGCACGTCAGGTTACTCATTTGCGCTACGAAAGCCGGCGCTATTACGAGCGAGATAAGGGCGATGTCAAGGTCAACATGTATAGCTTGATGTGCTGTCATGTGTACTTTAGAGGTCCTAGTAACAATAAGAATGATAGTGCAGTAAAACTGTCTGATGCGGTTTGAGAATTTATTTACTTAATAAACTTGACCAATAACTCTAAAATAAATAAAAAAAATATCCGAAATATTTATCTATACTAATATTATAAGGAGGAAAGATTTTTTATTGTTTGTTTGTTTGTTTGTTTGTTTGCATTGAATAGGCTCCGAAACTACTGGACCAATTTGAAAAATTCTTTCACCATTAGAATCCTACATTATCCGTGATGAACACAGGGTACATGATTTTCCCGAATTCCCTCGGGAACGAAGTCCCGAGCAGAAAGCTAGTCGTTAATAATTCTGAAAAGCTGAACCATTTTGGTCAAAAATCAGCTTTCAAAAAAACTACATTGAAATCGGTTCATTCTTTAAGGAGCTATGATGCTACGGACAGATACACATATACCCAGATACATAGAACACACAGATTCAGATACATGCGTCGAACTTATAACACCCCTCTTTTTTGACAGGGGTTAAGAATTGAGTGAAATACGTTTGAGTATAATTTGAGTACAGTTTATGCAGTGATTTGATTTTGATTCACAAATTCATCATCATAGAAGCGTTTGTAGCCTACTGGAGCTTGCTGTTCGTAACTGATCAGTGAGTTTAAGCAACGGACACATGGACAGGGAACCTGACCACTACAGACCGTAGGATCTTATTACCCTCAGAATGTATGTAAATTGTGGCGTCAAAAGGTTCTAGAACCACATAAAGAGTGTATCTGTTATAAAATGTTACAAAAAAACCGGCCAAGTGCGAAGCGGACTCGCGCACAAAGGGTCCTGTACCATTTTCTATAAAAACTGCAAAAAAATAAAGTTTGTTGTGTGGGAGCGAGCCCCCTTAAATATTAATTTTATTCTGTCTTTTGGTATTTGTTGTCAGACGCTGACAGACGGACAGACAGAGAGACAGACGGACGGACAGCCTAGTCTTAGTGATAGGGTCCGGTTTTTACCCTTTGGGTAAGGAACCCTAAAAACGGTCTTCAGCTTGCAATTCAGTTACGGAACCATAACTGTAATGGTGGTGTAAATCGTAGTCGTTTCACCTTCAAGGCCCTCCCAAAAAACTTTCACAGAATAACAACTGAAACTATACGTATCACTCCCGCGACTCCGCTTATAAAGTATTCAAAAGGCTCTTCCAAACGAACCATACATTTTAATACTACTGGTAAAGTCATAAAAAATATACACGAGTGTGCCGCTTCAGCCGAATTTCGGGAACTTGGCGGCTTGAATTGAGGAATTTGGAATTTCTTTTTTTCGAGCTTGCATACTTACTAATTTATAAATGTGAAAGTTTGTTCCTTCCTTCACGTCTAAACGGGAGTTTTTAATACATTCTAACGAAGTCCCGGGCGGAATGCTAGTGAGTGTATGATAAGATTATGCTAGCATAGCAGAACCTTTAAACGTAGAGGGAAAAAATATTGCAGAGGAAGCGAAATATTATCTACTCCAATAAAAAACGGACGTAACCGTATGTCTGCACTAATATTATAAAAAGGAAAGATTAGTATTTTTGTATGTAACGAATAAACTTAAAAACACCTGCACCGATTTAAAAAAATCTTTAACCATTAGGATGCTACATTATCCCTGAGTAACATAGGCTACACAATTTCCTGAATTCCCACGGGAATGAAATCCCGAGTGGTATGCTAGTCAATAATAATATGTAAGCAATTCTAATAAATCGGTTCCTCAAATACCGTACGTTTTTCGGCTAGAATTAAACATTAATTCCGTGTATTCAGGTAAAAAAACATGGCTGTGTTAAATCGGGTTATACATTCAAAAGCTAAATGAAATTTTGCTGAATTTAATTCACTAATGGAAGCAACGGCTACTCTAAAGGTAGATTTCAGATTGTGAAACTGAAATACAGATTAAACGAATCGGGAGCTCTAGCTTGTTATGATTTAAATTATCTTAATGTTCCCTGTTTATCCTTTGAGTATTAAAGGATTTTTAACGTTAAAATAAAGAAATGTTTTAGAAAATGCTATAAAGGCGACAGAAAAGACATTATAGGAAAATGCTTTAGATGAAGACAAAGAGCTAGAGCGCTAAGAATTGGCAGAAACAAATCGGATGATCAAGAAACGCCCGGTAGTATTATTTTAAAATAAGAAAATATTCCTACAATTTTAATACACCGTATTTTGTTACAACACCTTAAAAAAATCATAGATTTCGTGCCTCACACGACTATCGAGTACATTGGAAATGAATCTACGGAATCCGAAAAAATGTTCATGTGAAAAATGTCGTTGTTGCTTTTTTCATAACCCGATCGTCTTTGTTTCAGGCTAAAATTGTAGCTGATTAAATTGTCAAATTTTTGATATCATTCTTCATTTCCAAAATATCGAGCGCTAAAATCAAAAATTCGAAAAAATATTATTTTTTACACTATTTCGGCCATAACTTTTTTGTTTTTGACTTTCTTGAATAATTATTTTTGCACATTACAGCTCTCATGAATACACGTCTTTTTTTTGAATATCATATCTTCAGAACTCTCTGAGATAAGAAGATCGCACTTTTTCGTTTAATCGGAGCCTATATGTACTGGAGCGAACGAAAAGCCTTACAATGTCAAAACACATGTGTTAAAGTAACACATTTGGGCAAAACTCCCCCTCGCTCGTGGTTGCTCGCCCAAATGTCCCCATTACGCTTGCGTCGTCTCCCCGCTGTATCGCCAGCCATACCATTTGAGCGAGATAATATCCCGCCCGAGGATCTCCACCATTGGCTTGAAGACGACGATGGCTGACCTTGCGGACGAAGATATTCGCGTCCTACAATCAATTATGCACTTAAACGTAATGTAGTAAAGGTTTTATTCACGTAACTTACAGCCGGATTAGGGTGAATAGCTTCGTGTAATACTCACACTCGTTTACAAATAAAATGGAAGAAAATATCAAAACGAATCTTCAATTAATTTAATACTAAAACGGGTCTAAATTCGCGTACATAGTATGTTTTTTCCTTGAATCCTAAAGTTCCGGAGTGGTTGCAGGCGCCGTTGTCACGGGTAGACTGTTGTTGTTCCAGCAAGCTGTCATCGGACTGATATTTCTAATCTCAGAATAACTCAATTCACTGCGGGTCAAACCACAAGATTCAAAACATTTATTTGACATAAAACACTACAACACAAAGAAAATCTATACTAATATTATAAACAGGAAAGATTTGATTGTTTGTTTGTTTGCATTGAATAGACTCCGAAACTACTGGACCGAATTGAAAAATTCTGTCACCACTAGAAAGCTACATTATCCCCGTCGGGCTACATAATTTTTCCAAATTCCCACGGGAACCAAGTACTGGGCGGAATGCTAGTAAAATATAAAACACAGGACAATAATACAAACAGAAAACAATAAAACAACATTTAATATAAATAGTGGATTGTGGTGTAGTGCGATGTCAAACAGGACACAGCTCAGCATGTGTTGAAACCGAGGCACCCACGCCGATTTACAGCTGTGCCCTTGGTACGCGTGTGTACGTAGCTGGCGGAAAAACTGTCCATACGAGCATGTAATTAAAAGTGAATCTTCAATTGTTGCAGCCCGCAGTGTATCCCACACCATCACCAGCCTGGAGGTGCCTCGCTGGGCGGACCCGAGGCGGGAGGCAGAGCTCCGGTGCTCGTACGAGAGGCACGAGCAGGACCCCCCTCTGCACTCCGTCAAGTGGTACCGAGACACCCACGAGATCTTCAGATACACGCCGCAGGAGGTAAGGGATTGGGTCTCTTTATAATTGGAAAACGGTAAAATTGTATTACTATTGCTTCCTTAACATCATAGGCCTCTGCGTCTTGACAGATGATGATGATATTGCTTACAAGTATGTACTAGTAAAATTAGAAGCCAATGGTAATACAAAATTTGCCGTGCCGTGCCGTTTGAATTACGTACACTACACAAACACAGACGTACTATGAACATCCATGAACCAAAACAAACATTTGCCTTTTACATAAATATTTGCCCCAACTGGGAAAGCGCCACTACCACTCGACCAAACCGGCCGTCAACTGATCACTGTTATTTATTTACTCAGCCATTAAGAAGATGACTCAGTAATTTTTATTAAATTACAATTTTGACGAGGTTTGGGGCATCTAATTAAATTTATTATATGTTGCCCTGGGACTTGGCTCAAGGATCATTCCTAATTTACAAGAATAAAATTAAAACTTCTTATTTCTCGCTACTAAACTCGGATTTCAAATAAAGCAAACTGCACCCTCGACCTGAATTTGTGTGGCTTATTCAAGATATTGGACCTTACTACTAAACCACAGAGGCGGGGATAATATCAACTCGAGGCGAGTGTGGGTCGTGTTTACTTGCTTAATGATTCCGTGTCACATTATTTTAATAGTTTATACATTTTTTTGAATACTGCATTAATAACTTCCTTTGGGAGTCATTACCTGTCGGATCGTAATTTCCCGCGGGTGAGATATTAATTAATATAGAGCCAAAGGCAAAGTGGGTGGAATCGACACCTACATAAATAATCCCCATAGTTTTCAGATACTTAGTATACAAAAAAGTCAGCGGTGAACAAGCTTTGTTCAACAATGTAAGAATAGTTTGTCGATTCGATAAACATAGGCAAGGGGACATAGGGGATTTTATATATTTACTAGCATTCCGCCCGGGACTTCGTTCCCGTGGGAAATCGGGAAAATTATGTAGCCTATGTCCATCGGGGATAAAGTAGCTTTCTAATGGTGAATTTTTTTATTTTTATTTTTTTATTCCTCTTTATAATATTAGTATAGATTTGTATAAATATATATATATATATTTGTATCAGTTATATATATTTATGCACCACCTACTACTTCTTACCTTACTTCTGTCCTACCCCAAGGTTGCCTGGAAGAAATTACTACCTAGCAATAAGGCCGCCTTATTGTACACTTACCAAATACCAAATAAATTTAGTAGTTTAACCCAATAATTGTAGGAATTGTAGGATTTCCCACAAATATTATAAATGCGAAAGTTTGTGAGGATGTATGAATGTTTGTTACTTTTTCAAGCTCAAACACTCTAGATTATCATATAGGCTACATAATGTTCCCAAATTCCCACGGGATTGAAGTCCCAGGCAAAAGCTAGTGTACCTATAAGGTACAACAAATTAAAATTTTAGTAGTCCGTAATTAGGCATCCCACTGACTCTTTCAAGTGACAGAACCCTAAAACCGAAGCTAAAAAATAAGATAATCAATTTCCTATCTCCCGCCGCTTTGCTCGAGAGCCCGTCTTCAGAGCACTCTAGTGTCATTACCCGGCGCTACTCGCTAAGCCGACCGAGTCTCGTTTGATTTCTACTGGCTAAGGATAATCCTCTCCTGTCTCCTATAACAAGATGCCTCTTAAGTGGAAGACCCTCAGAGACTAACGGAGACTTGTCTAAAACCCTTGCGTGTTGTAAGGGCCGAGCCATTTCTAACGCTTATCATTTTTTTAAGGGTTTTTGTTTTGAGGGCTTACATAATGGATTCTGTAGATACGAGAGTACATTTGAATAATCTGATGAGATAACAGCGTTTTCGGGCTATGAGTATGTTTGTTGTTTCTTGTGCATCGATTTGTTCTTGGAGGGATTTCGTTTCCCGTCATTACTGTTGTTTGTAAGGGTCTTACCAAGCGGCCTAAAGATGGCGGATACTTCTTACCATTTTGCCATATTTTGTGATCGGCAACCTTCCTGCGTTGAGATTTTTACAATATATCACAAAACCGGAAATTTTCGGGTCAAAAATATTTAAAGATATTTTTAAACGCGAAAGTTTGAAAGCATGGATGGATGATTGTTACTCTTTCACGCTCAAACGGCTGAACTAATTTTGATAAAATTTGGTATGGACGTAACTGACACCCTGGATTAACACTGCTTCATAATTTTTCCAAATTCTTACGGGAACGAAGTTCCGGACAGAAAGCTAGTACTTGACATTTTAAAGGTGGAGTGATGTTGTACTGCGTAAATCGGTTTTCTTGTTGAAATAAATAATTCACACATTCCTATTAAACCCCAAACTAAGCAAGGCTTGTACTATGGGCGTATGTCTTTATTTTGATTCAAATGGTGCCGTTTATCACTTTCCCCTATATGTTTTAATATGCAGCACACTTTATACTATATTCATACATATATTTATTCTGTTTTATTAATCACACTCTCCTGACGACTCACAAACAGGTCTAGGCAGAATCATCAGCGTCACAGGTTGCTCTGACATATGCTGAGCCTGGATCTTTTCACCATCACACACAGAAAACGATGACACCTGCACATACGAGTATTATTACACCACACACCTTATTGTTTGTATGTCCATGTTTTTTTAAATATTTCTGTTTTCTTGTACTTTTTTCTTTGTTTGTTAGTTGGTTTTGTAACGTGTGCTATTGTTTTGTGTGAATAAATGTTATGTCTATGACTATATCTAAAGGACCAAAATTTTTTTTTAAGCTAAAGAAGTTGCAAGCAGAAAGCTAGAGCATTTATTTAAGCTACTTACACTCCTACTCAATCTTCCATTGTCCAAGTTCATAGTAAGTAGTCTAAAGTTGAACTGTAGTTACTTATAGAAGATGCATAATGGATTTAGGGGGAACTATTGAAACACTGAAATTGCTCGACGTTTCCGTTTACGTTCAGATTCACAGAATTTATGGCTGCAAGTCCGTTTCATGAACGCAGAGTAGGTTATTTGAGCTTGAAGTTATTTGAGTTGATGCACGGGTAGATGCTGTAACGAATAGTCGCGAGAATAAAACTTTTCGGTTCGCTTTTCATGTAAAACAAAAAACAATTGCTATTACATCCTTTTAAATTAATTCTCTGCCGGCGTCTGTATTTCCGAGTTCATACAACCCGAATATCTTTAAAGTACGAGTGATTAGGCTTCTTCTGGGTGAGCTCGCTACATCCTCGACCGCATCTTTGCCCTGAGCTAGATTGTGGTCAAGAGCGAACCCATTCTTAATAAAAAAATATATATATACTGTTTGTGAGCAATAAAGAATTTATTTATTGCATACATGCAAAAAAATAAAAATCAAAGCATAGAGATTGTCGATGGCAGCAGATACTTGAATACAGAGCTTGACACTTAATACTTGACCACCCAATCCAGAGCTTCAAAAAACCAATTAAAGACAATGATGCACAATTGAATCAAGTATATACCGGGAGAAAGTATCTACCTTACTTACTATGTCCTTTTTAACACTTAACTATACAATCTAAAAGAGTACAGATAAGTTATGTGTATCATCACCTCGAGCACGATGGCGACAAAATCTCGGCTGACGCTAAAACTTTACTATGGTTGCGCGAGGGCCCCGCGCAAAGGCTTGCTCGCCCCATGGCGTAGTCAGAGTCTCCTCGGCGCATCACCATCGTACTCGAGCTGCTGTATGTAGCAAGTCAACTGTACCCACGTCTGCAAACACATTAACGACTCCCTTATTTCTTTACCGTGTAGGTATAGTCAAGTGTGTGGCGAACTTGAATAACCCTGGTGTCAGAGTTTTCAAACCGTCAAATGGCCTCTGACTTGGTTTAACGACTGTAGTCAATCGATAACAGCCGAGACCGATGGCGAAACGCTATATGTTGTTACTTTTGGTTACGCATCTGATTTCCTGCCCCTGTGTACGTTGCTTAACCTTAATCATCCCTTAAAATAGTTGCACAACAGCCAGTAGAAAGTTAGTTCGCTATGCTCACAAATTCATAAATTAAAACCTGCAGTTCCGCAACTCGGTTCCCCTTTCTCTCTAGTTTTGCCAAAGGGGAGGTATACCTATTCAATGGAGCACGCTCAGCTGTTTTGCTGTAAACATTTACTGCGAAATTCACTCTCCTTTTGCAACATTCAAAACAGCTTTTCCGAGAAATGAATAATAGTGACTAATTTCAGTTATAACAGCTTTCTCTATAACCTATACTACTCCTGCATATAAATTATTTATTAATGGGAAACATATTACAGTAAACAGCCGATAGAACCGAACGTAGAATAGAATACATTATAGTTAATTGGATTTCCACAAAGCTTATAGCCTGCTCAGAATATGAAAGTGGTTAGCACAACATAAATAATGTTGTATTGTAGTGGTACCTTATTACTTCTATACTGTATTGGGAAAATGTGCCAGCTGCTTACTCTTCCCAGGCATACTATAAGTCAATAAGTGGAATGCGAGAATTTGTCTGTGTCATGTGCGAAAGGCTGACAATCTCTACCATACTCATGTCTCATGTTTAATCTTTTAATAACTGCGTCAAGTGGTTCATAGAACGAAATGTTGCTCTAATCCTGACGACTGGGAAAATATGTGTATAAATTAACAAATTATCTTGGAATAGAGAAGCACGGGAAAAGGCTAAAGAATCTGGTTTCTAATTTTCCGCTTCCAATTCGCGTTTCTCAATAGAACTTCCTAAAACTGTTGAGCTTAAAGTGCACTAGACTGTGAAATCCAAGCAGAACTATTGTCAATACTCCCCGACATGATCTGGGACACAATATCACTAGGAACTCAGCAAACTCTAAAAACTTTAATAAGATAAACTTGGTCCACACAGCTTGGGCTGAGATGTACTGCTGAAGCTCGGCACTCATATCTTGCGGGCTAGGGAAGTAAACAATAGTTCACATATTGTTTACTTCAATTTTTGCCGTGAGGTGATCGGTTGAGAATAATACCAACCCATCTCTTTCCGTGGGTGACATAAGAGGCGACTAAGGAAAAACAAATGAGACCTGCCTCCTAGTAATCCATCCCAGGCAACGACACTTCATTTTTTTCTGAGTCTGAGGTGTCTTCCTATGGTCTCATGCGGTGTGGTAGGCTCTGTAAAGGGCCGTCTGGTTCGCGACCACCCTCCTACCGAAGTCCGACGCCAAACAGCTTGCTGTGTTCCGTCGGTGCGTGGGAGTCATTATAGGCATTTTCTGGGTTAACTCGCTCCATCATCGACCTTATCTTTGACCTTATGGTCAAGATTGAGGTCAAGAGTTAACCCATCTTATAATAATTAAAAAAAAAAACATAAGTTGCTTGATTCTTTAACCATTGCTTTGCTTCCTCATCTTAATTTTTTTCTTCGGCTACTATAAAAAAAAACGCCATACACTCAAAGGCCCACATTAAGGTTTTCCCTTGTGTCGTGGGTCCCTCGGAACACACATAAAGACAGACACAAACACCCATGACCCGAGAACAAACATCTGCTTTTTACACAAAATTTACCCCGACTGGGATTCGAACCCAGGACCCGTCGATCGAGAGGCAGGGCCACTACCACTCGATCAAACCGGCCGTCAACTATGTAAACTATGTAACCCACTTCTTCATAAACATGATTTACTTAAAGTGAAGTGCCAATTAATAGATAGACAACCTCTCACTATTTATTATACATCAGGTTTTATCTAAAAACCCTCACAATGTATGTCAAAAGTGGCATCAAGTCGTTCTAGAACCACTGATACTCTGCCAACCCCGATTGGGATTATAGGCATCACCGTATGTATAGTCTCGCGGGAGAGTGTAAAAATATTTCTTACCTATAAAGAAATATTTTCAAACGCACCCGCGAGGCTCTTACCTGTTCCATAACTTTGAATAATGCTGTGAATAAAGGGGTAATAATCAGGCTTTTTAATAAGATTCAAGTAAGTACCTAATGATTAGGCAAAACATGTATTTTTTGTTCTTCAACTGAATTTATTCCACTGTGCGCGAAAGGCTGTCAATCTTTCAACAAAAGAAGTTGTTTTTGAGCCCTTAAAATATTATAATAACAAATAAATATATCGGTGCATCTTGATTAATCCGTCCATCATTATTTTATTATTATTGGAGGAACTTCAGTTTCTAAGATCTAACATAAAATGTTCAGAAAAAAACACCAGGCCACAAAAAAAAACTTGTAAGCTCAGAAATGAGCTCTCCTAAGTTTTCACATTTTCAAAGCACTAAGAAGGTATATTCCTTCCTATAATTTCTCATCTCGTCACTTCGTACATCTAAAAGCTTTCTCTTTTTTTTATTGAACACTTACTGCTGGTACAAACTTCAGCATTGTTGCCAAAGTACTCGTAACTTGGCTGAAGTTTCGTAATCACACTTCAATTTTTCTTTGCCAAAACTCGGCTATATTAGAGCGAACAACATGTTTATATTCTGGCGCGCCTCGTTGCCTTACAATTATGATTTCCATGCATTACAAATGAGTTTTTGGCCAGCTTTTAACTTAATATGCCGATTTATGACAATTGAATACGCCATGGGAAAATTCTGAACATATTTTTAATATACATTTGTAACAAAAAAGGGTTTTGCTGTATTGTGAGCGAAAAGCTGACCACCTCTCACCATTAGAAATAATGTTTTATGTAATAACCCTCAGAATGTATGTCAAACGTGGCATCAAGTGGTTCTGAACCACTGGTGCTCTGCCTACCCCGTATTGGATAACAGGCGTGAGCGTATGTTATATTGTTGTAACAAAAAAATGCGCAATGTAACTCGGCGCCGTCCACTTTGGACTATAGTTTACACACTCAACTTTTGATTTAATAAAAAAAATTAACCATTTGTATGCGATGCTGGTTTCGTTAGATAACTGACTGAATATCCATATTTTATTGGCTTTATCACAACGAAGAATATTAGACACAAATAAAACTAAAAATGATTTTGACCCGATTCGATGTAACAATCTTATGTACCGGCAGAATATCAGTGTTTATCTCAACGACAAAAGAACATTGAGGAACTGTTTTCGTGGAAATTGGGGCTTGATTCTATTATCTGTATGCCACAATCAGTTTGAGGGTAGAAACCTTGGAACATTATGCAATAAAGTATTTATCTATCCATCTAACAGTTATTTTACGCGTTGTTGTGACGTATTTTTTGACTGTGTAAATAAACCAACTGAAAATCCATTAAGGAAACAGGCTTTGCCCACAAGAACCAGAAATAATGTACCTATAGAGTTGTAAGGCAAGGCATGACTTCCAAAAAATATATCGATATGTGAATATAATTTGAATATGCTTTTTGTGGAAAATGTTTAATACCCACTTAAGGGCTTCTGTGTATTTATTAGGGAAAACGAATGAAAATATAAATAATTGTCCAAACGTATGAATCACTGACTTCAATCCCAAAAATCTCCACAAAGCAGAAAGCAAAACGACATCTAATTTATGTATATGGGGCCACTTTAGGAGTATACTCTTTTGAACAAAAAAGAACTTTTAAAATTGGCTGACAATTCGCGGAGTTATCGCGTAATAAACATACAAAAAAAACGTACAGCCTAATTGAGAACCTCCTCCTTTTTTTAGACGGTTAAAAATAACTCATTGCATTAAATTTTCTTATTACCAGAATAAAATTCCATCGACAAGTAGTTCAACTCTTATGCCATCATTCCCGATCTCACATTTACAAACCAAATGTCAAAGTCAAATCACTCGCAGATCACAAATTAGATTTTTCAAGTCAAAGTTAAAATAAGAAAGTCAGGACTTCTGTGATCAAATTAAATAAGTTTCAGCAGATGCCAATTAAATTGAATAGGCTGGAAGTCCGCGTACATAAAGTTTCTTTTTAATCTAATTTTTATTAATTTCCTCATATAAATATTTAATGTTGACATTATAAAGTATTAGCCATTAAGGCGCGGACCCACCGCGGCGCACGGAGAGGCTACGTACGTGGGGTTAAGCTTCGCTTTGCAAGAAAATGTATGTGATTATGTCCACTGCGACCCACGACCACGCTACGCTTGAAATGTCGTCATCGATACACGCGTGGCTTGCTAGAATATGTTGCCCACGTAGCTCAACGCCATGCACGCTGTGCATGCGGCACACGGTTGGCACGCGGCGCATTTTAGCTGCGGTGAATATCTACTCAGTGAGTTTGACATTAAGGCTCAAAATAGATTTTGATCTAATCCACGTAGCTAAAATCGTGGGTTTCAATACGTGTATAGCAATAAATCGCTCACGCCTATAAATCCATTACGGGGTAAGCAGAGCATCAGTTGTTCTCGACATCAATTAATAAGGTTAACATGATGTATAATAGTGAAAGGAAGAATTTGTACTGATTTCAAATAGATCAGTGGGTAGTAGCACGTTAAATGATTCTTCTTTATTTTTCTTATTTTGTAGTCGGTTTTTTTTTTAAAATAAATGTTTATGTTAGTTACAATTGTAAGAAGCATCTGTAACCATCTATCTAAGCTTCTGAGTAAAAATAATTTGTCTTTAGTTGCGAATTTTTTACTTTTGTTCACTGTCTCTTGAACTAAAAATTACAAAAAGAAGGTCATCGACGTACGGACAAACAAGTACCAAGTACCTACCTATTTAAAAAGTTTCTCTTTGTACGAACGACAGCAGCAGAAATGAACTTTGTTTAGCACTCATAACTTCTTTTGTTCTTTTTGTTTATCTTTTGAAGATTTGAAAGTATTATCCCTATACTTGGTAATGTGCACTGAAATGCACATAGTTCTAAAAAAAATATACCAGAAAAAAAGGCAATTTTTTTGGGTTTTTTTTGGCAACACTTTGTAGGAAAATATTTTATCTAATTGCAAAAAAATCTACCAACTTTATTTAGCCACACAAGCTGTCAGTGGGTCGCAAGATGGCGGAACGTGTGCAGGCGTCCACGCAGCACAAGATAAAAATCGATTTTTGTCCTATTATATATTGTATAAAACCTATGTATGGTTGTATTATATTAGTTTTGAAATTATACGTGTTCGATATTTACTAGTATTTTGTAGTGACGCACATGATTTTCAATCGTAACACATGTATATTTATTGATGTGTCTACAAATGCACATTGCCAACTCACTCGCAAATCGACCTTCTATTTACCGTGTGCATTTAGATACACATTGCCAGATCGCCAGTTTTTTTTTCTTTGATTTAATCATAACTGTCGACAGAAAGATTAATCATTATGTACTAGTTTTTGACTTCGACTTCGTCCCCGTGGATTATAAAATAATAATAATAGATTGATTTTTTTTATTTTAATAGATCATTTATATGTACAACCAAGAGCAACTCAGGTTTTATAGTTGAGGTGCCTTGACTTGTGCACCGATATAGAAAATGCCGGCGGCGGCGAACTGGCAAAAATTTGGCTGCGGCGGCGGCACGCCGGCGTGGGAGGGTGCTCTTAAATTTTTATCACCAAATATGGGCATAGTTGCAAAATGAAACAACATTCCATACGTTTAGTCAACATTTGAAAGATTCTTATTTCGAGAGATTCTTCTTTTGACAAATTCTACTCCGTTGCTGCTTCCAATGATCATCATGGCTGGAGCAAGCTCACCCAGAAAATACCTATTCACTCGAACTTTAAAGAGGCCTGGGTTATATGAGCTCGGAAATTTAGACGCAGGCAGGGACTTCCATTCCTTGGCAGTGCGCAATATAAAAGATGATAAAAAGCGCCGTGGGATCTCGATAAGGTAAGGGTGATACCCTGCAGTACGTCTGGAAAAGGGCAGGCAGAATAAGTTCATGCAGCTCCTGTGCACTCTCTCCAAAGTCCAATACGGCTAGTTGGTATTTGGTTGAACCATCAGAAAGGTGGCTGCAATACTCCATGCACGATCGTACCTGTGCCTTATAGAGGGACAGGAGTTAATCGGACGTAAAGTACCGTTCAACCTTGTTAAGGATGCCCAGCTTTTTGGCCGCAGTTTGAGCTTTGGACTCGATGGAGGTGCCGAAGTCTAGGTTGGCAGACAACTCACTGGTTACAGGAACAGATGTACCTCGAAAAGTAGGAGTCAGAGTAAATGGACCCCGTTCCGCAGAACAGACACGCCTGTGTTTTGGTGGCGTTGAAACTAACCAGATTATTGTCACCCATCGGGAGACAAGACTTAAGGTTGAATTTACTCGCTCTACCAGTGCTCTCCTTTCTGAGACAATTTCATCTCCACCAGCTCCTGGACCGGACAGGTATCTCTCCATGACTTTACTGTCATCTGCGTATGCAACAACTCCATGCAAAAGCATATCATTAATGTGCAGCAGGAAAAGGGTCGCAGAGAGAACGGACCCCTGAAGAACTCCAACGTCAATAGCCGTTAGGTCAGAAGAGCAGCCATCCATGACTACTCGGATCAACCTCTCAGAAAGTCAGCTATCCAGTCACATAAGTCGGCAGGGACTCGGTACGCAGGAAGCTTGCTTAGCAGACTTGCATGCCAGACCCTGTCAAATGCCTTTGAGATATCTAAGGACACGGCGTGAGCTTCACAATGTTTCTCGATAGCATAGCCCCAGCAGTGCGTGACATAAACTAGTAGATTCCCTGTTGATCGTCCCAGGCGAAAGCCATATTCAATCACTGAGTAAGTTGTTGGCTTCGAGGTAAGTCAGCAGCTTGCTATTCAGTACCCTTTCCATAACCTTGCAGAGTATGGAGGTGATGGCAATAATTCGGTGATTGCAGGGGTCGACACAACTACCCTTTTTGGGTACTGGTTGCACGTTAGCAAGCTTCCAGGATTTGGGTACGGTTTTATTCTTATGGGAGAATGTCAGTACAGGAGACAACTCAGGACCACAATACCTCAGAGCAGAGCATATGCATATGGATCGCCAGCTTTATTCACGTCTAGACTCTGTAGTGCTCCGCGAACCTCTTTATTATGTATCGTGAATTCCGGCATTGAGAAGTCACAGCGAGGTATTGACGGCGGCTGATGAGAGGCAGAGTCCATAAGAGAATTGCTCGCAAAAAGAGATGCGAAGAGATCTGCTTTCTCTTACGTGGAATTCGTCAAAATAGCATCTGCCAAATGTAGATTAAACGAACTAAAATAATACGCCAGTGGCGTTGACGTGAAGCCACCTCGCCAATCGTCCACGCCGTCTCAAAAAGGCGGCGGCGACGCCGGGGGATGATTGCCGGCGGCGGCGGCGCGCCGGCGCAGCGCACATGTCTATATCAGACAACTTGGCAATGTGCATAATAAGAGACATGCTATATTACAATAACTATATATATAGGATTTTTTCAAATATTTTTTATGAGCTCCGTAATTACATAGAAAATAAAAACTGTTATCAAATAAACCAGAATCACACCTTAAAATCGGTGCCAAGTATAGGGTTATGAAATTTACTTGAAATTAACTGTACAGACTACGTTTTCCGTTACAAAACAATTAAACAATTTTTTTTAAATTCTTGGCGTCAAGTATTTAGTTACTAATTGGTGCTCTGCTTACCCTGATTACAAAGGTGAAAGTTTGTGTGTATGTTTGTTATTTCTTCAGGCTCGAATGGCTGGACAAATTTTGATAAAATTTTGTATGGAGGTAGCTGACACCCTGGATCAACACAGGCTACATTATTTTCACGAATTCCTACGGGAACGGAGCCCCGGGCCGAGAGCTATACTTACATTAATTATGTAAATGCGAAAGTTTGTGACGATGAGTGGATGTTTATTACTGTTTCACTCAAAAACTACTGAACGGATTTTATTGAAATTTTGCAATAATACAGCTTCAACATTACGAGTAAAATAGCTCATAATTTCCCCAAATTCCTACAGTAATGTCCATAGTGAAAAGCTAGTAAAAGCGTAAGTCGCAAGTGTTGAGGCTATGTATGAGCCCTACGGCACTTTGGAGGACTAGTAGAAATGACGGTCCCTGCTGTTGTCGATTGCCTACGTTGTTAAACCAAGAAAACTCAGACGCAAGGATTACTTAGTCAAGTTCACTACATACTTGATTATACCTACAAGGAATAAAGTGGCCTGATAGGTGACCGAAGTGGCAATCTATCACGAGAGCGTTTCCGTGAATCGGAGGACACGTTAAGCCGGCGGTCCTGGCTGTTGTCGATTGACTGCAGTCATTAAGGCGACTACAGCACCCGATAAAGGCAGCACACATAGGAATAGTGCCATCTCCGTCTCTCAACAGGCCTGGGCCGGCAGTGCGAACAGTGTCGATACATGAAGTTTACGGACTATGTGCGTAAAAACATGTTCGAAAGTTAGAAAAATGAGATTTATGGAAAGGTAATAGCTTAAATCGTAAAATGCGTTAACTATTTATCAAGAATGTTCAATCACGAACACTTTGATAGCAAATTCAAGTTCCTGTGTGCATTTTACTATCGTTTTTACAGCTTAAAAGATACACAATGTTGGGTATTTAGAGGTGGGTGACTTTGTGAGCTTTTTCTATCGAACCAAAAGTGCTGAATCATTTTTTCAGCAAACTACTTATCTAGTTTATGTCCTGAATATTACCGTAGTATTTTTTTTTCTTCGATTTAATGCAGTGCGTCATGCTTATCTACGCATCATAAAATCGTAATTTAGGTGCTGTAGTCGCCTTAAACCAAGTCAGAAGCCATTGGCGGTTCAAAAACTCTGACACCAGGGTTAGTCAAGTTCGCCAAACACTTGACTATATACCTACACGATAAGTAAGTAAGGAAGGAAGGAAGAAAGAAGGAAAGATTTGTTGGTGGATCCAAATCTCATTGCAATAATCTTGCAATAGTCAGACATAAAACTCCGATATAAGTACTTAGCCAATGTTGAGTTAGGTTTAAAAGAGCGGAATTGGCCGCGAGCCAAACCCGCGACCCGTGGTTAGCGGACCAACTTGGCACCATCGAATCTGGCCATAGCATTGTGGGACGAGTGTTATCCTACCGCAATGGAAATGTATTACAGAAACAGGCCGTGGATTTTGAAAGCGATATTTTATAATTACTATTTATATTTTTATAATTTACTAGCTTTCGTCCGGGACTTCTTTCTCGTGAGAATTTGGGAAAATTATGTTGCCTGTGTATTAATCCAGGTTGTCAGCTACCTCCGTCCTCCGTACCAAATTTTATCAAAATTGGTCTAGCCGGTTGAGCGTGAAAGAGTAACAAACGTCCGTACATCCATACAAACTTTCGTGTTTATAATATTAGTAAGAAGTAAGAATTAAAATGTTTCAAATCAAATATCTTTATTATTATTTTTGATTTGAAACATTATAAACGTTAATACAGTTGTCAATTTTTTTTACATTATTTTGTTCGCACACTTAAGCTGTCACCAGCATACAAAATGGAACGGTGCAGGCCAATTGTTGACAATAGGTGGGTATTGACAATAGATAAATAATAAATGTTTAAAAATCAAGTTTTATAAAAATAGGGGAGACTTTTTCCTAACTGTTGCGGATGGAAGAAAAAAATTGAAATTATCAGGCGAGATTCTGAAGTTAAATCACAATCGCGCCCGTCGCGTGCTTGTTTACGCCGCGTGCGATACAAATCTCGTACACCATGTGTGCAGCAAGCACACGAAGGTTTAAAATGAAACTTCGTTTTGTTTAGTGTTCTTGGGAACTTTTTTCTTTTTTCTAGACGTGTAAAGGTAATTTTAAGACATATAAAAACCTTTCAATGAACTTTGAAATCCAAAATCTAAGTGTTATTGATAGTAAACTTTTCTTAAATAGAATCAGGTTTCGAAAATTCTTGAAAAACACAAGCCCTTCAGAAAAACAAACTTGAAAATTCTATAAGAAGGAGGTGTCTCTCTAATATGAAAATACTTGTGGCCAGAATAGTGTGGTGATTGTGTGGCGACAAAACTACGATCGCATCGGTCGACTTGTTTGTCGACGAAGACAAATAAAAAGCAACGGGACGCTTCCAGAACATTCCGAGGTAATTTGGAGATCAGACAACAGCTTTATCAGCCACGTCTGCGGATGATGGCATTTGGAGAGCTCTCGGATTGCTTTGGGAAGTACTTGGAGGACACAGAGATGTTTTAAGATCTTTCGCAGAAAATTGACAATGGGAATTTGAATTTAGTTCAAATACTGGTCAGTTTTTTTGAAAAGTAATCTTTAGCACTTCACAGTTATATCTATTTGAATGTTCTTAATGAAGTTTTATTTATTTTTGAGTCAGAAATTAATAGTTTTAAAAACCTTGTAAATTTAAATATCCGAAACGCGTTGCTATTGGTAAGAGAATGTAAGAGTGAATATGACGTCAAAGTTCATGACAGAAAAATGACTCAAATAACTTAATACTTATACAGAGAGGTTATATTACTAGTACTTGTATATGGTTTTTCAGAACGTTCTATAGATGGAGAATGTTGTTCCATGATGAATTTGTAGAAACTGTAGTCGAAATATATTAAAAAAACAGTGAAATTAAGAGGGTCGTCTCAGTGTTTTTTTCCCATACAAACGGCGTCAATGGATTCCATCCCCTAAACGAAATTTTGGTATAGTATCAGAAACATTAAAAACTAGGTCTGTACGTTTTGATTTTTGTGATATTTAAAGTAGACAAAAATATATTTGAGACTAAAAATCAGTATTTTTCGCCAAAAAAATTCTTAAAATTCCAGACTGTTGAAAAACTAAGAACAATTTTGGAAAAAACAAAACGTATGAACCGCGTTTATACGCTTACAAATCGATAGAAACCAAAAACATACGATTTCATTAAGTTTTTGGGGTAGGAATTCATTGACGCCTAAACTCATAATTTTGGAAATAAAACTCGGCATTTCACCGGAAAGCTGCAATTGTCCCTTTCGCACAAATCTGAGGCGGGTGGTCGACATCGAGACAGCATGAAAAACAACTGAGACGCTAGTCTAAACTGAGACGCTCCTCTTAAACCAAAATCCACACGATAGCCGTGAACTGTCACGCTAAGCGCGCCAAAATAGTGTCTGTTTAAAGTTTTCGTTTCGGTTAGCTACTTCTAACTTTCGAAAAAAAATACTTGTTATAACTTTTCAACGTAGATATTTTTTTTACGATTATTTAGCTATTTAAATTATTTAATAAATAAAAAATACATGCATACTTATTCCTTATTTATTTGGAAGTATCTTTTGTCACTAATCCAATGTCACAATTTGTCACTAATATCTCAGTGGTGACAGCCCAGTTGGTAATGAGCCAGACTTGTAAACGGAAGGTTGCGGACTCAAATCCTGGTGCTGACCTCTACCACTAAATTCGTCTTTTCGGATTTCTAATTAATTATCACTTGCTCAACGGTGCGTGAAGGAAAACATTGTGATGAAACCCGCACGTGTACCAAAATTTACGAAAGACGAGCAGTCCATTAACCCGCATTGGGCCAGCGTGGTGGACTATGGCCTAAATTCTCTTCGTGTTTCGAAGGAAGGCCCGTGCCCCTCGGCGGGGACATGTATGGTAAAAAAAAAACAATCTCATAATTTTGAATTGCGACATAAAATAATATATATCGGGCACTATGGGATAGGTTTTGATTCCCAGTCGGACCTAACATGAAATATGAATTGGCAAAGTAACATGGAATAGTTACTTTGCCACGCTTAAGTTTTATTATCTATACTAATATTATAAAGAGGAAAGATTTGATTGTTTGTTGTTTGCATTGAATAGGCTCCGAAACTACTGGACCGAATTGAAAAAATCTTTCACTATTAGAAAGCTACATTATCCCCGATGGACATAGGCTACATAAAGAGGAAAGATTTGATTGTTTGTTTGTTTGCATTGAATAGGCTCCGAAACTACTGGACCGAATTGAAAAAATCTTTCACTATTAGAAAGCTACATTATCCCCGATGGACATAGGCTACATATTTTTCCCAAATTCCCACGGGAACGAAGTGCCGGGCGGAATGCTAGTTTTTCATAAAATTTATTTAATTTATTTTACTAAAGTTAAAGTTAAAATAGCTTTATTTCATAGAACATTCAGGATTAAAGGATTTAAATACAAACATTCATATTCGTTCTTTTGACCCTACTGACTCTACGCCTATTCGCAAATGTGCAGTCTTCCCAAGAGAAGAATAGGCAAGAAACCCCAAAGGGTGCCCTTTTTAATCTCATTACAAACAAAAATATATAAGTTACTAGCTTTTCGCCCGGGACTTCGTTCCCGTGGGAATTTCCCCGTCAATTTTCCAATGTTTTTAATAGTTATTCTGCTATTCGGGACAGAGAGAAATACAACAAATCAAAAACCATGGAAATCGGTCCAGCCGTTCTCGAGTTATAAGTGTTGTAACAAACACGACTTTCTTTTATATATATAGATTTATTAAATCACCATTAAATGACTTTAAATCAAACACAGTACAAGTTAAAATTAGGAATCGTTTGCCTGAACTGTTGACCACAAACAATTCGACCCTGCAGGCAATATATTAATTAAATTAAGCCTATTTGGCTCATAATTTGTAAAATGAATCATTTGATGCTAAAATTAATTTCAAATGTTTGGTTTGTGTTTCATTTCATGTACGATTGAATGAATTTTATATTTCCCAAAATACCACGGCACTGTAAGAGAGATAATTGTTTTTAAAGCAATTAATAAAACACATGTTTTTCTTTGAAACAAAACCAAAGTCTCTTATCTTTTAGGTTTGCCTAGCAATCAAAACCAACCTTTTTAGACACGTAACGAGTTTTTTTTTTGTTTTTTTCTAACAATTTTACAGTCTATTTCATCATCTAATCGACATCTAACATAAACATAGCAAAAACTTTTATTATAAGAAAGCTTTATTTGCTCGTCTAAAAGCGCGCTAATGATCCGTTTTATAGCGACAAGCAAAAAACACAATAAAACATTTTCAGCTTCAACTTTTGCTTCTTCATCCGCGTCAAAACCTTCACTTCAAAGCCTTTAACACCCCAAAAATTAAAAATAAGAAAAATTGTCTTAAATAAAAATGTCGCGCAATTTTCGTCAATTTAAAGTTTAATCTTAGCGCCGTCACAAAGAGGTGGAAGTGTCAGCGAATGTCCAATTTCAGCGCCGGACGTTCAGACGAGTGCCCGAGAAATGGCGCCCATTTGCACCTCGATAAATTGTGCTGTCAAAAGCCCAAATTAAAGCCGGAGACTAATGCCTCTAACGAGGTTACCCGCTTGTAATTTTTTTAACCCAATAACCAAGGGTACAGACGACAACCACACTCATAAAAGGAACTAAGGCGTGAGAAACGAGGGCCATTTCTCTTCATGTTATTATCACGGAGACAGGAATGTACCGCCCACATACTGGTACACAGATGTTTTGTAATTTATCATATTAAAAAAAAAGTATTTAATAAGTACTTGCCATTTTTTTTTTCTTCTTTCTTCTTTTCTCAGCCCATATACGTCTCCACCGAGGGGCACGGACCTTCCTTCGAAACATGAAGGGGACTTTTAGGCCATTGTCCACCCTGCTGGCCTAATGCGGGCGCGCCTTTCGAAAACGAAACGAAAACGTCTAAGAAAATTTGCTTTTTCCTAGAATTTAATCCCGGATTTCAAATAATTATACAAACATCTTTATTTACATTATATAAGACAACTCGTGAGTTGCGCCTCTCAGTTGGGGTGAAACTTCATAAGTGACAATAATCGAAGGTGAATCGCTGCCGAAGAAGTGAAGTTCACCGCTATCTGGAGTGGTGCAACTCGCGGGTCGTGTTTTTGATGCAGAAAAACTATGCAAAGTTTAGCTTTTACTTTATTTTTTTAGAGACTACACATCATTTACACTTCAAAAGCCGTCGCCATTACAAGCGAAATAAGGGCGAATTCAAAGTCCCCAAGTGAAGTATGAAATACTCTCCTTGTGGGTTGTCTAGATGTACAGAATTTTTTACTTCTAGCTACAGCGTTATGCATATTGTTGGAATAAATTTCATTAAAACACTAGCATTCCGCCCGGGACTTCATTCCCGTGGGAATTTGGGAAAATTATGTAGCTGGTGTGTTAATCCAGGGTGTTAGCTACCTCCATACATGGTCCAGCCGTTTGAGCGTGAAAGAGTAAAAAGCATACGTCCTCACAAATTTTCACATTTATAATCAGGGAGCGGAATCTAATAGCAAAACAATTGAAATGTAATAAAGATGGGACATTGTTTTGTATCGACTTTTCCAAGCTATCGATACTTTAGTACTTTTCTCAACTTAGAATTTTTTTATTCTACTTTGAATTTCTAAGTTTTTGAACGATTTTTGTCGACTTTCTATAGGAATTATGATCCTGAAGAGTTTGTAAATGAAGTGGGCTCGTTTTATTATAGTATTATGGTCACGGCAGCACAACTTCATCTGAATAATAAATAAATTTGTATAATAATGAATACCTACATAATAATAATGAATCTATACTATCTATACTAATATTATAAAGAGGAAAGATTTGTACCTATTTTTGTATGTTTGTAATGAATAGGGTCAAAAAGTACTGGGCCGATTTAAAAAATTCTTTCACCATTAGGATGCTACATTACCCCTAAGTAACATAGGCTACATAATTTTTCCGAATTCTCACGGGAACGAAGTCCCGAGCGGGATGCTATAATAAATAAATTTGATGTTTGATTTTTTGAAACATTTACCATAGGATCGAAAAGCGCGTAATCCACATGGGCGAAGCCGCAAACGGAAAACAAGTGTTCATAAAGCACAACTCCACTTAGTTATCGATAGTCTGTTTAGTCGATAAAAAGCAATGCCCAATCTCTATTACATTTCAATTGTTTTGCTATTAGATTCCGCTCCCTGTTTATAATTTTAATAGGATAGTAGGATATAAATGAGTACTGTTTGCAAAATTTATAGTATTTGTAAAGTCGAGTCTGATGTAAATAATCTGTGTACTTTTACATTAAGTTTGTCGAGTGTAGTGTACTTCGAAGTCTGTATGAGATAATTTGCTAGTAAACGGAGGATTAACTGAAAGGCCTCGCATAATTGACTTAACAAAGCATATTCGGTAAAATATCCTTTGACAGTATTAACTGTGAATAATACAGGGTCAAATTGAAAACATTCGACAAACATTGAGGGATGAATCTACCCATGATTACGAACAACTTTTTCTATGTGACCAACTTTTTATTTTTTTTATTTTAAGGCCCTGGTACTAACGCACCGACGGAACATAGCAAACTGTTTGGCGTCGGACTTCGGTAGGAGGGTGGTCGCGAATCAGACGGCCCTTTACAGAGCTTACCAAACCGCATAAGATTATCACCTCATATTCAGAGCAAATTGAGGTGCCGTTGCTTAGGACGGATTGATAGGAGGCAGGTCTAATTGAGTTAAAAGTGGAGATCCACTTCTTCGATAAAAGTTGGATTTCTATAATGTAAAATTCATAGTTATTAAAAGACTTAATAAAGTACATCTCCATCTCTATACATAAGGGGCAGTTTTACAAATTTTTGTTATTTATTATGAATGGTTCGTTCTTGACCACATTATATCTCATGGCAAGGATGCGAATGACGATGGAATCTACCCACATTTATGGTTGGCTACCAGTTATTTTATTTACTGGAATAGTCAAGTGTTTTAAGTAGAAGTTTTGTTTATTTATCTACTGTCGCGCTACGCAATATACAATATACCACTTTTCACCGCTCAATAAAAGAAAAAAGGATTTAAAAATCTAATCTAATCTGTAATACCATTTTCCATATAAATGAACAAAATACTTTTGGGCAAAAGGCTGACAACCTTACTCATATTCCACCTAATAGCCTTCAGAATGAATGTCAAATGTGTCAAGTGGTTCCAAAAACAAATGACGTTCTGCCTACCCCAAAAGGGATTATAGACGTGACTATTTAGATGGATGAAGCAAAACAATTGTGCTGGTATGTTTTTTTGTCTACGGAGTAGTAAGTATAGGTACCTATGTACTTATTGGATGTAGTTTTCGGAACATGGGCCCACGGTTTTTTTGACATTTTTTCTGAGCGATTGGTCACTTATTTATTTAGGTCCGGCTGAAATGTATTTATATTATTTATTGTGAATAGAATTTTCGTCGTTTGATATCTCGGTGGTCACTTTATTTATCTTTTGGGTTAGTTATTCCTTTAGGATTATTCTGGTTATTTAATGTTGAAATATTTTTATTTCTAATGAAAATATTTTTTCTAGATTCGTCTCAGAATTATTTTACTATATTTTATTTTGACATTTTACTTTGTTATTTTATAATTACTTTAAGAAAAATTTTAAATTACATTCTCATTTTCTAACATTTTTATTTTAGCAAAATCTTTTTGTAATTTAATTCAGTTGAAGTAGGTATACCTACGACCGCTAAGGGAACTTACCTATACGTGTCCTATGCTCTCGCAACTACGCTGAAATAAAGTGTAGCGTATTATACACGTATTGGTCATCAGATAAGATTAGACCATTTATTTTAACATTATCAATTTCATAGTAACACTGGATGTCATTCCAGCGACTACGAGAAGGGACCACGGGCGACAAACGTCAAAAATTTCAGAAAATAAGGTTTTCTAGTGGAGCAGTGTATACTAAAGTTGCATACGCAGGGCGTGTTTTAAACGCCTATGGACAGTGGGTCTTACAATTAAAACTTACTCCATTAAAGTAAAATGTAAAGAGTAACAAAGGATACACATAAAAATTTTTTTTTTTTCATCAAAATAAATTGATTGGATTACTCTCACAATCTGTCACACTGACATACATACACTCAGACCAATAATCCCTGTCGAGGTAGGTTCTAAGAACAACTTGATTACACATTTTTGAAAGAAAATAAAAAATTGTAACATGAACATGAACATCGTTAAAACTGAGTCACCAAGTTTTCCTCCTAAGAATTCCGTTCCTGGAAACTACAAATACTGTCTAACGAAAATCATTCAGGCCAGACATAAAACTCTCTTTTCTATGAGGCCAGACAACTATTACACACCCAAGCTCAAAGCCTTCTAATGACTAAACTCTGCAAAGTTTGAGCTTTGATATCTATTCCAAAGTTGGCAGACGAGCCGGTTTACCCACCCACGGTACCTAATTTTCTGGAATCAACTTAGTATTTCTAATAGGTCACTGTAGAGCGATCGTAGAAACTCGTCGACGCGACTTACTTCAGTTAAATTTTAAAAGAACAAGCATCATCTTGTAAACTACAAGATACTCTCCAAAGGATCTAGAGGTTTACTCTATATTAAAAAAAAACAGATCTCTTTGAGAAGATGCACCTAAAAAATTTCATCCTATGTGTCTCAAGATTTTTTATAGTTTCTCTAAAAGACCAAAAGGCGTAGAGTTAAAAGAAGTGATGTAATTCACTCCTTTGACTTATTTTAAGTAAGTGACTACTTGTTCGATGAAATAAAGCTAAGTATTTTGACATAGCCTTGACTTCTGTTGTAAGAAAAAAAAATCACAGATTTTATGCCATACATGATTTCAGAGTAAATTGGAAATGAATTTCATATTTTAAATAAAATTCAGCCCCGCGAGAACTAAGAATTCACGCATCTTTCGACCACCTTTATGTAAACGTTGTGGAAAAACTAGTCGACCAATTTTCATTTTTTTGAGCTTAAAATGTTTGCAATATATGTCTCCCAGGGTTATTTTTCGAAATTTTGATATCTTCTTTAGTTTAAGATATTGGACTCGAAAGGGAAAAAATGACAAAAATCCAAAAAAAAATCGGTTTTTCGCCATAACTTTTTTAATTTTTGACATTTTTCAAAATTATGTTTTGCATAATGTATCCCTTGCAAATACGCATATTTTGAGTCCTCATATACTATCCTAGCTATATTATCAACGGAGCTATACGCAGATCACACTTTTCCGTGAAATGAGGCCGTATACCGACACCTCCCAAAAGACAGTTCCAATGTCAAAAAACAGGGTAAGGCTGTGTCGTGGTTACGTGAACGCGCGATGCGTTACAGACCATATGCAACATTAACTAATTCCATTATTCTTTAGCTATCGACCGCTATGAAAAACCCTAATTTGTGTTTATTCTGTTCTATGTCACTGTCTCAATTTATTGTATCTATCTGCTATGCAAAAAAGAGTATTTCATTGTATTGTTTTGACTGTAGATTGGCAGATAAGAAGCTGCAACACATATCCCCCTATTTTATTACGATCGGTTTTTTGAATTGCATGCTACTTTTTTTGGAAGTAAAAAGCTTTTGGATTGTGTTTTTTATTATTTACTAATCAAATCAAATATCTTTATTCGCTGAAATGTGGTAAATACAGTTCAATTTCAAGAAGAGATTCAATTTGATCTTATATTGTATATTCACATGTTTTTTTTAAACAGCTGACGGCATATCCAAGATAGGCTTTGTCAAATTATTTTGAGTTCCCAAATAATCATATTAATACCTGACTTGAAATTTGAATATACTTACGATTTATTACAAGTTTCTGTAAACTCTTTTTGTCGTCAGCGTTAATGAATTCGGGTCTACAAATAACAAGATCTTAAAGGACAGAAGCTTCATCTTTATGCATGAGTTGTATTAAATAAATTCTGGAGATAGCGGTCGAAAGTACGAAAACGTAAAAGGAACTAAACAAACTTGTCACGGTCTACAGGTCCTGGAGTTGATCTTTGGAGGAGGCCAGTGAAAGGAAAGCTTTTATTTAGTTTCAGTTTCTCAATGTTATCTATATACAGGGTGTAAAAGACAGCTTAGCAAAAACTGAAACCCTGGACTCAGACGATCATTCTGAATGATTTTCCAGTGGAATTTTTCTCCGGAAAAGTTTTTTTTTCGTGTTTTTAATATTGTCTGCTTACATTTTTTATTATTTAATCGAATACACTCCATTTTGCAATAACAAAACAATCATAACAACCTAAAACACGAAAACCAGCAATGTATATTGCACTCCGATAGCGATAACAGCGCGGCGCGGGGGGATCACGCGCGGGGCGTAGTTTTGCGATACGTTGCGTAGCGCCAAAGTAGATAAGTAATGAAAACTCCTGACGTTTCCAGGAAAAAATAATAACATAGAGCTGATGATAGTTATGGGTAGATTCCACCATTTAAGTATTTGCTAAGCTGTCCTTTACATCCTGTATAATCTATACAGTCACACCTATAATCCCCTTGGGTATAGGCACAACATCATCTGGTTCTGGAACCACGACACTTGACACGACATTTGATGTTCATTCTAAGGGTTATTATTAGCTGGAACATGAGTATGATAGTGATAAGGTTGTCACCCTTTCGCCCACAGTACAACAAAATCCTCGTCACCCACGTAATGGCTCTTAAAGTATGCCTGGGAAGAGTTGACAGCTGGCACATTCTACAATATAAAATGGATGTAATGTTAGCTAATCTGTACGCAGTGTACTAGTAAATAATGATTGTGAAAATTTAATGTTACATTTTTGAAGTGAAAACTTCTTTAGCGGCGTTGTGCACTTTAAAGTATGGGTAAAAAAATGTTAAACTCGCGTCAGGGTCACGTGTCTGTCACGTGACCCTGATCGAAAATCCTTAAGGCGGAGGGGTGTTTAATAAATATAGGAAATTGAAACTGCAAAAGTCAAGATGTCACGGAGGGGTGTTTGATAAATATAGGAAATTAAATCTGCAAAAGTCAAGATGTCATCCGGTGTCAGCATAGAAAAAAATAATTTAATTATTAATGCACAAGCCGGCACTCCCGGAGTGCAACCCGCAGTGTTTTTTTCCTATTAATGTGGGAAGAGCAAGATGAGAAAGTTAATCACAGCATTAATTTTGTGCAAAAAATCATCACACTTACTTGCCAAGCTTAGGCTGAAGTAATTTTTGAATTAATTGAATAAATGAATGTCATTTATGAGGTTTATTTAAAAAATAAACAAAAAACATATTAGTCGTCTTTAATGTATACAGGATGTAAATGACAGCTTAGCAAATACTTAAATGGTGGAATCTACCCATAACTATCATCAGCTATAAGTAATTATTTTTTGCTGGAATTGTCAAGTTCAGGAGTTTCCGTCGTTTACCTCCTTTGGCGCTACCTACGCAACGCACCGTGTAACTGCGCCCCGCGTGCGCTCCCCCCGCGCTGCGTCGCTATCGGTATACGATGTACATTGCTGGTTTTCATGTTTTACGTTTTTATTGTTGTTTTTTAATGCAGAATGGATTGTATTCGAATAAATAATTTTATTTTGAAACAGAAAATATAAATTTTTTTTTTTAAAAACGAAAATTTTCCGGAGAAAAATTTAACTGGAAAATCATTTAGAATGATGGTCTGAATTCAGGTTTCCAGTATTTGCTAAGCTGTTCTTTACACCCTTTATAAGTCCAAATGTAAAATGTACCAATAAAAGGAATTTTAAGTACTACATCAATAAAATTTATATACTTAATTTTTTTCCCAGAAATGGACTCAATAAATATATTTATAACAAATACGTTTTTTTCGTTTTAAATCTGCCTTTGGAATCTGAAGGATACAGAATAAATTAAAGCTAACTTTCTCTTGAGGCCAAGGGTGGATCTCACAAATTGATTTAAATTGCTTTAAATTTTCAACTAAAAAGAATTGTTCTCAACTCTAATTGTCCTTTAGCGCCTTTAACTCTTTATAACTGGAAAATTACTTTTTGATTAGATATCAAAAAAATGTTGCTTCTATTATACCATGAATAAATAATAAATAGTTTTAAGGGTTTGTTCTCTATGCTCTTCTAAATTTATCAAAGCACAATGGTTGTTTTGTGTATATTTATTTAGAAAAGTTTTTTGAAACATAAAGGTAAGAAAAAAATCAGTAATTTAATTTCTTGTTGTGTTTTGGCAATGATCGATTTTCTAAATGCACGTGAATTGTCAAGGTATAATCTCACAATGTAGTGTGACACTGTGCCTGTCTAAATACTCACACTTTTCAGTGTGTAAGGCTGTCAACTCATCATGAGCTTCCTGCAGCTGGTGCTCCAAGCAGGTGATACGATCCTTAGCCACAACTAATTCATCATTGGTCCACTATGGGATCTTATTACACTAAGTACTTTACTGTTTTTTGTTTATTATTTCCTGTCCTGTTCTTTAATAAATCTTCTAATAAAACTGGCTAAGAAGGGGGTCAGTCGTGCGTGATCTATACTAACTATTGACTGTCACTATCTTTCACTATCTCAATGACAAAGACGCCTTCTACTCAAATATAGATCAGATTCTGAGTCGTATTCTGTAATATGGACCATAGTCAATTAGTCACCTATAGGGTGATCTAAACCCTCTATCTAATTCGAGATGAAAAAATAAACCCAATTCTAAATACCTATGTTTTATAGTACCTAGTAATACAAAACCATTTTGGTATTAGCATTTTTGGGTCACTACCCGAGTCCACATTGTTGGTTTCTTCCCACTTTTAGGCCTGAATAACTGTCAATTATACGACGAACAAAATGTAGGCGGAGAGCTAGTTATGTCAATTTATTTTATACCCCATTTGTCTTTGTCAAGTGTCAAACTTGATTTTATAACTGTCATTTTACCCCAAAATGCTGGCGGTGTGAAACTTTTCCCCGGTTATGGTTTTGACTGGCTCTGTGTTTAAGTTTTTGTTATTTTTGGAACTGTCGAAAAATAAATTGGATTCAATGTGTAAATGCTCCAGGCTAAAATAAAATTGCAACAGATTTTACCACACACACACGTGTAATTGACTGACAGACGAAATATAAGTTATTAAACCCCATTTAAAAAAGTAGGGTGTTAAAAGTTTGACGTGTCTGTCTGTGTATCTGGGTATCTGTATGTCTGTCTGTGGCATCGTAGCCCCTAAACGAATGGACCGGTTTCGATGCGTTTTTGTTGAAAACTGATGTAATCGAGATGGTTCTTGGCTATATTTGTTCAAAATTGATTCAGCTGTTTAAAATTTATAAGTGGTTTAGAGTTATGCCTATGCAGAATCGCACGATGAAATTATGTCAGATCCATGTTTCGGATTACTTATGGCCGACCATAGTTATGGGTTTTCCACTATTTAAATATTTACTAAGCTGTGTCTTGCTGCCTTATTTATAAACTAATAATAAACTTTATTCGCTTTTAACTATTTTTAAATTCACTTAATTTTCTGTTTTCCCCATCGAGGTATACGCACAACAAACAGGTACTTAAAAAGGTTTGGGATGGGGATAGGGATAAATGAGCCAATAAGTGACTCAGGAATTTTCTCTCAAATTATATAAAATGCAATTTTAAATTTGCCTAGAAACAAAGTTCCTATTTCCAAAGTGACTTGCAGACCTGAAATCACTTTATATTCACTTTGTTCTGTCCTAGAATGTCACAATGTCCTATTTCCATAGCTCCAGTATTCCGTGTCCCTCCTCTTGCCACTTACATATTAATGTCATGTTGCGCTCTCTCGCAGTTTTCGTATACATGAGATTTACCGGGAAAAACAAACAGGTCTATTTTTTCATAAGGTCTATTTTTTCTGTTTGCGTCTTTTCCTCTTATCAATGACGTCTTAATGACAGTTAGTTGATAATGGAGGCTATTTTTTAGAATAGAATAGAATAGACAACATCTTAATTTTAGGACATTCGATGCCACTTAAAATTAATCAAGATTACATTTAATATATACAAACTTACATTAAAGAATTTAAATACATACATACACATTCGTTCTTTTGATCCTACTGACTCTACGCCTATTCGCAAAGGTGCAGTCTTCCCCAGGAAATAATTTCACGTGGCAAAACTGAGAATAATTTATTTTTCATACCTTGCTGATAGCCATTTTGACCGCCAACCGAACGTTAAGTTGCAAATCACCTAGCAACTGAACATTCAGTTGGCGGTGGCGCAGCTAGTCAAAGAATCCGTCATCAAATGTATGAAATTTGGATCGTTGTTGATTTTGCCACCTGAACAGATAAAATGGACAACATTGTCATTCCACCGCCATTGAGACGCCATTGAGACGCCATTGATTAGTGGAGCCCAGTGGCTCTCGCTAATCTCAACCGATCAGTGAGGTTAAACAACGTACACAGAATATCTAGTAGCTCGGGGGGTCTTCTTCTTCTTATCGTGTAAGTATAGTCAAGTGTGTGGTGAACTTGGCTAACCCTGGTGTCAGAGTTTTCAAACCACACAATGGCCTCTGTCTTGGTTTTAACAACTGTAAGTCAATCGACAACAGTTGGGACCGACAGCTTAACGTGCCCTCCGAAGCAAGGAAACGCTTGTGATAAATTGCCACTTTGGTCACCCATCAGGTTCCTGTCTCTGTGTACGTTGTTTAACCTCACTGATCGGTTGAGATCAGTGAGAGTCACTGGGCTACTAGCGCTACAAAAATAGCTCGGGGTGCATAACATAACATATTAGTGCTCCAAATTCCTCATCCTGACAAGCTAGCGGTGCACCCTGCTGATCAACAGACTAAGCTCTGACTGACGTATTACAACCTACGACGTATTATTTTTGGAGATAAAAGCTATTCCTTCAAAGCTTCGATCAAAAAACAAATCCTTGGTCTAAATTGTTTAAAGTAGCTCACCCATGTTTAATTTTCAATACTATGTTTTATATGTATAATTTAAATGTAACTTTTCATGTTGCAAATTGTTTCCCTGCGACTGTTTTATTTTGATTTTTGATTTTAGGTATAATATTAGGTACTATGTTCTTGGTATAATGTTACTTAATTTTTTTTTTTAATGCGGTTGTCACCTTTAATTGGGTTACCATTTAGCCTTTTTTTATAAATTTGTGCCATTTTAATTAAGAGTTGGTGTGTAACTTGTTGGTGATCTATTAAATAAAAATTAAAAATTAAACCCTTAAAGGGTTTCTTTACTTGTTATTGGCGAGTTCACCACTCTCTATTTAATACTCTTTATTAAAATACTCTGACATTGAACAAATTGCAAAATTCGTGGACGCCGTTGTAATAAGATTTGGATTGAATTTAGATGCTCTGCTGAGTTATGCCGAATTGTATTCAAGAATAGCTTTTCGCCCGGGACTTCGTTACCATGGGAATTTTTGAAAATTATGGAGCCTATGTGTTATTCTGATCTATAAGCTATATTATCGTGAAGTTTAAATAAAATACATTCATTAGTTTTTGCGTGAAAGAGTAACAAACATCCATACATACAAACTTTCGCGTTTATAGAGTCCTTTATTTTCTAAAAATCATAAATCTTGTAACTTAATCTACCAACATTTTATATCAACCTGTAAGTCATGTAAGTATTACACAGAGATATAGAAAATAGTAATCCAAGAGAATCCGTTTTATTTCGGTTTTATCTCGATTCCGAATAAAAATACCATCAACTCAGATAAACGAGCCAAGTTTTCAGCTAAATTGTGATTTAATACATTTGAGTTAGAGTTTAGTTTCGTACGACATCCGGGGCTTAGAATTATAGACGTAGAAGCTGAAATAATTCTTCCAAGAACTCAATAAATGTTACTTTGAATTTTATTTTCTATAAGTCATTTTGTGCTTAAAATTTTCTAGATTCGCATACTATCTGCTTTAGCTTAAGCAGATTAGACAAAAAAATGATTTTTTTATCAGCCTACAAACATTCATTTTAGTTCTTATCGTCATCGTCGTCACCAGCCCATATACGTCCCCACCGAGGGGCATGGGCCTTCCTTCGAAACACGAAGGGGTTTTAGGCCATAGTCCAACGCTCGTCTTTCGAAAATGAATTTTCTTGGACAGGCGGGTTTCATCACGATGTTTTCCTTCACCGTTAAGTAAGTGATAATTAGAAACCCGTACATAAATCCGAAAAGACGAATTAAGTGGTACAGGCCCACACCAGGATTTGAACCCGCGACCTTCCAATCACAAGTCTGGCTTATTACCAACTGGGCTATCACTGCTATATTTCAAGTAAATTCAACTTCATATGAATTAATAACTAAATGATTTATTCAACAAGCTCTTTACTTCACAAAATCCCTATATCAACGACCAAATCAAAACAAAAGAACAACACAATGTGTCTTACAAAATAGCTCCGCACACTTCATGAAATTCCACGGATTATTCACAACGTAAAGCAGTATTCATTCTCTACAATACGTCTCATGTTAAAAAAAATTTTCTTTCTTTGTTTCAATTACAATCTTTATGGGTTGGTTTAGTTCTTAGGTCCTATTAAAAAAAACGCAGATTTCGTACCTCACACAACTATCGAGCACATTGGAAATGAATGTACGGAATTCGAAAAATATGGTTCTGACTTTTTGACTTTTTTGAAAAAGGTTAGGCTTCCGGGCAAATTCTTAACCCGATCGTCTTGGTTTTAGGCTGAAATTGTAGCTGACTAAATTGTCTACAGGATTTTTTCTCAAATTTTTGATATAATCCTTCGTTTCTAAAATACCGAGTGCCAAAATCAAAAAACGGAAAAAAAAAGTTTTTTTTTTCACTTTTTTTTTAATTATTATAAGGGTTAACTCTTGACCTCAATCTTGACCATAAGGTCAAAGATGAGGTCGACGATGGTGTGAGTTAACCCACAAAATGTCTATAAAGGCACTGGTACTCCCACGCACCGACGGAACACAGCAAGCTGTTTGGCGTCGGACTTCGGTAGGAGGGTGGCCGCTAACCAGATGGCCCTTTCCAGAGTCTACCACACCGCATGAGACCATAGAACGACACCTCAGATTCAGAAAATAATGAAGTGTCGTTGCCTGGGATGGATTACTAGGAGGCAGGTCTCATTTGTGTTTCATTAGTCGCCTCTTACGACACCCACGGAAAGAGATGGGGTGGTGTTATTCTCAACCGATCACCACACGGTTAAATTTCACTATTTCGGCCATAACTTTTTTCTTTTTTGACTTTCTCGAATAATTCTTGTTGTACCTTACAGCTCTCGTAAAGCCGTTTGAGCATTTTTTGAATATCATATCTTCACAACTCTCCGAGATATAAAGGGATCGCACTTTTTTGTGAAATCGGAGCCTATGCTGGAGCGAACGAAAAGACATTTCCAATGTCAAAACAGATATTTCAAATCCAATTTTAAAGTTCCGAGACAACATATAACATCTAATCTGTAAGTTTACGACCGATACTTTGTTGCATTGAATGTCAGTACATCTCACTCTTGTGACATACATATGAAATTGACAGGTAGTAATAAGCATCGGTTTTACCTAATATCGGTTTAAAGAAAAACTTAGAATGTGCCAGCTGCCAACTCTTCCCAGGTATACAGTAAAAATCTAAGGTATACAGTGAGGTTAAGCAACGTACACAGAGGCAGGGAACCTGATGGGTGACCAAAAAGTGGCAATTTATCACGAACGTTTCCGTGCTTCGGAGGGAACGTAATGCTGGCGGTCCCAGCTGTTGTCGATTGACTACAGTCGTTAAAACCAAGTCAGAGGCCATTGTGCGGTTTGAAAACTCTGACACCAGGGTTAGCTAAGTTCGCCACATACTTAACTATACCTACAAGATAAGAAGAAGAAGAGTAAAAATCTGTAAGAGGAATGCGAGGGTTATGCTGTAGAATGGGCGAAAGACTGTCTACCTCTCACCATTATACTTACAACTTATTTATTTATTTAATATTTGGAAAACCAACAGCCTTGGATACAGAGTTATTATAACAAAAATAGCGCCAGAGGGCCAATTACAGGTCTTCGCCAATAGAACCAGATTATAATATAATAAAAAAAAACACATAATAGGTGCTGGCATAGACCGCAACGCATACCCAATTAGGAAACATAACAGATATCTATAATTAATACAAAATTACATTAGTACAACTTGTCCCATCTGTTAACCCTGTCAAGCGAGGCATCAAAGTTCGCTAGAATTACTGATGCTCTGTCAACCTACGGGCGTGAGCGCATGTATGTATGTATAATTACAGAATAAAAGTTCGGTTTTCCAGCTATCAGAAATTATGCCCCCGTATCTATCAGTTGGATCTTAAAAGCTCTGACCCGAATGCTTTTTGCGTGAAAACGCTGGAAATTGTGGAATTTCAATATGGTTCAGCGTGGAGCGGTGTATTGTGCTGTCACGGAGCGATGCACAAGCAGGCCGCGATATTTTAGTGCTAACTTTTATCGAAATGCTATTCCTATATATTTGTCGCTAAACAGATGTATCTTTGAAATTTGTTTTTGTGCTATTTTTAAACACATAATGACAGGTTGCAACAACGTCGAAAGATCGGATACAAATTAAAAACAAAAATCATGGTGAGAACCCGTTATGATTTGTTTAAAACTACTGAAAATAATCAATAAAACAATATGTGGGTTTTGTGCTATTTTGATTATTAAACAGCATATTTTGATTATTAATATTATAAAGTATAGTAGTTAGCACTGATTTTGGAGCCAAGCAGTTATTATCGTACTAATTGTTTGTACTTTAGATCATTAAAGAAGCTTAATAGGTGTACTTTCATTTTTTTTGAAAATAAGTAATTCTCATTTTATCTCCATAATAATTATTGCGGTGGGATTTATTAAACAAACAGCATAAATTCTACTTTGATCAAAGCCTTAAACTCTGCTCTGAAAGATAACATAAGACAAATTGTTAGTTGACTTTAAATTAGGTAGTGAAAATTAAGAATGTTAATCATTCCACTAAACTGAACAACTTTCCCCATAAAAACAAATGTCGAATTATGACAAAAAATGCGAAAAATGGAAAGTCGAATACTTTTTTCGATAATTTCATAGCACCGTAGCACCATTGCCATAGCACCTTCAGAACGATAGGGGGTTAAGAAACGGGTTAAGGTTAAGAAACTCAGTTTTGAAGTTTCTTAACTCTGACTGAGTTTCTTAACTCAGTCAGCAAATAGTTTAGTTAGGCCATGATCATAAAGAGACTAAAAAGCTATGTTCTATCCAAAAAACAAAGGCACATAGATGATATAATTAGTACGCATATTTAAAATAAAACAAGTGAAATAATTAATTTCAAAATAAAACGTTCAAACTTTCTGAAACACCCAAAAAGTTGAATTTTTGAGATAAGCCCTTATTGTTTTAAGGGGAAAAGTTGTTTTGTTTAATAGGTGGTAAAATAACCCCCTAATGTTTCGTTTACTAATATAAAGTCACCACATCTTAAAGCCTGTCTGAGATCGACAAGTTCACTCGTTCATTATTGATCTGGACCCTTACCATTTACTGCTCAAGAAAATAAACAAATGCTCAATATGTATTTATCCTTCAATCCAGATTGGAATTTTTTCATTCAGCACGGAAGTAATTTTAAAAATAAAACGCATTAAGTGTAAGACGTATACACGGTTCCCTTAATTAGGGTTCTTACTTGAACAAACAAACCATAATTCGGGAGGGTTCTGGTGATCCAGGCGTATTGGGAAACAGCCTCCGTTCAACGTAATCGAGTTTACATACGGATTGCTCGGGCTAAGAGAACAGAGTGTTACTAAAACTACATACCTACTTTATTTTGAGTAAGTTAGGTCTCAGTCACAAATAGCATTTCTTCCCGTAAAATAAACATAGAACAATGAATCGTTACTGCTCAAACAAATATCTTAGTTCGGAAAATTCACAAAACTTGGAGTGAAAATCCAGCTCCCTAGAAAGACCTGTCACAGAAAGGAAAGAGCATGTAGCGAAGCGGTGATAGCCCAGTTGATAATGTAATCCGAAGGTCGCGGGTTCAAATCCTGGTGCGGGCCTGTACCACTAAATTCGTCTTTTCGGATTTATGTACGGATTTCTAATTATCACTTACTCAGCGGTGAAGGAAAACATCGTGATGAAACCCGTTCGTCTAAGAAAAAATAATTTTAGAAAGACGAGCGGTCCACCAACCCGCATTGGGCCAGCGTGGTGGACTATGGCCTCAATCCCCTTCGTGTTTCGAAGGGAGGCCCGTGCCCCTCGGTGGGGACGTATATGGGCTGTTAAAAAAGTAGCGCCTTAGTTGGATATGCAATTTTTATGAAATTAGAAAATAGAACTCGACAATTAAGGTAAAAAAAATAATTTCACTATGTAATTTTTTTGACATACCGAAATTCGCTAGCGGAACTCGAGAGGGTGAACTCGCTCCTAAGAATCCATTTTTGATATTCTGAAAAAAAAATTACTTCTTAATTCTCATACTAAAGCAATCACCCGTGTTGTGTGGAGAGGCAATTTTCATATATATTTTGACCTATGTTCCTTAAGATAAGCTGTTCAGTTTTGTGGGCTGAACCGCATCCTTAATTTTCACTAATTTAAAGTCATTCTATATAATATAGTAGCAAACTTGACGAGCTTTTAACTATATAATCTTCGTTCCTTCTGTATCATGTGACACATCTTACGACACACATATTTTCCCGCCGACTTAGAGGCTCCAAGACTTAAAGTGCTGTCAGTACTTTCCTGAAGTGTATCCAAACGCAGGATTGATAATGAAATTTTACATCGAATCCCACTTAGTGAATCAACAGGATGGCTATTCTACTAACCACAATGGGCCTTTTTATAATTCGAACGGCACGGCACGGCACTTCGAAATTTGAATTACCATTGCCCCCTATGTTCTCAGCTTCTAGTATTACTATTATTACATAGGAGGCAATGGTAATAAAATTTTGCCGAGCCGTTTTCGAATTATAAAAAGGCCCAATGGCGTCTCAATTACGGTGTAATGATAATGGTGACTTCATCCGTTTACGTGGCCAAATTAAGAACTATCTAAATCTCACACATTTAATGTCATTTACCTTGACTGGCGGGGCGACCGCCAACTGAATGTTCAGTTGCTAGGTAGTTTGCAACTTAATCTACAGTTGACGGTGGCGCTGCTGGTCAGGGCGGTTGTCGTCAAGTGTATGAGTTTTTGATAGTTCTAAATTTTGCCACCTGAAAGTATAAATGTGGTCACTATTGTCAGTCAACCGCCATTAAGGCGCCATTGATTAGATAGATAGATAGATAAACTATTAATTTATCACACAGTGCAAACAAACTCAAAACACAATTAGAAGTTAGCAAAAAATAAAACAGTTTAGCACTAAATAGCTATTCGAGTGTGCACTGTGCCAATGAAAGGGCTCTGAATCAGCTGTTATGCCACTGTAGCCAGAGAGCCTTTTTATAATTCGAAAACGGCGCGGCAAAATTGTATTACCATTGCCTCCTATGAAATAGTAATACTAGAAGCTGATAACATAGGGGGCAATGGTTATTCAAATTTCGAATTGTCGTGCCGTGCCGTTCGAATTATAAAAAGGCCCAGACGCTGCTGCGACGCTGATAATTCTCATTAGTGGAATAGGCGCCCAGGATACGAACACGAACCATGGATAGAAATAAGAGAGACTTAGACTTCAGCTCGCCTGGTTAGGGCTAATATTGAATTACTAGATCGTACTGCCAATAGCTTCTTGATTTCTTTTAGGTCAGGAGGTCAAGACGAACTCGAGGATTTAAGTCTTAAACAAATATTTTAGAAAAAAATTTTTTGATTCTGATGTAGTGCGCATGGAATTCTTTGACTGCGTCTGTATTTTTGAGCTCATATGACCTAAGTTCTATTAAAATTCGAGTCAATAGACTTTTTTGGGTATGCTTGCTACTTTCTCGGCCATACCTTGACTCTGAGCTTGATTTTAGTCAAAAGCAAACCCATTCGTTGAAAAAAAGAGATAATATTTCTATAAAAAATATCTGGAATTACGATTTCCAGGATTTTATTTCAAATCGCTAAACCAGCGGAGTGAGTTTTCAAGTCACGGAACGCTACGTAACTTGATTAACAATTCGATTATTATAGTCGATTTACTGCAAATACGGTTAAATGTGCTCTCTCAGCTTGAAAAACGTTATTGACAATGTGCCACTAACATTATTTACCTGGAGACAATTTACTTTATCTGTATAATTTACTTTATTGATTTTGCATAAAAGGTAGTATTGGTCAGAAAGTGCCTCCTACCTTATCATTGTATCAACAATATTAAGATTCAAGCAGCAGCATTTCTAAATTATTTACTCGTGCCGCCAAACTATTTATTTTATTTCTGTAATCTTTTATTACAAACTTTACAGTAAATATATTCTGTCTTAAAATTATTTTGATTAAAATTCTTAGCCAATTAAAAAGCCTGACAAAATGAAAGCTTAACGAACCCCAACCTAACCGATTACCTCTATCTCTTGGGAGAGGCATCACGTGGTCTTTTATGACGTTGGTGATTACCCGACACTAAAGCCCTTATTACAGAACACGACTCAGACTCTGATCTATTCTTTAGTAGCTGTCGTCTTTGTCATTTTGATAGTGAGAGAAAGAGACAACCTATACCCATATATCAAGAGTCTCCTTTTGTAATACGGGCCCTCCAAATTGTCTTTTTCTCTTCTACCAAAGTGACAAGGACGACTGCTACTCAAGTATAGATTAGAGTCTGATCTATATGTGTGAGTCGCGTTCTGTAATACGGACCTAATTAACATTTACGTCGGTTAATTCATTTATTTTTCCCCACCAGTACGAGACTCGAGCCTTCAACAGCAGTGGCATCTTGATCATCAACTCAACGTGTGACGCGAGGTCTTGCGGCATCACGGTGCGTCCCGAGAGGGGTACGGCACGGTACACCTGTGAGGTATCCAGTGAAGCCCCTCGGTTCGCCGTCGACAAGCGATCTGCCAACATGACTCTGGCTGGTGAGTGAGAGAAAGTTCTCTTTGAATGAAGCGCTTTTCATCATTGAGCTTGCTACATCATTTGCCCGCAAGATAAAAACGCAGGATAATTTATTTTTTTCGTATTTGTTTAGGAGTCTTCTAATAAGTAATTAGCAACGTTATCTAGGGCAGCTGAAACCTTTTTTTTTGTAGTTCAAAATATTTATACATATATCCCCCTTTTAATTTATTCCATTTTAATAACCTTGTAACAAAATTCTATTACTTCCCATTTTACCAAAGCACGAATCCATTTATTTGGTTACAATCGAATTTATTTCCTCCGAACAAGAATCTGTTATTGAGTTGAAAAGGAAAACGTATTGTGGACAGCGTTTCACGATCTGTCGGCGGAAATGAGGAGCTCTCCCTCAATCAGACAAACGTTTTCGTCAAATATTTATATTGGTAACCAACCGCTTCGCAACCAAATCGAAAAACTCCTAATATACAGGGTTATTTTGTACGCAGTGGCGTAGCTACCGGAGGGCCAGACGGGGCAGTGCCCCGGGGCCTCCAAGCTCAGGAGGCTCCCTCGGACTCTGACTTACTAACTTTAAATTGAACTAGTGAATATTTCTCCCACATTCGTAATATAAATAAACCAGATTCCAGGAACGCGACATGAAAAATGGAAACTTATTTGAAAAAATATGGGGGAATTCCCAATAATAGCTCTAATTTGTTCATTAAATAAGTTACAATTTGTATATATGGGTTTGCCGTGTGGTGATCGGTTAAGAATAACACCACCCCATCTCTTTCCGTGGGTGTCGTAAGAGGCGACTAAGGAAACACAAATGAGACCTGCCTCCTAGAAATCCATCCCAGGCAACGACACTTTTCATTTTTTTTCTGAATCTGAGGTGTCGTCCTATGGTCTCATGCGGTGTGGTAGGCTCTGTAAAGGGCCGTCTGGTTCGCGACCACCCTCCTACCGAAGTCCGACGCCAAACAGCTTGCTGTGTTCCGTCGGTGCGTGGGAGTACCAGTGCCTTTATAGGCATTTTCTGGGTTAACTCGCTCCATCGTCGACCTCATCTTTGACCTTGATGGTCAAGATTGAGGTTAAGAGTTAACCCATCTTATAATAAAATAAATGGTTTTTAATTTTAATTTGTAGTCGACTATATTACGACGGATCTGGATTACGTTGAATCCGGAACACGACGAATAGGGAACAAACGATTTTAAATAGTTTAGTTGGGGTCTTAGCTTATTTTTTTCCCCAGCGCCTTTGGTTGCCTAGCTACGCCAGTATTTGTACGAAACCACTTAACGATTTTTTTGTAATTTAACTAAAAAACTTCTGCCCCTAACATCTTACTAGAAGTTCTCCAGATCATTCGTGATCATGTTGCTTGCTTGAATCTCTTTAAAGTTCAAGTGTATAGGCTTCTTTTAGGTGTGCTTGTTACATCCTCTACCGCATCTTCGCCTTTATGCAAGATCAGTGTTTTTCAAACTGTGGGTCGCGACCAAGCCTTACTCGGGGGGTCGCAGGTAAAAGAAAAAGACAATAATTTGTAAATCTTACACTACAGCAAAACAATTTCAGTGAAAAGGCTGTGCCTGTATAATGATGCCTCCCGCCGCCTTCCCCGTCTACCCCGCAGCAAACTCTTTTATTATGTTTGAAAATCTCCGAAGTGGTTCGTAGATTTAACCTAAAGGGATCTTACGGGTCTTAGAATAGAATAGAATGGCCAGAACTTTTCGACTTCCGAAAGGGGTCGTGAATTCAAAAAGATTGAAGATTGTGGTCAAGAGCGCACCCGTTGTTAATAAAAAAATTGGTTTAAGAACCTAATGTAATATGTTCTAAAATTAAGCAACTTCTGTTGTAAGACTTTTACATTTTTTGATGTAGTCACCCTGTATAGTAGGAAAGCACAAATTAGCTTAGACAGACAAACTGTTGTATTTTATTCTATTTCCATAATAATCACCATTCTAATCTTCGTGACACAATCTTTTAAATATTTTGGGTCAAAACAAATAAAAAGAACAATTGTTCTCCTATCTTGGCCCTATTAAAAAGTTCAAAAAAAAGATGTTCATCGTCCCACGTTCAGTAATGAGAGCTTGAAGAAGGCTCTAACGACCTAAGGCTCTGACAATGGGCCTGAACACTTACAGGAACAAAGTCATAAACGGCGGGAAAAGAACTCCCAAGTACTTCACCTCATTACATGCTAGATATGGAAAATGATGTTTTCAAAACAAGAAATTTCCAAAGCCACATATTTTAAATTTAAAGGCCAAAACATGTATTAAAAATTTAAATACCTACTAGTTTTTAAAAATATCATTGCAATTTCGAATACAAATTTTATTATTTATTTATTTAATTTTTCAATAACATTTAGATTTACAGATGTAATATGCATAAACACGGTTACAATGTAACACTAAGCCAATTACAAATTTTTAATTACATCTCGGACTTTTTTCTGAATGTTTTCTATTTGGTTGTTTTTCCATCTATGCGTTGGCAACAGTTGTAGTTACAACTTCTGGCAAAGCTGCTTAATATTTGTAAAAGTTCCAGCTGTATATTGTTACTTCAAGCGACAATTTACCGTGAAGCCCTGAAAAACGCCTCACAAATAGACCCGGACTTTTAAAAGCCATTTTCCCGCGTAACATTTCCTGTCTCCTATTTTTTTAACTGTGCTGAAATGAGTACAGAGTTCTTGATAAAGTCACCGCGGAAGTAGGGTTGTTTGAAAGGAAATACGAGTGTAAATAGGGTTCGTCATGATATTAAATATTTATGGCTCATTTAGAAACTAAGATATCCCTTAGAAATATGTTTTGAGGTGACCTCGGATTGGAGGCTTACCATGATCGCTTAGCGCGATCCAATTTAGGACCTAAACAAGTCTGCAACGCTTATTCGTACCATGATGGCTTATAAGCGATTCAATTTTGGCGCTGTTGCGATTCAAAGGCAGACCAGCGACAATTTATTTTAAAAATAAAAATGGACCATAGACAACCGAGTAGTTCAAAAGCAGCGCCATCATGGTACCATTTTAAAAAAACATTTCAATTGCGAAGCAGTTCAAAGATGGATCCTAAACAGAAATGCTTTTAAACGATCGTGGTAGGTACCCAGGACCTTAATTTGAAGTGGCATATAGTGGGGGATCCACAAACCCGCGTTGGGCCAGCGTGGTGGACTGTGGCCTAAATCCCCTTTTGTTTTGAAGGGGATTTAGGCCATAGGGGACCGTGCCCCTCGGTGGGGACGCTGGTAAAAAAAAACAATAGTGGGGGTGGGTCTGGTTGGTTGTAGGTCTGTAATATCCTAGTTTTGAGGTCACTTGAATGAAAAGCCCTTGTTTATATAGCCTTGTTTTGTATGATCGCTGGTGAAAGCAAAAATGGTGTTGCTTAATTTCAATTATCGTGCCGTGTAAATTGTCCAAGTAATAAAAATTCAGAAACCATTTTAGCGATTTAAAAACTTAAGTACTAGGGTTAGTCAATTTGCACACCCACTTCCAATAATCCAGATAGCTAGAGGATCTAAAACCACTGGGCCTTTTTATACTTCGAACGGCATGGCACGGCACTTCAAAATTTAAATTACCATTGCCCCCTATGTTCTTAGCTTCTAGTATTACTGTTACATAGGAGGCAATGGTGATACAATTTTGCCGTGCCGTTTTAGAATTATAAAAAGGCTCACTCTTTAAGCTAAGTTTGACACGCATTCTAAGAGTTATTAGATAAAACTTGATTAACACAATTGTAATGTAGAAGTAGTTTATGTAAGTATTTAATTTACTCTTGTTGTGAAACACTCAATATAGAGCAAAGTTTTTATTCAACGGATAAGTAGGGATGAAGAACGGACATAAAACTCACTTCAAACAACTTGTTAAGGATTGTTAAAACTTTTAATAATGCAAGGAGATCCGACTGCTATTCTTGTGTTTGTTTGGGGTTGTGTTCCAGAGATATCTGCTGTTGTTTGCTGTCAAGTCTACCGTAGTGTAAACTTTTTATTTTGTTTCTTTTGTCTTCTTTTATCTTAGTTCTATAAAGCTATTGTGCACTTTACGGGGTGACTCTAAACTAGCACAGTTTAGTGAGTAAATCATCTAAATAAACTTCCTCATTCTTCATCAACCCAAATACCTTCCCACCAAGGTTCACGGGCTTCCCTTCAAAATGAGAAGGGGATCCAGGCCATAGCCTATCATGCTAGCCCGATGTGGGTTGGTGGACCTAACTTCCTTATTGCATACCTGGTATGTGGTGCGAATTCGACTAACCCATAGTCAGGGTTTTGAAACTGCCGAATGTAAACAACTTAGTTCGAAATATTTGAAAAACCGTGATCTCGAACGATTAACACATTTTTAGAGTTATTAGATAAAACATGAGAACCTAATTACTTTGAAGAAATGGTTTCTGTAAATATTTAATTTAGTGTAAAAAAAATACTTCTGTTGTAAACTCGTGACCCAATATTGAACGAAGTCTTGTCTACTGATAATTATGAACTAAAAATATGCTGTGGGTGATTTTTTTCTCCTCTTCGCAACTGCGAATATTTTTTTTGAAAATTTTAAATGAGTTTCTGGGAGAAAGTTGTTCAGTTAGATAGGCAGGATTATTATCTATTTATAACTTTAAGTCACCCCATTCAAATTTAGTCAGTTGGTTTTGTTAATAAAAACGTATAAAATATTAACATAGCAATATTGTCCGATCCAACCCGCATTGGGCCAGCGTGGTGCACTATGGCCCAAACCCCTTTCGAGTTTCGAAGGGAGGCCCGTGCCCCTCGGTGGGGACGTATATGGGCTTGTAAAAAAAAAACTAGGAATAAGTTGTCATACAACAATATGTACTTTTATCTACACTGTATGTCCCTTAAGAGGAATTTGTATTCAGCCCGTTTTCAGATAACATTAGCATATCGATAGCATTAAGATACCCGGGTCCTGGTTATCGGGTGCCGGTTATCCGCTAATTTATGCTGACTCCTCTGACCCAGTCACTATCTGATTATGATAGATAGTGTGGGAATAAAACTTTGTAAAGTTTTATACTTTGTAAAGATGTTCTGCCGGTAGGTACCGAATTAAAAATAAGTTGCGAGCCTTAACAATAATAAAAAGCCGATTGCGCAGTGAAAACGGATTATTCCACCTTTGCCACAGTTTCCTGCTGCCACGAAAATTTTTTTCCATACAAGTTTTCCACTTTTGCCACGATTCTACGTCAATTGTGCAAATAATTAAACAAAATTTAAAAATATATAGGAACAAAGATATTATTATTGTTCTTTGAACAAAATTTTAATAAAAATAAAAATAAGAAAGTTAATTAAGACAGGTTATTAATATTCAACGGATTTAACACAAAGGTTACAAAAGGCCAAGTGAAAAGAATATGTCGGCTAAAGTTTAGTAACATGAGTTATATTAATCGAACTAGGTGAAGCGCACGTAGCCTAGTGGCTCTCGCTGATCTCAAACGATCAGTGACGTTAAGTAACGTACACAGAGGCAGGGAACCTGATGGGTGACCAAAGTGGCAATTTATCACAAGCGTTTCCGTGCCTCGGAGGGCACGTTAAGCTGTCGGTCTCGGCTGATGTCGATTGACTACAGTCGTTAAAACCAAATCAGAAGCCATTGTGCGGTTTGAAAACTCTGACAAGGATTGGCCAAGTTCGCCACAAACTTGACTAATACCTACACGATAACAAGAAGAAGATCGAACTAGGTACTTTTTTAAATTTTTGTAAAATAATTTTTTTCCAAAATGATTGTAGAATTTTAAAGAATTTTTTCTAAATAAATATATTTATTTACTCTTCACGTACGTCGTAATTGTAATTATACTTGTCCTTTGATCATCAATTTACCTGTTAATTAAGTTTGTATTTCAAATATTTATTTTGCCCTATTAAAACTTGGCGTTATAAAGGAAATTACGAAGAGGAGTTCAGAAGTTTCAAAGCAATTTAAGTTTAAACTGCCATATTAGTTAAGAAGTAATTAAATGTCATGCTATCCTTGTTTATTTCAACAAGAGTGAAAGAGACGACATCAGAGTTTAACAAAACTTAACTTTAATTGACGTTTCTGAGTACGGCAGTAAGGGAAATTCGCATTTAGTTAAATCTAGCTGTCAAAAAAATCAATAATACTTTATGTTCATAAAAAATACAAAGTTGTGCTTCTTGAAAACGTCATAAAAATACATTTGCAAAATCAATTTAAATCATTGAGCAAAAATGTGAATTAGGTACATTAGCATTTTTGACTTTGCGCCTATTCGCAATTTGCAGTCTCCCTCAGGAGAAGAATAGGCAAGAAACTCCGAGGGTCGTTCTTTTTAAGTCAATCATATACATTTTCTTACTTCTAATTTTAATTGACTTAATATCTGAATAACTCTGAAGCTGAGCGATTTCCTGTTTCCTGCAATTTCAGCCGCGTAACTCCCGTTCCAGTTTAAATCATTTTTTAAATCAAACCAGTAGTTTTGGAGTATATCACTCAGTCGCAGAACCATTAATTAAAGCAAAAGCTTCTTTAAATATAATAGCGTCCTTGTTAACGTCAACAAGACGGAAAGTGACAGTACGATATTTAAAGTTGCCTTAACTTTAATGGACTTTCCTGCAACTGGAGACAAAAATAATAATATTTGCAGACAGAATTAATGAAAACAAGAAATCTATAAATATTCCAAGTAAGATGAATCTATTTTAGCTTAGAAACACGAACAAAATCCAAATAATTTGCCTTTATTTATATGATTAACATTAACTTTCACCAAGATATTTTTCTACAGCCAAGTGAAGTGACGCGTTTCTAACCTCTTGATAATTTGTAAACTACTATTTTAATTAAAAAAGCAAAAAATTACAAGAAAACTAGATCTAGACAAGAGCATAGACATAAAGTTTGTGGATGCTTATAATAACACAATAAAAAAACCTCTTTTTAAAAGTTGATCCTAGCCTGGAAAAAAGTCCTTTAAGAAAATATATTTTATTTTCTAACCTCTTTTGTTTGTCGCCAGTGTTGCCAGAGTACGACCCGCTGATCACGGGCCTGCCGACCCTGGTGCAGGCGGGAGATAGCGCCATCATCAACTGCACCAGCGACTACTCACTGCCAGCCGCTGTCATTGACTGGTTCGTGGACTCTGAGCCTCAAGAGGTGAGTTTGCTTTTGGGGACTCTGACTCCAGGAGGTGAGTTTGCTTTTAGGGACTCTGAGCCTCAGGAGGTGAGTTTGCTTTTGGAGACTTTTGAGTCTAGGAAGTGAGTTCGCTTTTGGGGACTTTTGAGTCCAGGAGGTGAGTTTGCTTTTGGGTACTCTGAGTCCAGGAAGTGAGTTTTCTTTTGTGTACTCTGACCCTCACTTCAGACTACCAGCTTTTGTCATTGACTGATTCGTGGACTCTGAGTTTTTGCTTTTATGGATTCTGAGCCTCAGGAGGTGTGTGTTACCAGAGTACGACCCACTGATCATGGCCTGCCGACCCTGGTGCAGGCGGGAGACAGCGCCATCGTCAACTGCACCAGCGACTACTCACTGCCAGCCGCTGTCATTGACTGGTTCGTGGACTCTGAGTCTCAGGAGATGAGTTTGCTTTTGTGGGCTCTGAGCCTATGAAGCCGAGACATGGCCACTCACAGTAAGACTAGTCCACCAATTTGAGGTCGTTCAGCGAGCTATGGAAAGGGGTTTTGGTGTTTCTTTGAGGATTGGATTTGAAATAAAATAATCCACCAGAAAACCAAAATCACTCGTCACAGCCAAGCTTAAGTGGCATGGGCTGGTCATATCTATCGTAGAACCGATAGCCGTTGGGGCAAACGAGTTCTAGAATGGAGTGCCTTTATGGGCATTTTCTGGTTTAACTCGCTCCATCGTTGACCTCACCTTTGACCTTACTAGTGTAAAAAACAATTATTTCATTGGCTGATTGCTCAAGTTGTATGGAGAACCGTTTATTTCATATTTCGACCTATGATCCTTAAATAAAAAAATAAAATAAAAAAAATAAAAAACGTTTATTTTACCATGCAGCACACAGATACAAACATTTAGACAATCACAAATGACATAAAAAACACAGATTTAAAATTAAACAAAAATACATACAATATAAACATATTAATTTGCGTATGGATGCTGCAGTGAGTCAGCGATTTTTTGTCAGTCTGTATTTCAGACTGACAACACTGATTTTCAGCCCTCGCCTGTGAGTGGAACGCGGGGTGTAGAAATAATAAGGCTGTTGTGTTGTGTTGTGCGTGTTATGGTTGGTTATGTGTGATGGTGAGGTGCGGTTTATAAGGGAAATATCAATAAATTAAACAATTAATTGAATTAATAACTATTATCAAAATATGTTACAATTGTTAAATAATTGATCCTTGATGGAAGATGGATCCTTGGGGAAAGTTGTTCAGATTAGTGGGCTAATCCTTACATCCTTAGTTTTCGCAAACTAATTTAAAGTCGCCCAATATCTATACTAATATTATAAAGAGGAAAGATTTGATTGTTTGTTTTTTTGTTTGCTTGCATTGAATAGGCTCCGAAATTACTGGACTGATTTGAAAAATTCTTTCACCATTAGAATCCTATATTATCCGTGATGAACATAGGGTTCATAATTTTCCCAAATTCCCACGAGAACCAAGTCCCGGGCGGAAAGCTAGTAATTAATATATAAATGATTGAATTAAAAGAGCCTTTACTTTCAAGATTATCTCGAATTTGTCTAGAATCTATCTAAAATAAATAATTTAAACTATGGCAATATCAGAATTTCATATAAAAAATAAGGCATATAAAAGCACAATCTATCATCGCTACAGTCAAATTATACTCTAAAAGGTACCGCTTAAATGAATTACGTAACTGACGTCAACGTAGCACGAAGTTAACGTTAATCCAGGCTCACGTAAGTTTAGCCCCTTAGTTAGTCAGAGTTAGTTATAAACTACCTTAACAGACACATAGCGTTGGCCTATAGTTAAATAAGTTTATTACAAGTTAACTTTTCGTTGTGCACAGGAATTTATGGGGATTTTTTTTATTCGCGTGCGTTGCTATTTTCAACGTTTCCTTTAAAAAAAAATTTACACTATTGCAGTAAATATTTTTAGTTAAAGTAATGTGAGATTTCTATGCATTTTATCTATGCATAGAATCCTCAGTTGCCTGAAAATAAATAATTTATTATTATTATTATTTGGTATCCTTACTTAAACTGTTCCTACTTCATAAATAAAAATCATTATATTCAATTTAAACTATTAAATTTTGTTACTTTAAAAACAAAAATCAAATTAACAGCACGATTCTACCAAGGTTAAATCCCAAATGCAATTTGAGTTACCTCTGGGTCATTTATCCCGGAATATTCTATTCAAAGTCATCATTACTATCATCACCCGTTTGAGACAGTTTACAACTCCACCTGAACATCACGCTGTTTCCCTAACGACGGGCGTAGAGATTGATTGCTCCATTTCGTCACGGTTCACCTTTACCGGGGGTTATTTGAAACACAGGTTGCACGGTAGTGACACAAACTCTAACTTAATCAATGGTAACTCTGTAGTTACGGAAATTTCAACTAATTGGAGCTCTAAAGAGTGTAAGGGAAAGCTTAACACCCTTTTGAGCTTCCGACATCAATTCTGTAAATATACGACCAATACTGTGGAGCATCATAAAAATTGTGACAGCAATAAAGATGTGAACATGTCAGTCTAATTATCTCTTGACATTCAGTATCGAATAAAATACCGGTCACAGGTTTACATCATCTAATTAAAACGTAAGTTTTTTTTTTTATTACAAGATTGGTTAACTCTTGACCTCAATCTTGCCATAAGGTCAAAGATGAGGTCGACGATGGAGCGAGTTAAGCCAGAAAAGTATCTAAATTCTCTTTGCTATTTAAATTATATGGCGTATTGAATTTTGGGTTTTCTTCGCACCAAATGCTGGTTAACTTCAGTATTTTTTAAACGCTTATCCGCGTAAATTATTGCTGAATAACTATTCACATTAAACAACTCCCCAAGAATGCCTGTAGTACATTGGTTGTGTGAATTTCCTAAAAAAAAACCCGCATGGTTTAAGAGACACCGGAACTGTAACCCTGAATTCGAATTCCCAGCGGAAGTTTCCTGAAACGTAAAAGTAACATACTGTAGCATGCATGTATAAAAGGGGAACAAAGTGTTCATTAAAGAAGAGTTGGGTGATCAATCGAATATCAGTCTGCCTACGCCAGTCGTAGTCGCTGTCGTATAAGGTGCAAAATGATACTATAAATCTGCTTTCAGCTTTAGTACCTAAGCTTATCCAGTTACGACTGTAATCGCGGGTCTTTGGAGTGGAAATGTGAGAACGATGATCTTTTGAAGGAAGAATAAATAAATCTTCGACAGCCCATGCAGCGCCATCCAACTCCAAACTAAATAAGGCTTAAATAGGGTGTAAAAGACAGCTTAGCAAATACTTAAATGGTGGAATCCACCCATAACTATCACTAGCTATAAGTAATTATTTTTTCCCGGAAATGTCATGTTAAGGAGTTTTCATTACTTTGGCGCTACCCAACGTATCGTGAAACCGCGCCCCACGTGCAATCCCCGTGTACATTGCTGCTGGTTTTCGTATTTTACGTTGTTATGATTGTTTTTTATTGCAAAATGGAAGGTATTCAATTTTCAAAAAAAGTAAGCAGAAAATATTAAAAAGCATGAAAAAAAAATTGAAATTTTCCGGAGAAAAATTCCACTGAAAAATCATTCAGAATGATTGTCTGAGTCCAGGGTTTCAGTTTTTGATAAACTCTCTTTTATACACTGTATAGGTGATATTTAAATACATACCGCCTTATTCATAAACGTAATTTGAAGTTAAGTGTCAGTTGAGTGCCTTTGAAAAATTTATTTATTAGTAAGACATGTTTTACTCACTCGACGCCCCCGCGAAGTTCTTAGCTGATAGTTAACATAAATCACGTTTTTAAAAAGGTTTTTTAAAAAAAATACATACATACATACTATACACATACGCTCGGACTTCTAACAAATACTTGCAAATCATTGAATAGGCCTTGCTTAGTTTGGAGTTACATGACGCTGTGTAAATTGTCCAAGACAATGAGTAAAAAAATTTTCGCCTGTGGAGTTTATTGGTCATTGTAATATTAACTTATTTAATTTTTGAAGTGATAACTTCTTTAGCGGCGTTGAGCACTTTTAGTATGGGGACAAAATTTTAAACTCGCGGATAAACTCGCGTCAGATCGTCAGATATCACGTGACCCTGATCGAAAATGCGTAGGATAGGGTTGCCACCGTTTTTGAAGTGAAAACTTCTTTAGCAGCGTTGTGTACTTTGAAGTTTGGTAGAATTTGAAGTTTATTAATTATGAATATAATGCATTCATATCAATAGTAAGTCTATGCAAATTTTTCAGTTGGGTGAAATGTGACCAAAGATTTTAATGACAAATAGCTTATTAAACACAGCCAGTTGGTTTCTTTAAATCAAACCATTTTTCAAGGTACAGAATAGCCTTATCAATAAAAAAGTTTAGGTTTTTTTTTTGGAATTTATAGCCTGGTAAAAAAGACCTTCACACAGATGGCAGCCCTATGGTAAAATTATCTCTGTGACAAATGTCAACGATGTCAACGATTATTCGCACATATGTGCGCAAATACCGATAGACTATTTTACTGAATTGAAAGTAGACAGTTTGGTCGAGTGAAAAAGTTGCCAGATTGTAAGCAACAGGTCCAGTGTTCGAATCCTGAGAGAATAACGGACTCTTTTTTGTGTATTTTGTTTTATTTCCATTTTAATGCACAACGTTAATGTTCAAGTTTTCACTTCTGCCGGCACTCCCGGAGTGCAACCCGTTGTTTTTTTACTAAACGTTATCGACCCGTATTGGGCTAATCTCCTTTGTGTTTCGAAGAGAGGTCCGTGCCTCTCGCCGGGGACGTATATGAGCTGATAAAAAAAAAGTTATCGATACATTGTACCCTTGGACAAAAGCCGCGCCATTATCTTTATCAAAAACATTTTCCCTCGAAAAGCTGTGAGTATCAGTATCAGATGTTGCCTTTGACACCGAAAAGTCAAAACAACCATTCTCAGAATATTGTATTACATTATTTTGAACCCTGGAAAACCAATACATTGTATAGCTGGGAACTGTGAGCGTTTTGGTAGGTTGGGGAAAAAGTATTTTCGCATTATAGTATGTATGAACCTCTAATAAATTCTCTTTGGTTGTACCTTTTGTATCTGGCTGGTTTTGAAATCATTAAAAAGTTTAAATTTTGTCGAAAATAATTCTAAATTAAAATTAGGAAAATGTGTGATTTTCATTTGTTTTTCTTACTTCATTTGTTTTAATTTAATGAAGAAATTCGATACATTTTAAAATTTTACTACAAAAAAGGTAAAAAAAATGTGATGTTTATGGACTTAGTGCAGTGTCTGTGAGAGTAACACAAATTTGGTTTAAGCGTTTTCAATCCGGAAATTTTAATGTCAAAGATTCACGTCGCTCTGGTCGCCCTGTTATGGATAAAAAGGATGCCATTTTAGAAAAAGTGGAGCAAGATCGGCATATCAGTAGTTACGACGTAGCTGAGGAACTAGAAATTGACCACAAAACAGTTTTGGTGCATTTGAAAAAAACTGGGTACACAAAGAAGCTCGATATTTGGGTGCCTCTCGAGCTCACTGAAAGAAACCTAATGTACCGTGTACTCATTTTTGATTATTTATTACGACGTAATGAAGCCGAACCATTTTTGAAGAAGCTGATAACTGGTGATGAAAAGTGGATCACGTACGACAAGAACGTGCGAAAAAGGTCGTGGTCAAAGGCCGGTCAGGCTTCACAGACTCTGGCTAAACCCGGGTCAACTCGCAACAAGGTGATGCTGAGAGTATCGTGGGATTGGAAGGGCATAATTCATTATGAGCTGTTACCGCCAGGCAGGACCATCGATTCTGAACTCTACTGCGAACAACTGATGAGATTCAAGCAAGAAGTTGAGAGAAAGCAGCCGGAATTAATTGACAGAAGGGGTGTGATTTTTCATCATGATAACGCTAGACCTCACATCTTTAGCCACTCAGCAATAATTAAGAGAGTTTGACTGGGAGGTGTTAATGCATCCGCCGTATAGTCCTGACCTTGCACCTTCAGATTTCCACCTGTTTCGGTCTCTTCAGAATTCTTTAGGCAGAGTCAGGTTAACATCACGAGAGGACTGCCAAAACCACTGGTCGCGGTTTTTTGATCAGAAGTCCCAAAATTTCTATAGTAATGGGATCATGTCTCTACCTACAAGATGGCAAAAAGTTATCGAACAAAATGACATCTACATACTTTAGTTAAATGTAAATAAACTTTATTTAAAATGTTTTGAATTTTCATACAAAATGCGAAAAGACTTTTTACCCTACCTAATATATCCATACTTTAATATTATAAATGCGAAAGTAACTCTGTCTGTCCGTCTTTCACGCTTAAACTACTGAACCGATTTTGATTAAATTTGGTACAGAGATATATAGAGCCTGGGAAAGGACATAGGCTAATTTCTATCCCACAGTTGTGCACGACATAACCTATAGTCCACGCGGGCGGAAAGCTAGTTATTAAATAATAATATACTTCATTTTAAGAAAAAGACCTTTAAATGAAGTATGTTATTATACATGTTACACCTTTCAAGCCCACCATATTGTTTTCGATCAAGTTTATTGTATGCGTGGAGGTAAGACTATTTCGGTATTGTAATGTGACAATATCTAAAGGTATTTGGTTACTCAACCACGCATTAGATCTAAATAGCTGAATATGTGTGATATTATTTTTTTCGTATTTATCTCATTCCACCCTCTCTATGTGTAGCGTGAGAACGGAACTGGCAGAATGACGAGACGAAATTATGTAAGGCGCCTATGTTATAGCCTGGCTGGACTGAGAAATAAACTATTCACCATTCGACAGTTGTTTATTCTTCACTCTATTCTAAAAAAAAACACACTTCCATTTTATACGATCCTGATAGTATCGCTAATAAATGTCTAAAATACAAAGTCTGTATCCCGTTAACTCCTGCAACAGAATTTTCAAAAAGATCCTTCGGCTTTTTAGGAAAATTTCTCTATAATATAATCAATAAAAATGTAACGCTGTATCCCATGACTAAAGCTAACTGCAAAAGGGCTGTCACAAAGTGGTTAAAATCACTCAACTAGGAGGAATTCGAAAATCTCCTGAGGGTGGCTTCTTAATATTAACCATCCCAAATACATGACGCACACGCAAACACAAAACACACACACACCCACCCTCACACAGACACTTACTTACATACATATTCGAACAATTAACCAGACACTTCCTACTTTTTAATTACACTTCCTTTTTGTTAATACTTTTGCAAAGACGTACCTACCGTGTTCACCTGGTCCGGAGCAGGAGAGGCTGGTAATCTGTAACACAGGTCTCCCTAGTAGAGATACCAGTCTCTTACACAGATTGTTTGTACTGTACCTCTTAGATTAAGTAAAATTCTGTAGACCATATTCTGTGTGAGGGAACAAATAAACAATTTATTATTATTGTAAAAAATACTTTTTTTACAAAACCAAATAAGATCAAAGTACTCGTCAATTCAATACCAATCAAACGAGCCCAAACTCGATGGGGTTGTGTCGTTTTATTGCGGAGTTCCTATGGCCATCTTCCAGCTCCAGTATCAGATCAGCTCCATGTCATCATAATATTGCATTGTCACGCGATATACATATGCATGTAAGATTTCTGCTCAATCGGAAACTGGAAACTGGGCCAAAATCTTGCAAGATTTCATTACAGACAACGGGACAGGTGTAAGTAAAAATAAAAGCATTTTCTCAAATTCCCACGGCAACGAAGCCGTAGATGAAAAGTTAGTTTATCATAACACGATTTGTGACATTCAAGACCAATATTTGAATTGAAAACGGTCTCTACTAGACAAAAATAATTACTTTTCCTTTCCTTGAAACCCCAAAAGAGACCGTCCAATACAAAGCTATATAATTTACATAAAGTCTTTTATATTCCTGATGCCACTAGCAATTTCTAACAAAAGAATAGATAAGCTAGGCAATCTGGAAAGGTCTGGAGATGTAAAGTAAGAAATAAGCAGAATAAAAGGGGTGGCCTTTCAACGCAATTGCAGAAATATTGCTATTGTACGGAATGAAACGGGGAAAATAAAAAGATTCCCGCCGCGAGCTGATAAATTAACTTGTTTGCTATTCAAGAGATAATTTATTACACAGGAAGATTTCATTATCAGGGTCTTCTGTGAATTAAAACAGTTTTTCCTCGAGTTGATGGAATAGCGGTACATCATTAATCTAATTTGTTTTTTGAATTCTTGTTAGAGGTACATAAAAGAAGCGATTTCGTTTTTTCGTATTGGTTAGTGGTAAAATTGCCACTTATTATCGATGGTTTCTGGTTCAATTTCCGCCCAAGGCAAATATTTTTGGAGAAGTAAAGGTTTTGTTTTTGAGTTTGGGTGGGTTGTGTCTGTGATGTCAAACGTAGCATCAAGTTTTTTAGAAACACTGATGCTCTGTCTACTCCGATAGGGATTATAGGCGTGAGTGTATGTATGTACAAAAATTCAGAAGCCTTTATTCCGCACACGTTATAGCATTAAAAATAATAAACAATTCCGCACAATAAAGTTAAGCACATTAAAAACATTAAAAAGATGCGGTGGAATAGGTGTGGGCATAGCATGCTCATTTTGAACCCAAGTTGAGCCTACTGTGAGTCACAATAGAGAGAAGTGAGTTCATAGAAACTGAGTCATAGAAAACCCATGTGAGTGTTCCTACTTCCTAAAGGACCACGACATCAGGGAAGTATGGCTTCTATATGTGACTGGGTTTAGTAAAAGGTACATAACTTTCGTGATAGTCAATAAGAGCAATTTTACAATAGCTTATCAAACTAATTTTGAACCTTAACGACTATCACGAAAGTTGTACCTTCCCATTTTCACAGTCACATATGTGTGGCGTTATATTTATAACTGTGTTTACTTCTCTTGTTAGGGTTTACAGGGTAAAAGTTGTTAGGGTTACAGGGTATTAGGGTAAAAGATACCCCCTTATCTTTTACGATTTCTTTCCGTTTTTGCAATCGAATCTTTATCAGTTTACAACTGGAAATCAATCTTTTTGGCCGTACTGAGTAATTTATTGACTTACTGCGGAATGTATACAGTGATTTGCAAATTACGAGTAGTTCAAAGTTTTAATGTTAAGTGGTATAAGTTCCATTTTGTTTTTATTTTTTATCTTTGCAAGTATGTATTACCTAACAAATAAATGACTTGTATTCAATTAAATAAAAAACAAAAAATTATGTCTTTTTATCATTTTCCCTCGCTATACATAAATCAGTCAGCTGTTAACCCTACGGCAGCGGTCGCAAATTGGTCGCAGGCTCTTTTAGCCCTCCACATGGGCTAGTATCGTTCATCATATCGTTAACCCTTCAAGGGCCATTAATTACCATTCTCGTCGGGTCAGAGAGGCCCAGCCTTCAGGGTGCGTGATCGGGAACGAGTTTTTGTGAGGTTTTATACATTTTTGAAAAAACAAAAAATGCTTTATTACAATTCGAATTATTCTTTTACGACTGTTATTCTTTTATTCTTTTAGTTGTAAGAATTTATCCACGAAAAGCAAATAAAGATATGACTGAATGAAGTATTTATTTAGAAAACCACTCTACACAATAACATTTTAAGTATATTTGTAGTAGTATGAAAGAAGAAGACTTTTAGACAGTGTCACATTATTTAACCACCGACGCAAAAAATGAGGGGTGTTATAAGTTTGACGTGTCTGTCTGTGTATCTGTCTGTGGTATCATAGCTCCCAAACGGATGAACCGATTTTCGTTTTTTTTTGTTATAGATAATTTTATCCCAAGTGTTCTGAGCTATGTTTCATGAAAATCTGTTTAGCCGTTTAAAAGTTATAAGCAAACTAATTTCGGGGGTGATTAAAATTTATAATTTTAGAGTTATTTTAACAAAAAAGACAGTGCCAAGTTCTAAAATGTATGAGATTGCTAGACATAATAGACACAATATTAAGATGAAAAGTTGCACTAGAACGTTACTATTACTGACGAGATGATGTGTATTCCGCGGTGTACAATCGTAAGTAAATTACATTACATATTATAAATGAAAAACATATTAAAAATAAATAATAATAATAAAAATAAAAATTCATTTATTTGCTCTTAACAGATAAAACCTTATTACTAAATAAATAGCATACTTAGACATATTCTTATCTGAAAGAGCCCGGAGCCTAAACTAAGCCAAAGCCTGTGCTATAGGACTCCGGGCCTCCCACCCCAGAGATAGGCAGCTATATGTGAAAGTTTCTAAAAACACTCTAAAAAGGTGAGCTTACATTTCTAAGAGTATTATCATACCTCTAATACAGTACATTTTACATATTTGTGAGTTTATTGTTCTTTACTATGGCATATAAAGTTGGAGTAAATAGGATTCTTCTGGGTGAGCAAACATGCTCGATCGCATTTTCGGCTTTGAGCTAGATTTTGGCCAAGACAGAACCTAATATTAATTTTAAATAACTCTTAATTAAAAAAAAATCAGCCCCGAAATTCGATTGCTTATAACTTTAAAACGGCTGCACCAATTTTGATCAAAAATAGGTAAGAACCATCTCGATTATGTCAGCTTTAAAACAAAACAAAACTGAACCGACATCGGTCCATTCGTTTATTAGGAGCTACGCGATGCCACAGACAGACACAGAGAGTTATTCAGATATTAAGTCAATTAAAATTAAAAGTAAGAAAATTTATATGATTGACTTAAAAAGAGCGACCCTCGGAGTTTCTTGCCTATTCTTCTCCTGAGGAAGACTGCACCTTTGCGAATAGGCGCAAAGTCAAAAGTGCTAATGTAATTCATAATATTGACGTGTTCAAGTATCATTTTATATGTTCAATGAAATAAACACTTTTGACTTTGACTGACTTAGATACACACGTCAAACTTATAACACACCTCTATTTTTGTCGGGGGCTCAAAACACGATGAACACTCAAGACTACTATTAATATTACATAAAAACTTTTTGTTTATGTGAGATATACCTAACCATGTTCTCTAAAAATAATCAAATACAAAACTAGCCAAGGCGTGAAAAAACTCAATTCCTTGAGAGGTTCTACAAACGGCTAATACAGCCTTCCAAACACATCAAACTGGAATTCCCCTGATTTCCGTTTCCTGGGTAGATTGAGACTCTTTGGACCTTTATTTACCCTCCACCCCCGCGGAATAATCCTTTCCCCCGCTGCCTGGTTAAGAACTTCAAAAGAGTTCATTTGTAATCCCATTTTCAGGTAATTTTCCTAAACAGCCTTTTCTTTGCATTAAATTGGATTTAAATATAGGTAAGCAAGCAAACAATCAAAGGATTGCCTGCTTGAACGGTTCTGTATTTGATTTCTTTTTATGTAAGTATGGTTATTTAAATATGTACCTAATAACTTTTTGTACATTTGCGAACCTTAAGGAGTCAAAGTCAAAATAACTTTATTTTATAGAATTTTATTTTTATTTTTTTATTATAAGAAAGGTTAACTCTTGACCTCAATCTTGACCATAAAGGTCAAAGATGAGGTGAACGATGGAGCGAGTTAACCCAGAAAATGCCTTTAAAGGCACTGGTACTCCCACGCACCGACGGAACACAGCAAGCTGTTTGGCGACGGACTTTGGTAGGAGGGTGGTCGCGAACCAAACGGCCTTTTACAGAGCCTAACACACTGCATGAGACCATAGGACGACACCTCAGATTCAGAAAAAGATTGAGTGTCGTTGCCTGGAATGGATTACTAGTATTGTGTTTCCTTAGTCGCCTCTTACGACACCCACGGAAAGAGATGGGGTGGTGTTCTCAACCGATCACCACACGGCGAAAAGGCGAAATTGAGAACTATCCAACATAACATCTAATGACGGCTGCTTTGACTGGTGGCGCCACCGCAAACTTAATTTTCAGTGGCAGGTAGTTTGCAACTTTACGTTCGGTTGGCAGTGACGCTGCTGGTCGGGGTGGTTGTCAGCAAGTATATGATAATTTAATAGTTCTCAATTTACCTACCTGAACAGATAAAAGCCTCCATTCCATCGACACATTCGATTCAGAAAAAAATGAAGTGTCGTTGCCTGGGATGGATTACTAGGATGCAGGTCTCATTTGTGTTTCCTTAGTCACCTCTTACGACACCCACGGACAGAGATGGGGTGGTGTCATTCTCAATCGATCACCACACGGCAATAAATTATAGCACATTTAGGAAGTTACTTAAAATAAGTAAAAGTAGTGAATTACATTAGTTTTTTTAACTCTACGCCTATTCGCGAAGTTGTAGTCTTCCTCCTAGCCCTAGAAGAATAGAAATGAAACTCCATAGAAAATATTTTTAAAAATTTATTTACCTTCATTTTTTAATTTTTACTGACTTCAATCTGAAGTAAATGTAGAGCGCAGCAGTTTATTTCCAGGATGTGGATACGTTTTCCAAACTGTCAGATTAACAGTTAATTCCCCGATTGACAGAATAATACGCCCGGGTAAAGTTAGTGATTGGCATATCCTATAAAATCTAAATATCGTTACAAGTAAACCACTTTTCCTTCCAACTGAGGTAAATGGGACAGCTAGAATTTATATTAAAAATTTAGTTTTGCGAGCGGTAATAGCCCAGTTGGTAACGAGCCAGACTTTTAATCGTTGCGGGTTCAAATCCTAGTATGGGCTTGTATCACTAAATTCGTCTTTTCGGCTAAGCGGTGAAGAAAAGCATCGTGATGAAACCCGAACGTATCAGAAAAGTAGTTTTCGAAAGGCGCGCCGCCCACCAACCTGCATTGGGCCAGCATGGTTGACTATGGCGTAATCCCCTTCGTGTTTCAAAGGAAGGTTCGTGCCCCACGGTGGGGACATGTAAGGGCTGTTAGAAAAAAAATTGGGATAGTGACACTAACTTTTAAGAGGCAATATCTTTAAAAAATCTATATTTATAATTAAAATACCTTTTTAATAATACGGAGGACACCTTACCTGAGTAACATCAAGCAGAAGTTTTCATGTATTTTGAGGTTGAAACCATTATCTTAGTTTGTTCAGGACTGAAGGACACAAATAAATCATACCCGGCTCTCCCGGGTATCAGGGTATTGGCCGGATAAACCTCCCTAATTCCACCCGGCGCGGACGGAATAAGATAAATAAAAATTAATTGAAATAACGTCTGCTTGATTGAATATTGATTTCGACCGCGTCTTGTAGTTAGCCGGGGGTTTTTGTACTCCAGATATTTAAGCTGAAGGTCATTAGTAGTATACGTATTTTTATTTTATTTGGTTCTTGTATGCATGTAAGGTATTTATTCTTTACTAGCATTCCGCCCGGGACTTCGTTCTCGTGGGAATTCGGGAAAATTATGTAGCCTATGTCCATCGGGGATGATGTAGCTTTCTAATGGTGAAATAATTTTGAAATCGCTCCTGTACTTTCGGAGCCTATTCAATGCAAACAAACAAACAATCAAATCTTTCCTCTTTGATTGACTCAAAATACGAAAAAAATATGTTGATCTCTCATACAAAATGCGCTATATGCTGATGAAGTTTGTATGGGAAATGAAAAAATTTTTTTTCGTATTTTGACCTATTATTGGGGAAATGTTGTTCAGTTTCATTGACTGATTAACCACCCGAGAGGTTGAAAAAGATTTACCTAAAGCCCTGTATACAGGGTAATTTTTTTATCAACATCTAAATTTTTTGTACGTAAACTTAATGAAAAAATAACACCCGTATTTTTTGTTTCTACCTTTCATATAAATATTTCCATCTAGATCGTCTGAAGAATGAAACTAACTCAAAATTTCTATATGAAAAAAAAAATAACATCGTCCGATTGACTTGAAACTTTGTAAGTACTCTTAAACACAATTTGTGACACCCGTGTTTCTGCGTTTTACAAAATTCATCCTCAAAGACGTTAAAAAGGGGTATCAAAATCTGAAAATTTTGGAAAAAAAAATGTTTTCCTCCATTATTTACATTCTATCAACGTTACTGACACCGTAAGAAAAATTTGGATAGTGCTAAAAAAATTACCCTGTATATGTATACATCCAAGCACCGTTATTCGTATGTTACTTAAGATGTGTTTTTCAGTTTAACAGATATTGTAGTGTGGTCTTAGCTAAGCTTGCTTAATATATAACACTAAAATTAAAAATTTTGAATAACCCTCGTCATTCGATTGCTTATAACTTTAAAACGGCTGTACAGATTTTCATGAAACATTGAATATTCGGGATAAAATTATCTATGACACAAAAAAAAACTAAACGAAAATCGGTTCATCCGTTTGGGAGCTACGATACTACAGACAGATGCACAGATACACAGACAGACACGTTAAATTTATAACACCCCTCTTTTTTCGGGGGTTAAAAACACATTCTAGCTCTGTTTTTTCTTCCTGCTAATCGCCACTACCTTAGCCCGACGAATGTTAGAAATTGGCTAAACGACCAATGATGAATGGGGGAAATCTTGGGGGAAAAAAACTAATTACGAAGTGGTGCTCAACCTTTACTATCGATATGTACACACGACCACCCATCAGGCTATACATATCAACCTTGACGTAGCTCTTATTCCGCTCGTAATAACGCCGGTTTTATAGTGCAAATGCGTAACCTGATGTGCTGTTGGCTGTACCTAATAACATGAAAATGAAAAAGCATTAAAATGACTTTCCTCTTCTTTTATGATAATGACTTTAAATATAATTACATTACAGCAATAAATTATCAAAATCACCTAAAATATGATATTTGGAGGCTGTATTATGAGGTCGTAAAATTGTTTGCTTTTGGAACATTTTGAGTCCTTTATTTTGAGTTTTTTTAAGATGGTAAGAAAAAAAAATTTACATGAAACTCAGATAATTACATATAGTAAATAAGGAATTTTACACAAGTGTCTAGGGAAATGTTATTAGTGGGCTTATCTTTGTCATTGTCATGTACTTATTTGTTAATTCTTTATTGAACCTGACTTCGGAAGGGTCGGAAGAGGGGGCCCTAGGCGAATGTAAGTACTTAGAGCAAATTGGTGATGTACTGAGAAAAGGCCGTGTTAGGAGTACCCGAATTCGAAGAGCATGTATGAAGTGAATTATGAATGTAAAGTAATTGTAAGAGGTTGTGTTGTGTTTGGATCGTAGCAAGTGGCAACCTGTGGTCTCTGCCTACCCCAATGGGACAAAGGCGTGAGCTTATGTATGTGTGTTGTATCTGTGAGATGGCTAATTGATTTTTGATATTCTATTCAAAAGTATTTATTCAAAATTAATTTAATAATAACTAGCTTCCCACGCGGGACTTCGTTCCCGAGGGAATTCGGGAAAATCATGTACCCTATGTCCATCCCGGATAATGTAGGATTCTAATGGTGAAAGAATTTTTAGAATCAGTCCAGTAGTTTCGGAGTCTATTCGATGCAAACAAACAAACAATCAAATCTTTCCTCTTTATAATATGTATAGATATAGATATACAGGGTGTTAAGTAATTTGATCTTATCCTCTCGGGTGATGGATGAATCAGCCCATGAAACTGAACAACTTTCCCTAAGAACAAATGCCGAAATACGAAAAACATTTTTAACTTCCCATACAAATTGCAGCAGCTGATAAATCATTTTGTGTGGAAAGTCAAAAATTTTTTTTCGTATTTCGGCATTTGTTCTTAGGGAAAGTTGTTCAGTTTCATGGGCTGATTCACCACCTAAGAGGATAAGATCGAATTACTAAACACCCTGTATATAGATTTATTATATGTATAGGTAGAAGATAGATAAAAAAATTATTTCATGGCTTTTGATTTATAACAAAAGCTTATTAACTTATTCCAACTGAATTGATAGAGATATGTAATCAAAATGGTAATTACAAAAGCGCGCGACACGCAAAATATTCGAGAAATGGCAAATCATCAAAAAATCTCATTAATTTCTGAGCCTGGGCTTACACGGGATTAAAATGTTGGCCGATGGCGGAAATTAAACCTTTTCCATTCGATGTTAAATAACGATGACATGCACAGATTATATAGGATGTAAGGAACAGCTTAGCATCCTGAATTTGGACCATCGTTCTGAATGATTTTCCAGTTGAAATTTCCCCAGGAATTTCTTAAATTTTCTTCATGTTCTTTTAAATATTTTCTGCTTTTTAATTTAATAATTTACTCGAATACACTTCATTTTTAAATAAAAAATAATAATAACACCCTAAACGCACAAACCACCAATGTATGGACGGCCGCAACTCAGGTTACCACAAGCGTGCACCCTGTGCTGTTGTGATAAGAGCGGTTTTGCAATGAAAATGGAGTACCTGATGCGCTGGCCTCTGTACATCGCATTTTGATAGCGGTTTTGCGATACATTGCGTAGCGGCAAATTAGGTAAGATTGCGGGAAGCCGCTGGAGTGGTGCAGGATCGATTGATGTGGAGATCCCTGGGGGAGGCCTATGTCCAGCAGTGGATGTCTTGCGGCTAACATGATGATGATGATGACATTAGGTAAATAAAAAAACTCTTTAACATGACATTTCCGGAGAAAAAATTAAACGATCTGATCAAAGTTACGGGTACATTTTACCATTTAAGTATTTGTTAAGATGTTCCTTACATCCTGTATAGAATGAACAGTGAATGAATGAAATAATGGATAATGGCGCATAAAATAATGGCCAATTAATAACGGATGAATTATTCGTTTTCCATCTGTTACCTTACATTTGATTGCAGTGGCAACATATTGTAGAGGTTGTGCATCACCGCATTGAGATGTTTTTTGTGTTGAAAATGTATTTATTTGCTAGTCCTTCAAGTTGTAACGGAGCAACGGATCGACTATTTTAGGACCCCGATTCTGTTAAGTTGTGTGTCGATGGAATTGTCGTCATTTTATCCGTTCAGGTCGTTAAATTGAGAACTATTCAGATTTCATAAATCTAATGACGGCTGCTTTGACTGGTGGCGCCACCGCCAACTTTACTTTCGGTTGGCGGTGGCGCTGCTGGTCGGGGTGGTTGTCAGCAAGTTGAAAATTAAATAGTTCTCAACTTCGCCACCTGAACAGATAAAATGGCCTCTATTCCATCGACACACAACTTAAGTTGCAGAATCAGGGCCCTGATTTTTTTTAACAGAGATAGTTGGGGACCTTGAAAGTCACATAGCCACAACACAACACAAGCCTTCAGAAACAACACCACAAAAAATTCAAGATTACTCCCTACAAAAAAAGTAGTTAAATTGGTCGAACTAATTTTTTTATTTTTTATTTAAAGATTTGCCAACGCTTACATCGCTAATACATAAGTAAACATACAATCTTCTAACTAAAAACTAAACGAGTACACAATTAAAGGCAAATACCACATTCGATATTAAGAACACGTATGTACCTATGTAATGTATGTATGTAAATTCTTTATTGCTAAAAAACACTGTCATATAATACATTTCAAAGGTAATTTAGTAGCAAAGGCGGACTTATCCCTGAAGGGATCTCTTCCAGTCTACCTTAGAGTAGTTGAGAGAGGAGACACAGGTGTGTGACAATAATAACAGTACATTCTTTTACAAAATTAACAAAGTTTTAAATGTTTCTAAGCTGCTGCATGACTTTCTTACGAAATTGTGGCAAAGAGTCCTCAAAGAAATCAATTGCGCGTAATGATGCGTACTTGGTTATTTTTAAAATACTTGATAGGTGAAAACAGTACCGAAAAGTGTCTTTCTTTATTTTTCTGAAAGAGTAGATTAGATCATTTATTACAACATTATCAATTTCATAATTACAATAGATGTCAAAAAAATTAGAGAATAATGTTTTAAGCATTAAAAGATTAAAAAAAAACTTTTTTGACTGGTCAGTTATTTTATTAAATTAATCAGCTGTTTTAAGCAAATTCTGCGAATGTTTAGTCTATAAATTCATGATGAATGCATCCACACCTAGCGTCTATGTCTAGCTTCATCTGGGCAGTATCCCATGATAACGATTCCCATTTAATGTCGCCCTTAATTGCCTAAATAAAAATACCACCATCTTTTATTTAACGACCAATTTAGAGGGGTCGATGAAAAGTGAAAACGGAACAAAAAATGTAAATCCTTCTAGAATTGTTAAGCATTTCTTTATTTTGTAAATTTTATTTTTATTTTCAAAGATAGGAACCAACCTATCTTACGTGATATTCTTATCAACTATGTAAATTAATGAGCCAGACATATGACCGGAAGGTTGCGGGTTCAAATCCTTTCGGGTGTATGAATTAATTTTTTACTAACAATTGTCATTTGCTCAGTGGTGAAGGAATTCATCGTGATGAAACCCGCACGTCCCAGTAAATTCGTTTTCGAAAGGCGAGCGGTCCACAAATCCGCTTTGGGCCAGCGTGGTGGACTATGGCTTTAATCCTCTTCGTGTTTCAAAGGGAGATCCGTGGACCTCTAAGTGCTGATAGTTAAAAAAATAACTAGCCTTCTACTCGCAACTTCATTTCAGAGTTTGTAAACAAACACAGTCATTTGACAATAAATAGACCACGCATAATCGTGATGACTTTTGCTTCAACATTTCGCCTTCGAAATGTTTGAAATGAAAGTATGACTTAAGACTCGTTTCTCGTTCCGTGTTACAAATGGAAAATGAATTAAATTAAATTAGTCAAGAATACAGAGAGGCAGGTAAATAAGAATTGTTGTAAGATGTCGCGTGAGAATGCGAGGAGATCAGAAAATGAGGGGCGTTTTGAGTTTCATATGTAAGTGATGTCGACTCAGGGTTTTGTTAAGTAGTAGGATAACTGAGATATATTATCTACCAGCTTTAATGCGAAATAATTTTGTGAGGATGTATGGATGTTTTTTACTCTTTCACGCTCAAACGGCTGGACCAATTGTGATATAATTTGATTTGGAGCTGACAACCTTGATTAAGACTAAGCTACATAACTTTCCCAAACTCTCACGGGAACGAAGTCCCGCGGAAAACAAACTAGTTTTACAATATTTTGTTCAAGAGAAAATTCATTTTTATTTTAAAAACTAGACTTTCTAGCGTTGTTATTGTACAAATTGATTCATCGCTGGCATATCTCGTGTACTGCGGCAAAGCGCTACCTTTTCTTGTCATTTTCAGTCATTTTCAGTCTCAGCACTTGGCACAAAGTAAGACGTACTGTATATTAGTATTTGCTGCCTCAGCCTTGGAAAATAGCTCTTATAACAACAATGTCTTTGCTAGAGTTTTGTTGAATTCGTCAGTTTGATAAATGTTTATATTCGTTTCAGCAAAGGTTGGTGACTCGTTTTTGCCGTCGTCAGTGTTTGTGAAGAGATACAAAGTCTAGCAATTCTGTATTAAATACATATTAGGAACTAGGATGTTTTTTAAAATCTGTAGTCTCTGCCTACCCTAACGGGACAAAGGCGTGAGCTTTTGTATGTGTATGTATGTCTATAAAACAGAACAAAGGTTAATTAATTGACTTCAGTACCTTTAATACACTCATGGCAGTGACAACCCATTTGGAAAAATTGCTGGTTCAAATCCTGGAGCGGGTCTGTACCGTTAAATTCGTCTTTTTGGATTTAATTATGGATATTTTTGGTTGTTAACGATACAAGTACGGTAAGTACTCAAGTATATCGTTCAACCTGTTACTATGCAATAGCCAAGGAAATAACAAAAACAAAGATTTATTTATGTTGTTGAAACATGATACTTTTGACTTGCTAAAGTTATAATTCGTAAGTAGTTGACAATAATTAATACTACTGTAATATTTTTTTTTGTAAATAAGAATATTAAGGAAAAAAAGTAAGGAGTTATTAATTGTGTAATAACTCCTTACTTTTTTTTCCTTTTTTTTGGGAGTAAACTTACAAAAGAACTAGGTACCGCTATTTTGTTTGTTTTACTTGGAAATAAATTAATTCCAAGTCTATACATTATATAATATCTTCCGCGCGGGCACGTTTTCATTAGTACAAATATTACCCCTACTTCCATATTGTCAATAGGGTGACAGCCACATATCAGCAGTGTATTCAGCAATTTCATGGCTGGGCGCCCCGAGACTCTCAATCGAAGTTCCACCCCATTAGAGCAGCGTCAAGCCAATCGCTCGAAACGATGCGGATTTCAACAGTGATTTAGGAGATAAGGCGGGAAACTGACGGGAAAATATTATTTACAATCGCTTTGTGGGCCGGAAGGAACGGAGCACGTACGTTGTGTAATATCTTGGCGACATGTTTTGGGTTGAAAGGAAAAAGTTTATCAGGAAAAACTTCGCACGGTTCTGTACCAGTATTTTTGGTTTTGTTTATCGCCGTTCATTCAGAGTTTCTTCTAAGACTAGCCCCCTGATTCTATAACTTAAGTTTATTATAAAACAACAATTTCCCCCGCCGCGTCTGTCTATTTTTTTCTCTTCTATCTGACTTCGTTCTCTTGGGATTTTATACATATAAACCTTTCTATAGAATAACTCCGTTCATTTGTGAAAACCGTATGATAAATCCCTTCGGTAAGTACCTAGTTTTTAGTTTATCACGTTCAAACTAACAGATGCGGCGGTAAAATTTGTTTTATAATAATAATAATAATAAAGGTCCGGGACGTAATTGCCCGTGATTCAAGGATCTATAATAGACAAACATAATAAGTGTTGGCTTCGGCCCCACGCATGCCTTCCAAAAGTCCGAGACTTAATTGCCCGAGAATATGGGTCATAAGACAAACATAATAATAATAATAAAATTAAGTTTATTTTTTGGAATACAGCAAAGGTTAAACATACTTATATCTAAAGTAAATGATTGCAAACAACATAGAAGTACCTTTGTGCGAAACTAGAGTCTGTACTAGCATAAGAATAACAAATAAAACTATTAATACTATTATTTGTTATTCTTATGGTAGAAAATGTACCTTGTAAGGTAGAAAAATGTAGTGATAGAAGTTAGAGTACCTACCTATTATTATTTAGTACTATTGATATAAGTTAGGGTATCTATTATCCTTCCACGCTGGACTGGGAGTGAAAGAAAAACTTAGAATGTGCCAGCTGCCTACTCTTCCCAGGCATACTGTAAAAGTCAGAAGCGGGACGTGAGGGTCTTGCTGTCTCATGGGCGAAAGGCTGACCTCCTCTCACCATATTAATTTTACATGTCTTGTAATTAAGCTGTTCGTTTTGTACATTAAATAAATAAATATAACTTGTTCCATCTGATAACCCTCACAATTTGTGTCAAACGTGGCATCTACTGGTTCTAGAACCAGTGATGCTCTGCCTACCCCGTTTATAGGCTTGAGCGTGTGTATATATCTATTATGACTCTTGTCAAACTCACAATTACCTTGTCATCCGCAGGACCCACTAATAGTGAGCGAGAACCACATATCAGGAGCAGATAGCGAAGGCCTATCAGCGTCGTGGCGGACGCTCCACGTGTACCCTGATGACTACTCGACCCACAGGGGGTACCTGTCGCTGCGATGTCGCGCCACTGTCGCCACCAAGCCGCCTCATGTCACTTCCATGTCGGTTCGGCTTTTTGTCGCTAGCCGGCCGCACATATCTTCCTATATGTTCAGTAAAAATAGTAAGTGTAACTAATTTTATCTTCTTCTTATCGTGTATGTATAGTCAAGTGTGTAGCGAAGGTAAACCTGGTGTCGGAGTTTTCGAACCGCACAACGACATCCGACTTGGTTTTAACAACTGTAGTCAATCAACAACAGGCAGGACCGACAGCTTCACGAAAACGAAAACGCACCTCCGAAGCACGAAAATGCTCGTGTTAAATTGCCACTTTGGTAACTTATCAGGTTCCCTGTCTCGGCGTACGTTGCTGATTACTGATTAAAGCGAGGTTGAGATCAGCGAGCACCACTGAGCTAAAGAGTGCTTTTCTAAGTAATGACTGAAGATGTATTTAATCTTTCACAAGCATCTTTGGTGACCCATCAGGTTTTCTTACACTGTGTACGTTTCTAACTGCCGTACTCAGAGACGTCAATTAAAGTTAAGTACTATTAAACTCTGATGTTGTTATTTTCACTCTTGTTGATATAAACAAGGATAGCATGACATTTAATTACATAACTGACAAGCAGCCATGGGAATGAACTGCTCAGCTCTAGAGTTATTTCAGACTTAGTTAAAATTAGAAAATAAGAAAATTTGTAATGCGATTAAAAAGAGCACCCTCAGAGTTTCTTGCCTGTTCTTCTCTGGGGAAGACTGCACCTTTGCGAATAGGCGTAGAGTCAGTAGGGTCAATAGAACGAATACGTATGTATGTATTTAAATCCTTTAATGTTTGTTTGTATGTATTTCTTGTAATCTTGGCTTGTTTTAAGTGGCATCCTGAATGTCCTATAAAATAAATATTTTTTCTATTCTATTCTATTCTTTAATTACTTCTTAACTTTAATTGACGTCTCTGAGTACGGCAGTTAGCTACATGATCGGTTGAGAACAACGATGGGCTACAAGCGTATACTTAATTTTATCTACAAACGGTTAATTTAGTTTAGTGGTTATAACACTGATGGTTCCTGCTGGCCATCATAGACATTTTTTCATTTAATTTACTAGCTTTTTCATCCTCATAATTGACCCTAACGATCGATGCAATAAAAGTACAGGTTGTCATTCTTACAGATTTTAGTCGGTTCGATTCCAGGGTGTGGCAAGTGAATTTTTGAAAATCCATGAATGCAGTTTTATTTATTTTCAAAAATAAAGGAATGTTTTCTTTGTGTACAATTTTTCTATCTACAGTATTAAGAGTACTTTTCCTTCAGGGGGCATTACAAAATTCCACCTTGTATAGTGAACGGCTAATCTTGAGAGTTTTGCTATATTGTATAGGTGAAAAGTTAAAAACCTATAATTTACTTTTCCCTGGTTCAATACATGTTATTATTTTAAACTAAAATGAAGTTTCTTTATTATTTGGTCAAATAAAGATATGAGAAGATCCGCAGGAGAACCCAGCTCCCTGCTCGAATAATTGCCCACCTGTAATCGCAGTGGGCAGGATACATTGCCCACGCACCGCAAGGCACAGCGTAGGAAGGCCTCCCACTGGGTAAACCGAAGCCGCTGAATGTGGGTGGCGTAGGATCGATCGATAAGGAGATCCTTGGGGGAGGTCTATTTATTTATTTAATTAAACGTATTCGTAATCGTTTTAAAAATAGGCGCGAATTAGTCTGGTAATCGGAACATTTGATTACCCACGAAACAGGCCTGGCCTAGTGTGGGAATAAAAGGCAAATCTTTTAAAATGATCGTGCAATATGTTACACATAAAATTGAAATTACACATAAAATCATTCCCAGTTGTCTTTGTAAGAGATTTTTTTTTGTTTAATTTATCCCTTTTGGGAAAGGCAAAGGAAACTATGTCCATGCAGCCTCGTCTTCAGTGAAAAATCTTCTTTCTTCAACTTAACCTAAGCCCTAAGCTTCTCATGTTCTGGGTAAAATCGGATAGCGTCTGTTTTACGAAAACTGGCGGCGAGAAGCACAACCGCGAGGATCTTTGTCGGTACCAAACGGAGCAGAAACACTGTTATCACTTGATTCTTTTATCTCTACACGAATTTTAGTCAATTTACTGCATAATACATAGTACTGAATGATAAAATAATGACCAGTACCTAACTACTTAATCACTTGCAACTAAGAAAGTACTAGTATAGGTAAACCTTCATGAAACGAGAAATCCAAAACGATTTTGAAAAAATTTGTAAAATAAAAATTACATTTTTTAAATGCAAAATAAAAATTGCATTTTTTTAAACATTTTATTGCAAACTAGCTTTCCGCCCGGGACTTCGTTCCCACGGAAATTCGGGAAAATCATGTACCCTATGTGCATCACGGATAATGTAGGATTCTAATGGTGAATGAATTTTTCCACCTTAAAATTATTTAATTTAAACATTTGTTAAGTTAACCCGGCGGGAGTGTGGTGAAAAAAAATCACTTATAGTATGTGGCGGGGTGTGACATGCCCCAAAACAAAACGACATGTTTTCTAAGTTTTTCACTGAAATAACATCAAATGACTGCTCTATAACATATTTGGGGATTACTTAAATGTAATTAAAATAAAACATATTTTAAATTGTTTATATTTTTATTATTTTACTTATGAGATCTAAGGCACTCGTTTTTGGTAACAAAAATAATTATCCTTACTTTCAATAATCACTAAAATAACCAGGTTTTAGTTAAACAAAAGAAACTTTGGGAACGTAAAAGACATGAGATCTAAAATCAGATAAAAGTATAAAACTTAGAAAGTAGCTTAGGAACATATTAGGAACTTGAATCAAAATCAGTCCAATTTTTACAAGAAAAAATTGCATGTTCTAAGCATATGGCTTTTCCACAGCCTGTACATGCGTACTTTGTTTTTCGATCTGTCTTGCGTGAACAATCTACACATCGAGTATAACGTCTAGGATCATTTTGGACTACTGGGTGCAGTGGTTGATTGACTTGTGAAGAAATTCTCTGACGAATGTATACAGGAATATTTTTTTGATCTGCTCGTAACTGCAAATGCCGATACACCAGATTTAATCCCAAGTTGCGGAGGAATTCTGTACGTTTATTTGTTCTGTCCGCATTTTCTTGAAATATTATGTTAGCATTGATAGCCGCCATATTTAGAAGTCCATAAAAGATCGTCATTGGCCAGCGCTTGCTGTTGCGGGAGACATCATAAGTTGCGCTCAATTTGTCGACAACATCCACTCCGGCTTTTGTTGAGTTATAGAAAGTTACAATTTCCGGTTTTCTCTTGTTTCCAGTACTCTCATCAATTTCGTCGTCATGGTAAAGAGTAGACATCGCAATTACCACTTTATTCTCCTCCGAATCCCTTTCACTGCTGCTTTCCACATGGTCGACATTTATTTCTTGTGTATCAGATTCCTGTTCGTGTTCACTGCAATGGTCAGTACTTCTGACGAGCTTGATTCATCTGAAGAATCTTCTAGTACTTGTTCCAGCAATGACCTAAGTCGTCTTTCACCCCTTTCCACTGACATTTTTATTTATAACCTAGAAAGAAAGCAATAATTAGCTAAAAACACCAAATAAACCAAACCAAACACTAAACAAATTTGTCACAAAATATTTACAAAAACTATGTGGCGGGGTATGACTTACCCCACGGACGTTTGCACACGTGTATTCCAACCGCCGGCCGGCGCAACACTGCGATTACGCCACTTTCCCCTCCCGCAACCACTACCCTCCAGCTACACGAAGCCGCTAAAATGTAGCATAGAAAATCAAAAAGATATACACATCTAAACAGTAGTAGGGGTATGTCATACCCCACCACACTCCCGCCGGGTTAATTACATAGTCTGTCAAATTAAAATTAGTACCTAACATTAAGTGAAAAATAAAGTTAAATTTGAGTATGTGTATGTTGTGTGTATGCGTACTATACAATACAATATACTTTATTTCACAAATAAGGTACAGTTACAATTTAAATAAAACAGTTATTTCAGGGTATAAAAGGCGGCCTCGTTGCTAAGAAGCAATATCTGGTCGATCACATCATACGTCGTTCCATACAGCTCAAAGCAACTTAAGGTAGTTGCTTATTAATGAAGTGAATAAATTCGCCGCTTGTGAGGAAGAAATGATCCGCATCTTTCCACTCCTCTGTTGCTATGTCCAGCAGTGGACGTCTTGCAGCTGAAATGATGATGACGATCAAATATTTAGTATTAGATGAGGTTCAAGGTTATGATATACTCGTCAGTTAAACTTGTATAACTTAGAATTTTAACTAGGTAGTAACCAGGAAATAATACTTTCTAACTTCCCGTCCGGGACTTCGTTCACGTAGGTATTTTGGGAATAAATTATACACATTAACTTTCTTCTTGAATCAGTCCGTCAATTGGTGAAAACGGTATGAAAACCTGTTCAGTACTTATTAAGAATATCGCATTCAGACAGACACACAGTCGCGGCCCCTGATTAGTCTTCTATATATATTATAAAGAGGAAATATTTGATTGTTTGTTTAGAATAGAATATAATGGAATAGAAAAATTCTTTATTTTACAGGACATTCAGGATGCCACTTAAAACAAGTCAAGATTACGATAAAATACATACAAACATACATTAAACGATTTAGATACATACATACGCATTCGTTCTTTTGACCCTACTGACTCTACGCCTATTCGCAAAGGTGCAGTCTTTCTCAGAGAAGAACAGGCAAGAAACTTTGTTTGATGGCATTGATTAGGCTCCGAAACTACTGGACCGATTTGAGAAATTCTTTTACCATTAGAAAGCCTCATTATCCCCGATGGATATAGGCTAAATATTTTTTCTGATTTCCCACAGGAACCAAGTCCCAGGCGGAATGCTAGTTTTATAATAAAGTGTATATGATATAAGGTATTTCTTGTTTCAGATGCAGCATCAAGCAGCTGCATCCATCGACTGCGAGAGGAGTTTAAAGTGTGGACGTTGTTATTATTCATGATAAGACAAGTGCCTTTACTAGTGAAGTAGTCTGTACATACATCAAGAGGACATGTTAACAGATAGAACTCGAATTACTATGTACGTATACTAACTAAAGCTGTGACAGTGTGTTATTACATAATCAGATTATTATTATAAATAATAATAGGTCTTTACCTATCAAATTGCCGATTTGTTTCAAGCTTTAGCTTGCTCATAATTTATTTGATTGAACAGCGGTTACTAAAATTTTTTTTTTTTTTAATTTAAAAACGGAGATTTTGAGTAAAGTTAGTAAATGTTGATTTTGAATTTATTTACTGAAAACGAAACTTAAATACAGCTCATTTAATTTGCTGCCCGTATCATTGCTTATTTTTGCTGTACTTTAATTTACAACTTGCAATAAACTTAGTATGATGAAAATTAACTTAATGTTGTCCAAACTTTCCCACAAAATTTTGTTTTTTTTGGATTCGTATTCCCGAAAAAAATCCAAAAACGTTAGTATGAAAAATTCGGTTTTCCAAAAATATTGAATGAAAAACGGCAATTTCATTGGTAAAGACATATTATTCTGTTGAAGGGTGAATTAGGATAAAAAGGGATTAAATTATTAAACGTCACTTTTAGATATTTAATATAAGTAGCTATAAAGATAGATAGATAGATAGATAGATAAAATCTTTATTTATACACAGTTAACAACAAAACAAAACTAAACTAATTACAACTTATAACTAATAATTAGGACAAAACAAAGGAACACTGTATATAAAAGGGTGCAGACTCAGCGTGTGCTGCCACTGGACAGCGCTGTTCTTCCGTCAGCACCCGTGAGCGACCGCGTCCGAGCGGTACCAGACATTAGGGAAACAAATAATATGAAAAATAACAAATAATTGTGTGTATGTGTAAGTTTGTGTGTGTGTGTGTGTGTGTGTGTGTGTGTGTGTGTGTGTGAGTATGGGTAAGTGTGTCTGTGTGCATACATCCTTATATGAAAATGAAATAGTGTGTAATGTGTAGTTGTGTTTAATATAAAAGTTGTAATGAAATAGAAATGAATGGCAATTGAATGTATAATTGATTAGTAGAAAATTAAATGTAATTATTAAGTAGACATTATTAAATTGATTTGTTATACATACTAAGTTGTAAACCGTAGCAGCTTCAGACATCAGCCTATCTTGACTCTGGAATAGATATGAGCGTACTTAGCTATCTGTGCATCTATGAGATGTTTTTTATATTTTTTTTTAAAACTTGATTTGTGCTTAAGTTCCCTTAAGGGTGGTGGCAAGTCATTCCAGATTTTAGAAGCCTGATATCTGAAACCGCTACGAAAGGCAACTGTTTTGTGACGGGGAATACACAATATGTTGGAGCACACTCTACGATTAAGTTTATTTCGTACCCCGCGAGACCAAGTCAGCTTATTATATAAGAATTTAGGTGTATGAGATTTAATAACACCAAAAAGCATCGTTGCTATAAATAATTTTTGCCGTGATTCCATGTTTAGCACCCTGAATTTATTTAAATATGGAGTAATATAAGACCTGGGGGGAATCTGAAAACAGTAACGAATGCACGCGTTTTGAACACGTTGTATTAGTCTATGAGAGTTTCCCTTCAAACAAGGACCGTACACAGTAATACCATAATTTAGTCTGGACAATATTAATGACTCGCAGAGCAAAATTCTAAGGTCTTGAGAAATAACATTCCGGATATTGTATAATACTTTTAAACGGTAAAAACAAGAACGTGCAAGATCGAGAACATGTTTTTCAAAACGCAAGTTACTGTCCATCTGCAGACCTAAATTTCTAGCCTCTGTAACACGTTCAATGCCTGCACCGTCAACTTTAACGTCCAAAATCATTTTATCAATAGCTGCGACCTGACAGCGAGACCCTAACACCATATATTTAGACTTTGTAGGGTTAAGGACTAGACAGTTTCTAACAGACCAATGAGAAATCCGAAGTAAGTCATCATTGAGTTTATCAATGGCTTGGGTTATGTCTTTCGGTTTTGCAGAAATATACAACTGCAAGTCGTCTGCATACAAGTGGTAGTTGCTGTGGATTATACAGTTTGATATGTCAGCAGAATATAATATAAAAAGTAATGGTCCAAGTATTGAGCCCTGAGGCACACCTCTGGAAAGGGGCTTTACCCGTGACTCCATAATTGAACCATCAAATTTTTGCAAAACCACCTTCTGCCGACGGCCGACAAGATAACTGTGAAACCACGCTACAGTAGGTGCGTCAAAACCGTAATATGTCATTTTGGATAGCATCAGCTGCACGTTTATACAGTCTTATGGTTAAATACTTTATATAAATTGTAATTCTCCACATATTTTTCTGAAAAACTTCTAATACCTATTTGCTCGACTGAAAAAAAAACATGGACGAGGAAAAATATCTCAAATTTTTCTCTACAAATTTAATATTTTCATCTAATTGCTATTTTAACGTCCTCCTTTGATTAGACTGAAAGTAATTTTAATTTCGTTTTTAATAATGAATGTTAAAAAGTTATGAAAATTTTTTTTTAGGTTTATGGAATCCTACAAAAATTATTAGTGGAATGATTAAAACTATTTCAGACATACATATGTTAAGATGATCATTTTGGAAAATCTCAGAATTTATTTATTCGGACTAAATTGTATCTACATAAAATCTTAATATTAAAAAATCGCAGATTCAAATCCAATTTTACCTGTTTTTGAGCGTTTACCATCATTCATTTTCTTGTTACCTACGTACGCCTAAAATATTCAAATCCTACAATAAAGCGAGGTGTACGCGACGTCGTGTTTACATAGCCTCTTCGCAATTCCTGCTATCCTGGTATCCTGGGGCGCTTCAATTCCGGGGATTGTCCGGAATTCGAGTTAGGAACGCAAATCAATTAATAACCGTCGCTCGCTTGACAGTTGCTGCCAAAAGGGATGCTCTACCATCATTTTCGGTTTACTGAAGGACCAAGTTTACCATTTCCAAAATAGGGTCAGTGTCCTTAACGATAAATGATGACTTTAAATGACCTCAATTTACATACTCCTAATCCTTGGGTCGGCTTTGCTGTTAAACCACTTGAGCCATTTAAATCAAAGTTTAATGATGGAGAGGTTCACTGAAGATCTTAATTTGTGACTGTTAAGTATTTTAACATCAATCAACAGTCTTGGCTTTGAACATTAATTATAATTCTTGAAATTTTTTTGGTCAGTTCATTTGATTTGTGAAATTGCTTCTCAATTGATTTCTAAATCTTTAATTACCTTTTATGAAAGTTATTGGAATGGCTGACATAATGATTCAATGTATGTTAAATTGAGTGTGCAATGCGGGTATTAGTGTTTTTAATTTATTAAATGGTTTTGATTATGTTATCTCGTTAAAAAAGATACACGTAAGTATGTATGTAAACTAATTGTAAACTCTTACAGACTAATACAAAAGAAACTTAACTATTTGCAAAGGCGGACTTATCCCTGAAGGGATCTCTTCCAGTCTACCTTAGAGATAGTAAGAGAGTATTAGTAAGATGAATCTTGCTGAACGGGAGTGATAGAAAAACTTTGAATGTGTCAGCTGCCATCTCTTCCCTGGCATACTGTGAAAGCCAGTAAATGTGTCGTAAGGGATTTGCTGTATTGTGGACGAAAGGCTGATAACTATTGTACTCTTGTTCCATCCAATAACTCTCAGAATGAATAACAAATGTAGGGTCAAGTGGTTCCAGAACCACATGACGTTCTGCCTGCTCCGAAAGGGATCATGAGCGTGAGTTTTATAGATTCTTCTTATCGTGTAGGTATAGTCAAGTATGTGGCGAACTTGGCTAACCTTGGTGTCAGAGTTATCAAACCGCACAATGGCCTCTGACTTGGTTTTAATGACTGTAGTCAATCAACAACAGCCGGGACTGGCAGCTTAACGTGCCCTCCGAAGCATGGAAACGCTCGTGAAAAATTGCCGCTTTGGTCACCCATTAGGTTCCTTGTCTCTGTGTACGTTGTTTTACCTCACTGATCGACTGAGATTAGCGAGCGCCACTGGGCTACAAGCGTAATCATATTTTATAGTTTAGAAAATAAATCTCAAAAATTCATTAATTTACTTTTCAAACTTTACGTGTAGGACGTGCTTAAAAACACTTGAATATTTTGCTCAAAGTTGTTCAAATTGTACATATTGTATGTTTGTCATGTTGGTATCTAAGAGAAGGGACGAATGACTGAGAAATATTGTAATTAAATAATCCAAACTGTAAATATATATGTAAAATTTATGTAAATTTAGTTTCGTTTGTGAATTCTTGATAGGTCGCTATCCACGTATTGGTTTATAACTGTACGTCAAAACCACACTTGGAGCGACATTTATCTACCGATAAACAACGATATGAAATATATGAAGAAATAAAATAATATATAAAATATTTGTTATATTAATTATGAATATACGATACAGTGTGATATATTGATTATGTTTCTTGTATATATTTGTCAATGTGCCAATAATTTAAGTAAAAGATTGTTTAAATTTGAATATTGATGTTTAAGTATTGAGTCAATGTTGTCAATTTTATAAATATATCGGCGTATCTTCGATTTTGCCTTTATGGGTAAATAGTAAACTATATATACAATATATATGTAATGTTTTTATCAGCCTATATACGTCGTCACCGATGGGCACGGGCCTCCCTTCGAAACACGAAGACGATTTAGGCCATACATATATTATAGGTATAAATAAACCTACATATTATTGGTCAGATTTATTTTTTGGCTTTGGATTGGAATTATCAAAGATTAAATATGTGATGACAATTAAAAAATAAAAACATTGTCAAATATGCATACTAACAGAATAGTATATGTTTATTAGTATTTAGAGACGCCTTTACCACCCATAGCCTAAGATTAGCTTTGCACTTAATATTCTGTCTAAGTGAGCAAACAAAATAACTAAATTCTCCAAGTCTTATTCAGTTATTGCTAAAGTTAGGTAATACTTTTAGACGTCGAATTGTTTTTATTTTGTTGCGAAAGCAATAAACGTAAGTCGTATTTTTCGTGATGCTGTAATTAAGTTAATTTATCTTGTAGCAAAATCGAGAGTACGCCATACTAATGCTAAATTAAATGTGTACAGAGTAAAACAAAATGTCTGAATGTCATATTAATAAAATCATTGCCAATATTGAGTCTCTTACTTTTACCTTTTGAAAAAAAATCTGACAAATATAAAAATCAAATAAAATGGTTAGAACACGTTTTTCAAATATTACTTCTTTTAATCAGCCTTTAGTCCATAACATGGTCGAAGATCTAGAGGCTTGATAAAGACCTTTTCTTCACACTCAGAGGTCCACACCAATATTACCGATGTATCGTGGGTCCATGGTCGAAATAAAAATAAAGACAAAAAAAACCAGGGTGGCTATTTCACTAATCATTGGCATCTCAATGGCGGTGGAATGACAATGGTGACCACTTCCTTTCGGCCGCCAGGGTAACTGAGTTTGGTAACCAGTTACTTATGAAGAATTTCGTAACCAGTTACAAATGAAGAAAAATTTAACTGGACTTAGGAGTATTTTTATCCGTCAGGCGGCGAAATTAAGAACTACCAAAACCTCTTACACTGGATGATAACCGCCTGACCTCGCCACCGCGAACTGGAAGTTAAGTTGCAAACTGCCTTCTATGCGACAAGGTAAACTTTTGGCCCTTGATTTGGTTATTTTTTAAGATGTTATATGTGTGTTGTGTATTGATATATATATATAGAGCTGGTATTTATTCCTCGAGTCAGGGTGGCTATTCTACGATCACATTATACTTTGACATTGCTTTAGACTATTCTAACTGGAATTGATAATGTGAAATAAATGAATCTAATCTACTGATCAAAGGGATTTCGTTAATTTTCATTTCAATTTCGCCACTTGAACCTTTGATTAGTAGATTAGATTAGAATAGTATGTCTAAAGCAATGTCAAAGTATAATGTGATCGTAGAATAGCCACCCTGACTCGAGAAATAAATACCAGCTCTTGACACAAATAATCCTCAAGTGTCACTAGCCAATATATATATGTATATCAATACACAACACACATATAATATCATAAAAAATCATCAAATTAAGGGCGAAAAGTTTACTATGTCGCATAGATATTGCTTAGAGGAAGCTGCTCGCTTAGAAAGGGCTTTGCCGGAAATGTATGGGCAACTGGTGTCTTTTTTTTGATAGCAGACTAACGCCACCTTGTTAATTATATAGAGTACTTCCATACAAACAGTAGTAACTACGGCAACTCAGCTCTAAAGTACACTTTAGGGCATAGCCTTTTCTACAGAATAATGAAGTTCATATCGAGTATCTAGTATCTAACTTAATACAATCGATAAAAAACCACATCACATCAACAGAGCAGCCCGAATTAAGTCATTATCTCAATTCCGAACATTATTTTATTATTCACGTGAGTACGTCCATACAATAGTCGTCATTTGGGCTCAGTCGCCTGTCTATTGAAAAGCTGACGCTATTTCGGGTTCAGATAAAATCGCTTGAAATGGAAAAAAATACGATATCTTCGGTACTTTTGCCCTTTTCGTGAGTGCTGGCACGCTATGTTTCGAGTAGAGTGAATTATGCCAGCTCCAAATATTTATTCAAGTGCTTTATTCATTTGACGCCATCAATAACTTTAGAAGGATTATGAAAAGAAAAGAATAGTGGCATTTACTTCTCTACAGAAAGCGATAAGTTCTATAAAATATTTTTCCCTTCGACTAATATTAAGGTGGTTGGTTTACTGTACCAAAGCAATTTAATTTAGTTTTTTGGGTGACTTTAAGTTGTCGAAAATTAAGGATTTTTTTAATCGGTCCAGTAGTTTCGGAGCCTATTCAAAGTATTCAATGCAAACAAACAAACAAACAATCAAATTTTGCCTCTTTGTTATTTAGTGTAGATGTAATAACGAGTTTGTTTGTACATCTTTAACGTGTCGCAATGTATCTACGAATCAACGTGATTTTATGTACACACGAGAGCACATCAGGTCATACATATTGACCTTGACGTCGCCGTTATCTCATTCGAAATAGCATCGGCTTTCGTAGTGCCAATGAGTAACCTGACGTGCTGCTGTCTGTACATAGATATTTATAGAGCTGGAGTGCGACCTCAATTTTTCTAAGTGAAGTAGCGTCGGAAAGCTATAATGCCATAAATAAGTGATCTCTAGTCACTCCCCATCACGTCACGCGTGAATAGATCCAACTAGCCCCGCAACCAACAGACATAAATAAGTTTTATATCCAATACACGATACTACACGATTCTGTCTAGGTCGCCATTGGAGCGCGTATTTACAAACACTAAAAGGTAGTTAATATATTAGAATAGAAAAAATCTTTTTTTTTATAGGATATTCAGGATGTCACGTAAAACAAGTCAAGATTACATGAAATACATACAAACAAACATTAAAGGATTTAAATACATACATACTCATTCGTTCTATTGACCCTACTTAAGGTACAGATAGCAGCACATTAGTTTACCCATTTGCTCTGCGAATTCCGGCATTATTACAGGCGAAATACGAGCAACGTCATGGTCAACATATATAGCCTGATGTGCAGTCGTGTGTACCTAAATCTAACCATTAATACGTGCTTATGATTGAAAGATGATTGCAGTCAAAGTGATTTCAAAAAACGGAAGTTGTGTTCTATTGGCCGAACAACTGAAGATTTTTTCTAAAGTTCTTTCCATAAATAAGCAGCCAACTTGATGACGGAGTTTTTAAATCGCTAAAGAGCTCAGCTTTGGGTTGGTTTGTGGTGATCTGCTGATAGGCATTGTTGGGATTGTTAGTAGGTTGATTTTTACGTTTTTAACGAGGACTATTATGTAAGATTAAAGTTAATATACGCCACACACTCAAAGACCCACACTAAGGTTTTCCCCTGTGACATGGGTCCCTTGGAACATACATGAAGACCCCGAGAACAAACATCTATTTTTTACACAAATATTTGCCCAAACTGGGGATTGAACTCAGGACCCGTCGATTAAGAGGCAGCACCACTACCACTCGACCAAACCGGCGCGGCGCGGCGGTCTAAAAGTTTATTTTTGGTCAAGTTTTTCAATAGTATATTGTGCAACTCGGGAATAAAAGACGGATTTTAAGCGAGGGCCAAAGTTGGATCACGAGCAAATGAAGGATTCTAAATTATTGAATCACGAGCGTAAGCGAGTAATTCAAGTGTTAGAATCCTGAATGACGCGAGTGATTCATAGCAGTCGATGAAAATCCGTTTTATTCAAGAGTTGCACATTATATTTTATACCATGACCTCGAGAAAAAGAAAGATTTAAGCGGAAAATTAACATTTAATCAAGAAAAAAGGAATGTTACATTAATGAAAATGTACAGAGTGGCCTCAGGTTACCTATTTTCATCTTATCGCTACGGCACAGAGTGCACGCTTGTGGTAACCTGATGTGCGGCCCTCTGTACATTCCAATTTGAACAATTACTAAATTTTAGAGTAATTTTCTTGTTGTTGTCGATAGGGTGATCAATCTGTGACGAGATACGAGATATTTATTTCTTGTCGACGTATTACTAATTAATGACAGCAAAGAACACACATTTTTATTTTAAAGTTTTAAATCTGTCGAAAATGTTGACCATTCAAATATTGAAGAGTTATCTGCGCAAGGAGTTTGAATTTCGAATATTCTTTGCGATGGAGGTCGTATGTCTATCCATTGGAGTGTTTGAAATTTAAACACCAAAATTGACAAAAAAAGTGCTCTTTTTTTACGTATTTTGCGGGAGCCAAAGAATCTTTTTAGGTTTCCAAATTCAAATATCAAAACTGTGACTAAAAGAGCTCTTTATCCCCAATTTTCAGTGAAAAAAAGAAGCTTTTTAGAGGGGGAATGGTATAAAGTATTTTTTCTCTTTATTCTTACTAGTTAGCCTTCATAAGAAATATGAAGGTATATTGTTTTACTATGGTAAAAGTATGTGTTAGTAGTTAGTAGTTACGCAGCTAAAGCCATTTCTGGACGTTTAATGTATCAAAAGGCGTATATAGTGAGGATAACTGAGAAGCCTTCTTTGGAGAAACCCAACAAGATGGATTTACTGATGCCCATTGCTCTATTTTGACTGAGGTACGTTACGGGAAAATACCAGTAAATATAAAAATGATTCGTTTGGTAGTTTGCTTTCTTTATTTTTGAGTTATTTAATTCACGTATAAGAAAAACCGATCAAGTGCCAGTCGGACTCGCGCTCGAAGGGTTCCGTAAAATATCTATAAACGGCAAAAAAATCACGTTTCTTATATGGGAGCCCCCTTAAATATTTATTTTAATCTGTTTTTTAGTATTTGATATAGCAACAACAGGAATACACCGTCTGTGAAAATTTCAACTGTCTAACTACAACGGTTCATGAGATACAGCCTCGGACAGACTTATCTATAAAAACAGCAAAAATCACGTTTTTGTATGGGAGCCCTCTTAAATATTAATTTTATTCCTTTTTCTTAGTATTTGTTGTTATAGCACCAACAGTAATACATCACCTGTGAAATTTTCAACTGTCTACCTATCACGGTTCATGAGATACAGCCTGGTGTCAGACGGACGGACGGACGGATAGCGAAATCTTAGTAATACGGTCCCGTTTTTACCCTTTAGGTACGGAACCCTAAAAATACCAATATAGTAAAAACAATTACGAAAAGGCTTTTAAATGATTGCCTCGTTTGTCAGTTTGCTTTCTCTAAAAAAAGTATAAAAAACGTAGTTTATAGAGAACTTTTTGAATAAACATTGATTTTTGCACGCCAAGGGAAAAGCAGGACGAACAGAAAGCAAACAAGACGTGATAAAATCTTTAGTATATTTCCAATTTATTAAAGACTTCCGCCAGGGACTTCATTTCAGTAGAAATTCAGATAAATTATGTAGCCTATGTAACTGAGGGATAATGTAGCATTCTAATGGTGAAAGAATTTTTGAAATCGGTTCAGTAGTTTTTGAGTTTATTTGTTTCAAACATACAAAAGTAAAATATAAATCCTTCTTTTTTGTCATATTGGTGTAGATTGATAATTAAGAATGTTTCAAAAAAAGCTAAGAACCATTCCAATCATGTCAGCTTTCAAACGAAAAAACTGCATCGAAATCGGTCCATTCCTTTAGGAGCTACGATGCCACAGACAGATACACAAATACACACGTCAAACTTATAACACCCCTCTTTTTTGTCGGGGATTAAAATGTGATAATAAGAGGCTCTAAACGTATTTACTTGAAGTCAAAAACAATGAACGAAGTAATTAATTTTTCAAGATTATAGCAAAAATTTGATAAGAAAATATTTTTTACATTTTATCTAAAATCTTTTAAGAAAAAAATGAGAGATGACTAAGTTACGAAGATGTTTTTGTGTTAGAAAGCTTAAACGGTTTTAGTTAGCTACTATGAAGTTGTTGACAAAGTACTTGAGAGATAGAGGAAAGGTCCTGAGGGCGTCTGTGAGACGTCGTCTGAAGGACTAATGATGAATCTGTCACAGGCGGCCATTTATCATCCCACTCTATAATATTCTTAGCTCTATTTTGACGTGCTTTTATTTGAATATAAACTTAAGACAAATAAACTTTAGAAGGATTTTGTTTGTGTGTTCATTAATTTATTTAATGCAATTATGTTTTTTATTTACTTTCAGATTGACGAAATAAATTACAATGTGAATCTGGTTAGAAGGCCGGTTTGGTCGAGTGGTAGTGACATTGCCTCTTAATCGGCGGATACTGGGTTCGATTTCCAGTCGGTGCAAAAATTTGTGTAAAAAGCACATGTTTGTTCTCGGGTCATGGGTGTTCGTGTCAAGGGAAAACTTTAGTTTGGGTCTTGAGTGTGTAGCATTTATTTTGTTCATTTATTTATTAAATTCGCCACATAGATTATACCTACACGTTAAGGAAGAAAGGAAGGAAGAGAAGGGCATAATTGTTTTTATTTTATTCACAAAAAACATATTTCTTCTTCCATTTCTGAGGATTTCGTCTCTATTGCGGGCTGGCGGCAAAAATCATAAAAGAGTTTTTTTATTATTATTATCATTGTAATGATTATTTCTCAGAGTTTTTCTATCTAAGAGTATTATCTATTACACATTATAAAGAGGAAAGATTTGATTGTTTGTTTGTTTGCATCGAATAGGCTCCGAAACTACTGGACCGATTTGAAAAATTCTTTCACCATTAGAATCCTACATTATCCGGGATGGACATAGGGTACATGATTTTCCCGAATTCCCACGGGAACGAAGTCCCGCGCTGGAAGCTAGTTACATATAAAGTTTAAATCGCTAGCCTAGTCTAGTCTCTGGGTAGGGTAAGATAAATAAATGCAGTTTGAATATTTTAGGAGCGCTACGGCCCGGCGGAGATGTCTGTTTAATTCAATATTTAGATAGATAGATAGATAGATAGAAAATGCTTTATTTCGGCGTACAACACAGACATCACAATACAGAAAAACAGAAGAAACACAGAAGACACTTAACAGACACAAAGACAAAAACAAATTAAAGGCAAATTAAAGAAATAACAAAAAAAACATTTACAAACATAAAACAAAGTGCTGCACTGTGCTGCCTGTGTCGCACAGACGAAGTCGGCGCTGGCTCAGCATAATGCTACAGTTTTACCTGTAGCGCTGATATTCTGCCAGGACCCAAGTGCAGCAACAGTCGCCGCCGCCGCGACACATACGCCGTATGTGTTTGTGTGCGTGTGCTTGTGTGTGTGAGTGTGTGTGGATGGTGGTGGTGTGTACGTGCGCGTGCAAGTGTGTGTGTTTGCATGTGGTGCTGGTGTGTAGTGTGTTTGTGTAAACAATATCAAACACAGGAGAAAATATATAATTAAACCTATTAATACCTTTACATGATAATGTAAAAAAATAAAAAATAATAAAATTTAAATAGTCAAAAACTACCACGCCTAGCTTCAAGAACCAATCAACTGTTTATTTAGAAGATATGAGCGCATTTCCTTTTTAAATTTCGTTTTACAATTTAACTGTCGAATTGGAGGCGGTATATCATTCCAGCACTTACTTGCCGCGTACTTGAAGCATCCCCGAAAAAGAGCAGTTTTATGTTTTGGGATGGAGAAAACCATATTGCTAAAGATGGAGCAAGCTCTCACGTTATGGCGAGGGGTGAACCCTATGAGTTTGTCATGCAAATATTTTGGTTTTCTTGTTTTTACTACATCGAACATTACACTTGCTAAATGAAGTTTTATGCGACCTTCCATTTTTAAAATGTTTGCCCCATTCAAGTATGGCGTCACATGGGTTCTAGGTGGGATGGTGAAGCAGTACCTGGCACAAGCATTCTGGATTCTTTGTATAAGCTTCAGAGACTGTTTGTAAAGACACGGACCGTAAACAGTTAGGCAGTGATTTAGTTTAGATAAAACAAGTGACTCGCAGAGTCTTATACGAAGATCAGTGCCGATATAGGTTCGAACTTTGTACATTGTTTTCAGTCTAAAGAAACAGTTTTTAATAAGTTCGAGTACATGGTCCTGAAACCGCAACTGACTATCCATCATCAGTCCAAGGTTACGTGCTTTATCCACTTGATCAATGTTCTCATTGCCAACTACCAGCTTTGGTCTAAGATAATTGATTCCAGCAACTTGATGAGAGGTACCCAATATCATAAACTTAGATTTGGAGGGATTCAATACCAAAGAATTTCGACCAGCCCATTCGGACAACCGAAGAAGATCCTGATTGATAGCCTGAACAGATGTGCTACATTCCTGGGGTCTTAAAGAGAGATAAATTTGAACATCATCTGCATAGAGATGAAATTTGCAGTTCTCAATACATTTCACAATGTCCGCACTATAGATGATAAAAAGGAGTGGCCCAAGTATGGATCCCTGTGGAACTCCTCTAGTTACAGGTCTAGTTGCTGATACCAGTTTAGTTCCATCAAGCTTCGAAATAACTACTCGCTGGTTACGAAGATTGAGGTAACTTTCGAACCAGGCAACGGTCGCACTATCGAAACCATAATATAACAACTTGGAGAGAAGTAAAGATACATTTAGAGTATCGAAAGCACGACTAAAATCGAGCAGTGTGAGAATCGTTCCTTTTCCGTTATCTGCAGCAGATAAGATATTGTCCACTACATCCGCTAGGGCGCTATTCGTTCCACGTCCCTTTCTAAATCCAGACTGCCCCTCTGGAAGAATACCATGTGACTCACAATATTCATAAACCTGATAGTATACAACTTTTTCCAAGACTTTTGATAAATAAGGGAGTATACTTATGGGACGGAGGTCCTTAATCTCAGAGGGGTTACTTTTCTTAGGTATTGGTTGGATCAATGCAGACTTCCACGCAGCCGGAAATGTCGAGGAAGATATGGACTTATTTATGATTGCAGTGATTATTCCGAGAGTGCGTGGCAAAGTTAAAAGAATCATATCCACACCAATATCATCAGAGCCAAGAGCTTTAGATTTTAAGGCCAAAATAATCTTACCAATGGCAATCTCATGAGTGGGTCTTAATGCAAAAGTAGATTGTAAATATTTATGATGTCTATAATAAATTAGGTCAGATAATGAGATATTACCGTTTCCTGGAGCATCCAGAAAGTGCTCATTAATCTCATCCGGGTTATTAAATACCTCCGATAGATCGTAATTCTTTTTCAAGTCGGGTAACACTGTAGACTTAATATTTTTCCATAATAATTTAGGGTTACTAGCATTGCGATTTATGTTATGGGTGAAGAATGCAACTTTTTCGTAATGAATGCTAGAATTCACAAGATGTTTAAGCGTATGATATTGTTCTTTAAAACTATCAGAATTTGTTTTTTTATACTTAGAATGTGCGTCATTACGGAGTCGCATCATGTATAAAACATTTTTAGTGAGCCATGGAGAAAGTTTGTTCTTTACAGTTACAGATTTTATGGGTGCATGCCTATCAAATAAGTCAATAATTGTTTGATTAAATAATGATACCATGCTATCAACATTATTTAGTTTTAAAATACTATCCCAGTTAATAGATTCCAGATCCTCATTGAATAAATTCATATCTATGTCCTTAATAGGTCTGTATGAGATATGTTTCGATGGAACTTTCGGTTTATTTATTTTAAATACAACAGAAACAATAGCATGTCTCCCCAGTTCTTTAATATGCGTCACCTTGCTTTCGTATATCGCAGCATCGGTACATACGATATCTATTAATGATGAACTCTGTTCAGAAAAATGTGTCGGCTGAATTATTTTATTATCTAAGCCTGTGTAGTGTAAAAATTGATTAAGTTTTGTGGTTTTATCGTCATTTTGATTCAATAAATTAATGTTGAAATCGCCCAGTAAAATAATAAAATCGTAATTACTGAAGGAAGCAATCGAATCAGTTAGTGCCTCAAGAAATTCCTCTACACCCACCCACTGTGGCCTGTAAGCAGTCCCAATAATAAATCGATTAGATTTAATGTTAATTGTCAACCACATTTGTTCTACTGCAACATTAGCGGCTGGGTGCGGACAGACCCTCGCTGGCAAACCCTGACGAATGTAGAAACCCACGCCACCGCCGCGTGTACGAAGACCGTGTGAGCGAGGTATATGTCGCAAACGATAACCAGCGACTAATGGGGCCTTACCGTCCTGCCCATCAACCAACCAAGTCTCGTTAACCGCCAATATATCAATAGATTCGTTGAGAAGTGCTCCTTGGAACTCCTCATGCTTGGTGCCCAGCGAGCCTACATTCAGAAGACCAACTTTTAAAAATTTATTCTTAATCATGGTAACAGGTTAGTCGAAAACAGCATACAAAAATGTAGCTCATATTTAAGTAGTAGTATACATATTTATTTGACTCTTTCGGCGTGCAATGAGGGGAGCGTAGTATGACCATGCTATTGGATGCGTTATTACTATTGCATATAAATATAAATAATAGAAATAAGGTATATTTGAATTGAGGCATTGAGCGGTTCTGTGACCATAAGAAATCATGCCTAGCCCGATGGGAAATACAACCGTAAATATGTACATGAATATTTTTATGAGTAACATGTATTTGAGTATGTGTGGTAGTCTGTATGGGAGTATGTTTGTGAGCGTGTATGTAAGTAAATGTGAGCGTATATGTATCAAGGTGTGTAAGGGAACCCAAAAACACTGTAAAATCATAGTCATTCAAAAAACAACCATAAAAAATTGTTTCACTGGCAGCGCCGTAAGAATTATAGCGTGAAGACAAAGGTAAAAGTATGTATAGTTTGCTTTGTAGATTTGGAGTTGGGTGTATTTTGTGGCTGGTGTCATAAAAAATTGTGTCAAATTGTGATGCAGTGACACTAGTAATGTCCCTGTCTACCCCGTTAGGGAGCAGTCCATAGTGTATGTTTATAATTATTGTTTTATATATACGAATTATCATACATTTCCTGAAAGCTTGTCCGCAAGTCGACAAGCGTTGTATTAGGTATCTACTTATACTTAGTGTGCTATTTCTTTGCATTATCTTATTAAATACCCATGGATTGCAACTATGAGACGTTTGAAAGTGCGTTGTCATTATCAGTATAAAAAAGCAAGCTGTCAGGGGCGCGCGGTTATCAAGCAGCACAATGCAACAACTTAAAAAATTTGTTAGATCAGTAAATAATACAGAATTATACAACATAGAATTAGTTTTATAGACATTTAAAGACTTCATAAAGTGAAAAGTGATATTGTAAATTAAAATAATAACTAATATTACAACAAACCAGAACATAAAATATTTGAGGTTAGGAAACGTGATACCAAAAATAAGTGTGATTTTTTTTTGTGAATTTGTAAATTTAATTTGAAAACTAAGCTTGAAATTAATTAAGTGAACATAGTCAAATTCTGTGCATATTTTATTGTGAAGTGGTTGAAGCGACCTTGACAAAAACTCTTCCAATATCAGCCTCAGTTTGGATGCGATATGCGCGAGAACCAGGTGAGTCAGACTTTCTTGCGTAAATCCTTCCGTCCTTCGTCCAAATAAACTTCCATCCCGCTGTAGAACCCGCCTCTCGAGCTTTAGCAAATAATATCCTGTTAGACTTAGTAAGTCTCTCGTTGATGTAAATGGTTTTGTGGTCATGGGAAGGTAAACCAAGGTTTTCAGTGGTGATGTGACGACGGATGCGTGTAGCACGCAGCAGTTCCTCGCGCAGAGCTCGGCGGGCCAGGCCCACGACGATACGGCGAGGACGGCCGTCGCCGCCAGCTGACATCACGGCTCCTGTCTCGCCCAACTCTTGTCGCGTGGCTCCTACTCTCCTGGCAGTGACGATGTCACTTTCATCCAACTTCACGCCCAATTTTGTAGTTGTTGCCTTCACAATGTGTAGTATCGATTCATGTCTGTATTCTGGCACACCCGAAATTTCCACATCATTCAATAATGAGTTTTGTTCCCGTTCATTAAGGTCGATTTTTAGTTGATTGATCGTATCTAATACTTCTTGTCCATATCCTATTGCTGTACCGCCAGACTTGATTGAGTTGAGTTCAGCCTGCAGTTTCGCGTTTTCTTCCTCAAGGACCTTCATCCGGCTATCCAATGATGTTGTAGTATTGTTTATGTCCTTAATTTGAGCCGCTAAAAAGTCGGTAGTTCGTGAAAACTCCTTTTCTAGCTGTTGAATTGAGTGTTTTAATTCTTGCTTAATATCAGAAGTAATAGTGGATTTCATATTATCTATTGTGCAATCGAGTTTATTGAACTTCTCATCGAAAATATTTGATATTTGTGTTATTATCGTTTTATAAATCTTTAGATCACCCTCATTCAAAACATTCTTCTCTGAGTTACTCTCCACTTCAGGATCACAGTTCATGCTAAAATCAATATCAATAGGGGTACTTTCTTCCCCACGCCTGCCCACCGGGGTCTCGTCCCGGGTCTTGCGTCGCTCGGTTACGTTCCTACATTGCTCACAGAGCCACTGGCTCTTTTACTGGCTCTTTGCTGCTTACAGGTAAAGGTTCTATTAGTCGACCCACGTTCATGTAGCAGGATGTATTTTCTATGGAAACTTTCTGAAAACATGTGGTCGTTACAATCTTTTATTAATTGTCAAGGTATCTTTTCTATTTGTCTACAATCCGATGTTTCAGAGAATTTGTGAAAAAAGCAGATGTTTTTCTCGGGTCATGTGTGTTTATTTCTGTCTTTATGTATGTTCCAAGGGACTCACGGAAAACCTTAGTGTGGGCCTTTGAATGTGTGGCGTTTTATTATTTATTTTATAACTTTTTTTTAGATAGTGGGTTTACTTTTGACCACAATCTAAACCTAGGGGTACAGATGAGGAAGAGGATGTAGAAAACTCACCCAAAAGATACTATTCGATCGAACTTTAAAGGATATTCGGGTTATATGAGCCTGGAAAGAAAGACGCAGGCTGAGAATTCCATCCCTTAGCAGTGCGCAATTTAAAAGATGAAGAGATCCGAGGAATCTCGCGAGCGTCTGGAGGTCCGGTAGAAGAAAAGGGCAGGCGGAATTAGCTCGTACAGTTCTACGATTTTATAAGCTGGCGTTTACGATTGCCAATTCTCTATTTGAATGAGTATTAAAATAGAGAATGGTGAAGTTGCCAAGAAACCTTTTATAATAAAGGTATGCCAGTCTCTTTCGCTGATATACCCAGAGATTACATTGGTAATACATCTAAAAGAGATTCAAATTCGCTTGCTGACGTAAAACTAACACGGTTATCTTTTTAAAAATGCACAATATAAAACAGTGCATATATTGTTATACGAAAACAGACGTGAGAAACTGAGAATTTTCTAGAAAACGTGTAAAAATGCACGAGAAAATATGAGATACATTTTGCATGTTGCACTTTCGTTTTAGTGAAAAGATATTTCATTGATTCCCTGAAGGTGCGAAGCTGGATGCAACTTTCGACAATTTTTATTCATGAGATTCCAGTGAATATGTGAGATACTGTTCTGTGAGATGATATTTATGTATGAATGAAAAATGTATCTGTTGAGATAATATTTGTGTATGAAAAATATTCGTCTATTCATTGTCCGGTAAATCTATCAAACGCTGTATGTTTCTGATAAGAGTTTTTTCAGACAAAAATGTAGCTTATCCGTATTTTACATCTTTTAACCCTGGACCAGTCGCGCGATTAAAATAACGCAACCCGTCGCGTGGGGTCCCAGAAGACCCCAAAATTTAAAAGCGTCTAAATTAAATATTTCCTAGGAATATGATATATTTTTATTGTATTTTATTAAGAGAGGAGTGTGCAATAAAATAAATAATCGAAATCAACTCAGTTTTGTTTAATTATTAATATTAGGACTTCAGAGCAAAAGGAACCAAAATTTCTCTTCTTTAGTGTACAATATATAAAATATATAAAATTTATTTTCTGTCAGAAAATAACAATTAAAAAACCCCCCCCGCAAAAAAGTAAAGCGGACATTTAAAAAGTAAAAAATAATACCTTTCGTTGAGCCATCAAATTCATTTCAGAAATACCTATATATATTTTAATTATCGAAATCGATGGATGGCACGATAGGGTTTGCTCATTAAAATGGCGCTATAATGTCGCGTCGGGGTACCGCTTTAGTGAATCAGACCCTTCATTTGATTGACCCTTCATTTGATTGGGTCTGATTCACTAAAGCGGTACCCCGACGCGACATTATAGCGCCATTTTAATGAGCAAACCCTATCGTGCCATCCATCGATTTCGATAATTAAAATATATATAGGTATTTCTGAAATGAATTTGATGGCTCAACGAAAGGTATTATTTTTTACTTTTTAAATGTCCGCTTTACTTTTTTGCGGGGGGGGGTTTTTTAAATTTTTAATTTAATTTTTATTTCAAAATTTTTAACTTATTTCAAGGATGTGCTAGTGTTCTGGATATCCTGGCCGCAGCATCAGCTCACCGTGTTGCCACCATTGCATTGTATGCAGAATCAAATACTGAACAAAACGAGTCCAAACACGACATATCTGCTATTATTTTTTTAAGAGTGTGCTAGTGTTCTGGATATCCTGGCTGCAGCATCAGACCAAGAGTTCCATAATCCTGCATAGTTATTAAGCATACATGAGTGTTTCAAGTTTTAGGTCACATGTATGTTTGAAAGTAAAGTAAATACACATTAAGAGTCTAAGAACCCTACCGCAGCTAACAAAAGAGCTGATGACCTTGAAACGGCTGAACCGATTTTGATAAAACGTATCTAAGAACCATCGCCAAAAAACCTGCTTGTAAATAAAAAAAACCGCATCCAAATCGGTTCACCCGTTTGAGAGCTACGGTGCCACAGACAGACACACAGACACACAGACACACAGACACACACACACACACACATAGCGGTCAAACTTATAACACCCCTCTTTTTGCGTCGGGGGTTAAAAAATAAATTTTAAATGACAGTTAAGTCATCAACAAAACATTAAAAAAATAAATCAAACAAAAACAATCACATAAAATATGAAAACACGTCTGCTGTGAACTAGCGCTGAGCGCAAACTGACGTGTTATGTCATCCGTGCCTTCATAAATCATATTTAGGAAGGTAGAAAAAAAATCGGACTTATGGAATTGTTTTAATAAACCAAAAATCTTGTTTATCTAAACCTCGGGCTTTCAAAGACCCCACGCGACGGGTCCAGGGTTAAGTAACATTCTGTATGTTCTCTAAGATAAAGCTATTTTTGAGATTATGTTAAAAGATATATTTTTTAAACCCCTATAGAACCGAAGTCGCCGGTGGAATGGTAGTTTTCTGTTAGCAATTGTCTTAGAGTCATCGCTATAAATGCATGTTTTTTAAGAGTTTTTATATATACATACTTCTATGCTTTCACTTTCACGCATTTAAAACATATAATATTTTGTATCATAAGCAATAAAATACTCGTAAAGTATGTACAGTCGAGGTATAAAAAGGTTCGTCACCTTATTTTCGCTTGCACTAATGCAGGAATCAATTATGCCAACATTCCAGAACAAAAACAGTGCTGCTAACATTTAATTCAATATGACGTTTGCTATCGCTATCAATTACAAGGTTCGTCATCTAATGTCAATTTTCTCTTGCACTTGGCGCAAAAATCATTCCCGACAATATAAACAACAGTGCTTGAAGTCTACTATAAAAATATACTTTGGAATCAATCAATCATGGACTTAGTAATCAATTCTATATGACGTCTGACGTCTTTGACAGACATTAGAAAGGTGCTGTCAACCTAGTTTTGTTCATAAACCTAACCAAAATAAGTTTTTAGTTTATCATAACATGTGCGAACTTTTCTGTGATAATAATCTTCTTATTCAACACAAATCTTAAGCTAAATCAATTTGAACTTTGTGAAATAAAAAAATAAAGCATAATTTTCTATGCAACAGTCAGTTCCGTATCAAATTTTCAAAAGGTAATATGTGCTCGGGGACGATAAGGAATCAATTTGAAAACTGACGAAGGTTTTCATACCGTGACTGTACATACATAATTTTTTTTTTTCGGTATAGAGGAATATAAATGCCAAATATTTATGTCAGCGTTGGATTGACTAATGATATAACAGTTTTTGAAAAATTTGCAGACTAATAAGAAAAAAAAACCAATAGTTGGTGTGACTACGATTCAGCCTTGATATCTACTTGTACATCCTAGTCTTCCTTCGAAACACGAAGGGGATTCAGGCCATAGTTCCAGCACCACGCTGGCCTAATGCGGGTTGGTGGACATTCTATTACTAGGATGTGCATCCTATACTTATGTGATAGAGAAAATTAACAACAAATAGTAAGTTAGGGGCCGTCCATTAATCTGGTGAGGCTCGAAAGTGGGGGGAGGGGGTTTAGCAAAAATCACGAAACATCACAAGGGGGGAGGAGGGGTGTAGTAAGATATCACGTGTATTTATTTTTTCGTCAAACGCGCGATTCCTAAACCGAAAAACATTACCCTCCTTCTTTGGCAGTCGGGTAAAAACGGGCGTGTAGTGTTATTCCAGTCAAAAACAACCTGCAACATTTCTGTCTAGACATTTATAAAATTAGATTTTACTTTGTATCTGTATTTAAAGACAATATTCTAAAAATTTTATGATTCTTTGTAGGTACTTAAAAATACACGTGATTTTGGGTGGGGGAGGGGGGTCAGTCTTAAACCTCACCACGAATCACCAAGGGGGAGGGAGGGTTGCAAAATGCTAAAAAAACATCACGTGATTAATGGACGACCCCTTACCATCTACAGCAAAACACAACCAAGACACAGAAGAGGTCTAGAGAAATACTTCAAACGTTGACAATGGAAACTGTTTTGTTGGGAATAAGTGGCGTCCAGCCCATACAATTATGGAACAGCCGGAAGAGGCATCCCGACCACAATGGCCGGCCGGAATGACCACGCTGAGTGTTATAAAGAAAAGTGGACTTAAGAATTGGGACGACTTATGGTCTGTTTACTGAAGGTACTTGAACACAAGTGTTAGGTTTACAGATTCTTTATAATCATTAAGAACTAAGTATGTTCGCTTCTACAAGGTGTAAGGGAACCACTTCCGAATACTGAAAGTACAACTTTTCCAGGAAACGAAAAAAAAACGACGGCCCCATACAAAAAGTCATTTTAATCGGACAGCTTGTTTGGAGAAGTCCAAAACTTTTTCGTTTCCTGGAAAAGTTTCTTTGAGAAAGTTATTCAAAACTATTGACTGAGCATGTACTTTCGGTATTCGGAAGCGGTCTTACGCCTTGTAGATATGATTATATAAGAATAGGTAAAGTTGTCTATAGTATTTCTTATAGAGGGTATAAGGGGTAGCTTAGCAAAAACTGAAATCCTGAATTCAGACCATCATTCTAAATAAATAAATAAACGCTGCACACTCAAAGGCCCACACTAAGGTTTTCCCTTGTGTCGTGGGTCCCTTGGAACACACATGAAGACAAACACAAACACCCATGACCCGAGAACAAACATCCGCTTTTTGCACAAATGTTTGCCCCGACTGGGGATCGAACCCAGGACCCGCCGATCAAGAGGCAGCGTCACTACCACTCGACCTAACCGGCCGCCGAATGAATGAATTCCAGTGGAATTTTCCTCCGCGGCGCAGGGGGATCGCGCGCGTGGCGCGGTTTCGCGGTACGTTGTGTAGCACTAAAGTAGGTAAATAACGATAAATTGCCTCTATGGTCAGTAAGGTTGCTTAACCTTACTGATCGGCTGAGATCAGCGAGCGTCACTGGCCTACGAGCGTTCCTACCACCAGTTAGTAATGTCAAAAGAAAATTTCTTTGATAAAAAAAGATATACAACCCACCGCGATGAAACTAGGCTATTAAGAGCGAATTAAATTTGAAGCGTCTAAACAAGGCTCAAGAAAAATTGAAGCGTGATTCTTCTTATGTTGTGTTAGACAAAGGAGCCTCAGAGATGAGTAAAAAGAGAATTAATAAGGAAATAATGGTCACAGGCATTGTATTAACCTTCTTTTGAGGAGTCACATAAAAGCGCCCTAAAAATCTTTTGTTTACCTTTTTTAGTCGTTATATTCCATTACTAGCTTTCCGCCCGGGACTTCATTCTTGTGGAAATTTGGGAAAATTATGTAGCTGATGTGATAGTTGAAGATATCAGCTACCTCCATACCAAATTTTATCAAAATTGGTCCAGCTGTTTACGCGTGAAAGAGGAACAAAAATCCATACATAGATACAACTTTTGTGTATATAAAGACGCCCCGGACTTTGCACTCGTGTGAATTTTCAAAAATTTGTTGTAGAACCTTTGTGTAAAATTTCAGCTTTGGACTAGATGTTGATGAATCATAGTTTTGAGTTTTCCGATCGCGACTTCGTTCATGAGAAACAGGAAAACAAATATTAAAAATTTAAAAAAAGGTAAGCCCTCCGACCGGGAATTGAACCTGTGTCTATGTAGAACCGTACTATAAAAAGCAAGCATCCTGGCTCCGTGTTTGGTTTGGCAATCGGTCAAAATCGACGATCACAGGTCTTAAGAGGATCGTCTCAGTGTTTTTTTCCCATACAAACGGCGTCAATGGATTCCATTCCCTAAACGTCAACGGATCCCTGGGAAATTTTGGTATAGTATCAGGAACACCAAAAACTAGGTCCGTACGTTTTGATTTTTTTGATATTTTTTTAGTAGACAAAAAGATATTTGAGACTAAAAGTCAGCATTTTTGGCCAAAAAAATTCTCAACATTTAAGAGATGACTGTTGAAAAACTAATAATAATTTTGGAAAAAAACAAAACGTACAAACCTCGTTCATACGCTTACAAATCGATAAAGACCAAAACCGTACGATTTTATTAAGTTTTTAGGGTAGGAATTCATTGACGCCTAAACTCATAATTTTGAAAATAAAACTCGGCATTTCGGGGGAAAGCTGCAATTGTCCCTTTCGCACAAGTCTGAGGCGGATGGTCGACATCGAGACAGCATGAAAAACAACTGAGACGCTAGTCCAAACTGAGACGCTCCTCTTAATACAATAAGCTGATATTACGCATTAAATATGAACAGGATAGTTAACTGAAATTACGGATGTCAAGCACGTAACGTACAAAGGATCAAACAGCGTACCATAGTGTTGTATTTGATACGAGTCTGGTGTTTTTAAAGACTCATAGCAATTTTCAAATTATCAATTGAATGATTGACTCGATCTTACATGGAGGAAAAAATAAAACATAAACTTTTTATGATGTATCGTGCAAACTGGACGACCTAAACAAGGAAAATCAGAAGGCTGTAGAACTGGCAATATACTGGACTGGTCTGCTCGAAGTGTTCACCGGAACGAAAAGAACAAGAAGAACAATATTATTAGTAGGACTCGCATCTTAATTTTAAGCTAGAGATCTGTCTGAGTCTAAAAACTCGGACATAATACTACACTACGGCAGCCCAGGGGCGGATCCAGTGATGTTCAGTTCTCGTCGCGATCTCCTCACAGTTTGCTCTAGGATTTGCCACTAGATCCCGCCTAAGCAAACATTGTTTTTCGAGGAAAGTGTAAACACGAGTGATCAACTTGGTTTGGGAGGATATTGATATTTGAAATTAATAATATTCTTTCAACTTCACTATACATTGTATAAACTATGTATTATTTGTAGATATATGTTATATCTTTTGTATTGGTCTGTAAGAGTTTGCAATAAAGAGTTTACATACATACATACCGTGTGAGTCCCCGGCAGAGTAGAATAGGACCTCTTTCTTACCGAGGTGTCGTACAAGGCGACTTACTCTGTAATTATATCAAAACCCTCGCCAACCCGTCTGACAAGTGTGGTGAGTATGATATTTACCCCTCATTTTATTGGGGAAGGCCCGTGCCCCAGCAGTGGGGACGTATATGGGCTATTGATAAATCTTTAAATGTAATACCGTCCTTTTTAATGTCGACAAGATGGAAATTGTCAGTATAATAATAATAATAAGCTTTATTTACATCGCTGAACATCACTGGAGTATGATTTTAAAGTACCATTATCTTTAAATTTTGTGGTAGATATGTATAAAATATTTGCATGCCAAGTGGTAGGATTTGGGAAAACTTTAATTTATTTATTTTAAAACTTGATTTGATTTCTCTTTTTCTGACTTTCAAAATGAAAATGCTACAAATATAGATCATGTCTGAGTCGCGTTCTCTAATACGGATCTAAACCTATCTGAAGAAATTCACGGTTGTCTGAGCTATCTTACCTTAGGATGCCGCTTAAATAGCGGGGAATAACTCCAGCGTTCCCCGGGGGTTCCGGACGGTGTTGGCAGAGATAACAAATATTCGGAAACGGCGGCGGCGCTCGCCGGACGCGCGGCGCTGTAATTCAAAAGATTCGCCGTATCTGGACGCCTATACTACGAAATCAAAATACCAAGTTCGGATCAAACTTACTATCCTTCCTTACCAATATTATAAACGCGAAAGTTTGTATAAATGGATGTATGGATGTTTGTTACTCTTTCACGCTAAAACGGCAAATAATTTTGATAAAATTTGGTATTGAGGTAGCTGACACCCTGGAATAAAACTTAGGGTATATCATTTTACCAAACCCACGGAAACGAAGTCAATTCAATTCAATTCAATCGTTTATTGCAAGTCACAACACAATAAATCTTAAAATATACCTTAAAGATATTATAAATTTTAGTCTCATGTGACGCCCTGCAAGGGCACAGCAATTCTGGAGAGAGCTTACTTACTTACTACCTAATTAAATAGGATAAAAAATTGAATAAACTCAAAAATTTTACAATTTTAACTTAATTAATCAAATATTCACTACATGTATTCAGGTATATAAACTATTTATGTGTCACCAGGCGGAAAGCTAGTTGGTTCATATAAATAAACGCTACACACTCAAATACCCACACTAAGGTTTTCCTTTGTGTCGTGGGTTCCTTGGAAGATCTATATGAACATCCATGATCCGAGAACGAACATTTACTTTTTACACAAATATTTGACCCAACTAGGAATCGAACCCAGGACCCATCGATTAAGAAAGCAGGTGACATGTGTTAGATTACCAAATTCATTAGTATTATAAGCATTTATAAATGAAAAATAGTAGACAAAGAAGCACTTAATACACCAGAGCGCAACTTAAAATATATACAGTTTTTTTTTTTAAATGACGGTCTACTTGCTAGAACAAAGATAGAAAGCATTGATTAAATACAAAATAAATTATCATGCCTTTAGAGCAAGTCGGCAAAAACAAACTTAATCCTGATATAGCCAGAATTTGGACACGAAAAATTCGCCGCGTCCATTCTAAGCCTCCATTTGTATAAAATGCATAAAGGCGGAATCCTAGCAGAGCTCATGCAGAGCTGGCATTTTTAATCTTATCCTCATGTGTGAAGTCCCATTGTGGGTAGCACATGAAATACGGCGATATCTGGTCAACCAAATACCGAAGTCAGTGGAAGTAAGAAATTTACGAGCAGCCCCTTTGATCCCTTGAAAACGGATTATGCAACGATCTGAATAAGTTTTGAGTTTTGTTAGTTGATCGGTGTTCACATAGAAACTTTTTTTTTTCTGGTTTATTTCTAACAAGTTTTCTTTTTAGATTTGGAGTAAGTAATGTAGGTTAAGGAATAGCTCAACAAAGGCTGAAACCCTGAATTTAGATCATCTTACTGAAGGATTTTCCAGTGGAATTTTCCTCAATTTGTTCAATTATTTTTCATTTCATCTATAAATATAAACAAAGTCGGGTTTGTTTGAACAATTATAACTCGAGAACGGCTGGTACGATTTTCATGGTTTTTGATTTATTGAAAACTAGCTTTCCGCCCGCGGCTCCGCCCGCGTGTACCACAGGTTATATTGTGCCCAACTGTGGAATAAAATGTAGCCTATGTCCTTTTCCAGGCTCTATTCTATCTCTGTACCAAATTTCATCAAAATCGGTTCAGTAGTTTAGGCGTGAAACACGGACAGACAGACAGACAGAGTTACTATAATATTAGTAAGGAAGTAAGGATTTACCAAAAAGTTCCCTCGGGAACGAAGTCCCGGGCAAAGAGCTAGTTTTATAATAAAAACAATATCAAAAGCGTAAAGTGCGGAAACCAGCCATTACATCGCTACGCGGCCCATGGGCCATTGCGTAGCGCCAAGAGTCATTGGTACGGAGACCAGCGCATCAGGTTACTCCATTTCATTGCAAAACCATCTTTATCGCAACAGCATAGAGTGCACATGTGTGGTAACCTCGAAGTTTGTACTGTAGGGGCTTCTTCTAGGGGCGTAATCAATAATGCGTTTGAAACGTAACAACTCGTATTTATTTAATGAACGCGACACATTTTGTACGCTTACACAATTTACAGACGGGAATCTACGCGGTAAAAGAACACATTTTCTTACCAGCCCATATACGTCCCTACCGAGGAGCACGGGCCTCCCTTCAAAACACCAAGGGTATTTAGGCCATAGTGCACCACGCTGGCCCAATGCGGGTTGGTGGACCGCTCGTCTTTCGAAAATGAATTTTCTTGGACGGACGAGTTTCATCACGATGTTTTCCTTCACCGTTGAGCAAGTGATAATTAGAAATCCGAAAAGACGAATTTAGTGGTACAAGCCCGCACCAGGATTTGAACCCGCGACCTTCGGATTACAAGTCTGGCTCATTACCAGCTGGGCTATCAGAAACACATTCAACACACTTAAAAGTCCACTCAAGAATGACGCCTGCAGGGCAATCGCGCTAATGAATATACATCGAAACGCAATTGGATCGCAACTGCTTCCCAACTTTTTAACATAAATAGTATGGGATATCTGTCAAAAAGTAGTGAAACAAAGGCGTTTCAATTTCGTTTCGTTGTACATTTATTAGCGCGATTGCCCTGCTGGTCTCGGCTTGCCCTCTATCCGTTTCTTTATTTTTTTCAGAATATCATAATTCCATTTTGAATTCAAATTGATACTTGCTGACAGCAACTCCGGTCAGCCAGTAACGTATGTGGTATGCAGTCCCATTACGGCAAAGACTGCTTATCACAGTAAATTTTGCTTACGAGTAAGACCCGCTAACACTTTTTTGTTTTTTTAGGTACCCTCAGATCACTGACGCAAAGATTGATAGGATCCCGTCAAAGGACTTAATTTTAAGTAATCATAACAGGGTACGGATTAAGAAATGTTTGTGTTCCCAGCTTTCAGGTAAGTAAGGTATGGAAATTAATTAAAACACCACCCACCCGCCTGCCTGAACGAAATTGTTGGACAAAAATTAATGAAAGAAAAATACAATATTTTGAACTTGTACGACGAAACGGTTTGGGATAAGGTTTGGAATACATGAGGAGTTGTTAACGAGGAGTTGTTATTACAGGGTGCAGCTTAGGGGGATAACTTCCCAGTGGATTATTAAAAAAAAAATTCTAATACACCCTGTATTAGTGTATTAGTAAGCGACAGGTTAGCAAAAACTAAAACCCTGAATTCAGCTCATCATTCTGGATAATTTTCTAGTGTCATTTTTCTCAGGTTTTTTTTTAAAAATATTTTCTGCTTTATAATTTGTTTATTCTAATTCACTATAAATGTTCGAATAAAAAACAATGATCACAACGTAAAATGCGAAAACCAGCAATGTATATCGCAGTCTGACAGCGGTGCTAAGCGGATGCACGGCGTGCTGGGCGCGGTTTCGCGGTACATTGCGTAGCGCTAAAGCAGGTCATTAACGAAATTCCTTAATCTGACGTTTCCAGGAAAAAATAATTACTTGTAGTAAATCGTAGCTATCGATAGACTCAACCATTTAAGTTTTTGCTAAACTGTCCCTTACACCTTGATATTCTGCTTTAAAATTAAATCATTTATTAAAATACTCTCCATTTTGCAATAAAAAAACTATCTAAACAGCTTAAAACACGAAAACTAGCAATTCCAACGAATTATCATAGCGGCGCGGGACACGGTTTCGTGATACATAAAAAGAAGGTAAATACTTAACGAATAGCTGATCACAGTTTTGGGAAGATTCCGCCATTTAAGTATTTTTTTTAATGAGAAGGGTTAACTCTTGACCTCAACCTTGAACAAGGTCATAGATGAGGTCGACGATGGAGCGAGTTAACCCAGAAAATAACTATTAAGGCACTGGTACTCCTACGAACCGACAGAATACAGCAAGCTGTTTGGCGTCGGACTTTCGTCCTAAGCTACTTATACCATGTATAAATATTTTATGAAGTAAAAGAAGTGTCCTGTCGGTTAATAAAACTCTACTTAGCTATGTTTTATGTAGCTCTGTGTGACTCAGCAGTGTAGAGCTTGTTCTTTAGTCATTTCTCTGCAATGATCAACTGAAAAAGCTTAGCAAACGCCGTGAATTTTTTTATTTAATTCAATTGCTTCTAAAAAAATGTATTTATTTAAGGAAATTCCACTGGGAAATCAAACAATGATGATGTTATGCATTCAGGGTTTCAGTTTTTGCTAGACTGTCTCTTACACCCTGTATAGATACATAGAGATATATTTAAAATCAACCGTTGGTTTGCTACAAGTACCTACTTTGAAAAAAAAAACAAAAGGATTCGAATATTTGAGCAATACTTTCACCGACGCTGTTCATTCCCCTTTTACATAGCATCTCCTCGAAACAATTTTAAAAATATCGTTTTCCTCATTCCGATCTTTTCGTGGAAGCGAAACCAATATCATGGGATCGCAATACCAATATCAAATAGACGTCAAGAGACAGACAATGGGTTATTCTCTAAATTGCAATACTTGCTGAGCGGGTGCGAGCGGTATCCTAAAAATGTCATTCGATTTGTTTCTGAATCGCCTGTTCGCGTTGGAATTTTTCGCCGACCCGCATTCGGTCGCTACTCTGACGTTTTTTGTTTAAATAAAATTGGATGTATATTGCTACTCTTCATATAAAATCTTTATATTCTTTTTCTTTTATATATAAAACTGAAGGTCGTCCTGATTCACTGACTCATCAACGCCCAGCCCAAACCCTTAGACCTAGAAAGCTGAAATTTGGCAAAAATGTGTCTTTTATGACGTAGGCAAGCACTAAGAAAGGATTATTCGAAATTCAACCCCTAAGGGGGTTCAAAGTTTGTATGGAAAAAACAACTTTTTTGGACGTATTGACTCGAAACTTCGTCAAAATATGCCTTGAAGGAAATAAACGGACACGTGTTTCGCTATTTTTCTATAAACTTTGTACCATCTATTATGTTGGTGAACAAAAAGGTATATTGTTTTGTATTGATTACACGGGGGCACCGCAAAAAGTCTTGCTCGCCGGCTAGCGTGGTCATTTCGACACTTTTTTGATATTCAACCGCGTTGTTTTCACGTTGTGCTTGAGCTACTGCTTTTGAAACTGAAAAGAAACGGAACAAAAGTAAGGTGAACATACGGAAAAACCGGCCAAATGCGAGTCGGACTCGCGCGCGAAGGGTTTCATACCATTATCTATAAAACAAGCAAAAAAACACGTTGTATGGAAGCCCCCTTAAATATACACATCAACGCGGTCTAGGGATATTGCACGATTTTTCATACAAACGAGGTCTGTTTGAGAAGCTACAAAAGCATACTCCAGATAGATGGAGTGCTATAATTTTAAGACGATCAAGTGCTAAACCTGAATTTTAAATTCTAATCAATAAATTTTGTTTTACTTGAAATTTGTGAAAACGTGACGAAAATGAAAAAACAATTCGCGTAAATTCGACTATTTTCATACAAAAAGCAGGCAAAAAGTGCATTTTTGTTTTCGTTTCCGTCACGTTTTCCCAAATTTAAAGTAAAACAAAATTTATCGATTAAAATTGAAAATTCAGGTTTAGCACTTGCTCACCTGAAAGTTATAGCCCTTCATGTATCTCGAGTATGCTATTATAGCTTCTCAAATAGACCTCTTTTGTATGAAAAATCTTGCAATATACCTAGACCGCGTTGATGTGTGTATTTATTTTATTCTGTTTTTCAGCATTTGTTTTTTTTTTGAAGTGAAAACTTCTTTAGCGGCGCTGGGCACTTTAAAGTATGGGTAAAAAATTGCCCGGTGTCACGTGATGCTGATCAAAAATGCGTAGGATAGGGTTGCCATCTTTTTTGAAGTGAAAACTTCTTTAGCGGCGTTGTTGTGCACTTTGAAGTATGGGTGGTATTTAACTTATTTCTATGTCTATGGTGGAAACCCGGACGGATGACAGCTCTATGGTTAAAATATAGTTTTATCTCTGTGGGTCTTTGGCGGGAACTCGGCGTGAGCGGTTGCTTTGTCGATTGAATTTTCATTTTCTGCGTGAAAAAGTTGTTTAATGTGTAATAGTGATAGTGTATTATGCAGTAAATTGACTAAAATTCGTGTAGTGATGAAAAATTCAAGTGATAACAGTGTTTCTGCTCCGTTTGGTACTGACAAAGATCCTCGCGGTTGTGCTTCTCGCCGCCAGTTTTCGTAAAACAGACGCTATCCGGTTTTACGCAGAACATGAGGAGCTTAGGGCTTAGGCTAAGTTGAAGAAAGAAGATTTTTCACTGAAGACATGGCTGTATGGACATAGTTTCCTTTGCCTTTCCCGAAAAGGATAAATCATGGATAAATTTAACAAAAAAAAAAAAAAGCTCTATGGTTAAAATATAGTTTTATCTCTGTGACAGATGTCAACGATGTCAACGATTATTCGCACATAGCGCGCAAATACCGATAGACTATTTCGCTGAATTAAAAGTAGTCGGTTTAGTCGAGTGGTGAAGTTGCCAGATGATAAGCAACAGGTCGAGGGTTCAAAACCACGAAATGAACTCAATAAAGTCTTTTTTGTATTTTTGGCCGAGTGGTTATCAGATCGTAGGCGAGGAGTCGAAGGATCGAGTTCTGAGAGAATAACGGACTCTGTTTGTGTATTTTGTTTTATTTCCGTATTACCTGTTTCTGATATATACAAAATATGATATTATATACAAAATCATGCTTAAAATGCAAATTATTGCATTAATTTAATAAAATTGAAAAAAAGTGAATTTTTAACTTGCTGCCCTTGCAAAAAGTCTTATGACTTGGAAAGTGCTAATGTTACTGCTAAGAGGTAAGAGCTCATGTGCGTAGATTTAATTTTGTTCAGAAAAGAAGACATCAAAAAACAAATTCGGACCTATATTAATCCTGAACGGAAGCAGAAAAAACTCATTGTGGCCCCCGTTCAAAGTACACCAACATTGGCTTTATCACCAGAACAAATACTGAAAAAATTAGTAGATAGTGCAACCAGCTTGTGGGACAATTCGAGCGTTGAAAAGTTGCAAGGAGGCCCACTCGCGCAAAACAGCAACAAACAACAGTATCAGCATAGAAAAAATTAAATTAAATATTAATGCACAACGTTAATTTTCAAGTTTTCACTTCTGCCGGCACTCTCGGAGTGCAACCCGTTGTTTTTTATTTTTTTATTATAAGATGGGTTAACTCTTGACGTCAGTTTTGTCCATAAGGTCAAAGATGAGGTCGACGATGGAGCGAGTTAACCCAGAAAATGCCTATAAAGGCACTGGTACTCCCACGCACCGACGGAATACAGCAAGCTGCTTGGCGTCGGACTTCGGTAGGAGGGTGGTCGCGAACCAGAAGGCCCTTTACAGAGCCTACCACACTGCATGAGAATATAGGACGACACGTCAAATTCAGAAAAAAAATTAAGTGTCGTTGCCTGGTATGGATTACTAGGAGGCAAGTCTCATTTGTGTTTTCTTAGTTGCCACTTACGACACCAACGGGAAGAGATGGGGTGGTGTTATTCTCAACCGATCACCACACGGTTTTTGTTATAGCGGCAACAGAAATACATCATCTTTGAAAAACTTCAACTGTCTAACTATCACGGTTCATGAGATACAATTCAATTCAATCATTTATTGCTATTCATATGTACAGAGTATAAAAGGTCTTTATCTAACAATATGTTCTTCTATACACATATGAACCATATGAACCCTACAACTTGGTGACAGACGGACGGACGGACAGCGAAGTCTTAAGTAATAGGGTCCCGTTTTACCCTTTGGGTACGGAACCCTAAAAAAACGAAATCAATTTCAATATTACGGTGACATATGCACACTTGCACAGGTTATGAAAAATAATTTTACTTATACATGAGTTACAGATGCTGGTAACCCCGGTCCAAATAAGTTCACTATGGGGACTTCTGTCCAAAATTTAATCGAAAAAAGCAAGAAAAAGTGCTAAGTTCACTTACAGTTTAGTGCGAAGGCGACATAGCAAGCAACTTAACCTTCCCATCGCAAGTAAGCGGCAAGTAATAACTGTTTTAAGCGGATAAGCTGGATTTAATTTGGTTCACGACGGTGACTTGGCGGTTTGGATCTTCAAAATTATCACATTCAAGCACACAAATCAGCTGTATGACCACTAGGGTGGGACAAAAAATTTTTTTCTTGATTCCTGTATTCTAATAGCGACAGAAGGGCGCAAAATGGACTAGAAATGACATGTTTGAAATATTATAACTTTCGCATATGATTAACTGCCTCCGGATTTACTTCAAAGTTTTTGAAATTATGGTTATAGGAGGTAATTTCTAGAGCTTGAGTTATTAATTATACTCAGGATTTAAAATATTTTATAACGCCGTTTTACCGAACATATTGTTATTTTGCTAAATAAGGTCAATAAACCTCTTGTCGTTAGCTATTTGAGGCTTGAGGGGGGTCACCGATTGCACTTAGCGCGCCACATTTCTTGCGTCAGTTACACGGAAGCTAATGAAGTCGTAGGTTGTTTTTTGCTCGTTGTTACTATGGAAAGTACTCAAAACTCGACGAAATGTCTCCTGTTTGGTGAAATTTGTGACTTGAAAGAAAATATATTACCTTCTTATGAGGATATAATGAAGTTTTATGCCACTACATATCGCCACTACAAGTCAAGCTAGGAAATCTTTGAAAAGAAAATTCCAACAGCAAGAATCTTTGCGCAAGTATCAGGAAGTACGTAAAACTAGGCATCTTCTGTGCCACTTGGTGCACTTTCTACTTCTTTTTATTCCGGTGAGTCTAATCACAGCAACAGCGAGCTCGCACTGCATGCAAAAACTGATCCAGCTCCGCGGACTGGACTGCCACCGTTTCCATGGATTATTGTACTTGTGACAGATATGGAGTATCAAACAGAGCAGGGGCAGCTATCGCATCAGCAGTTCTGCAAGCCACTAACTCGACTGTACCAGGAATTGATCCCAATAAGCTACGCAGAGAACGAACGAAAACCAGCTGTTACAAAAGGAAAGCTACCTGAAGATTTAGCCAACAAATCCCCAGGTAAAATGTCTCATGCTAGATGGCTGATTCGAGCAAATCGTGTTCTTTGTGCCTACGTTTCAACAAAAACTCCATCTGAAAGTTTAATAATATTAGCAACCTATGTTGTTAAAGTTTACGCTCCGACTTGGTTCGCTATCAAGACTCATCTTACTTACAAGGATGGAGCACGACACCTGTGGAAGCTGATCTCTTCATCTAGGTACCTGTCTGCCAAACTTAAAACCAAAGTCGATCCTGTAATTCAAAGAAATGGTTATTTTGCCCATCCCGAGAATTTATTATTAGCAATGCTGACTGATCCGCTAAAACACATTCGTGACTTAGCTGCGCGACGATTACTGAAAGCTCGCCCCATTACATGGAACCGAATCTGTCTATTTGAAGTTCTGTAGATAAACCTAGATGCATCTTCCTACATAGATCTGATGGATTGGCAGCAAAATATCACCGAACCACCGATCTAAAAGAAATTAGCGACGAAAATTTACATTTGATAGTTGATCAAAAAGGTGAGGGTGAATAGCCTAGGCAGTTAAGACTGTCACAGAAGCTTCAAGTGCTTTGTGCAGCAAATTTGCAAAAGAAGGCTACATTAAAAACCAGTTAGCGTCTCGCAAAGATATGCCAAAATTTGACAGCAAGAAGGATTTTTTTGTGAATTAAAGGCAATAAATTAGATATAATTAGATAAGGTGCGGTATTTAATTTTCAAAATTAAACAAGTATGTTCTATAGGCTAGTGTTTTATTACAAGATATTATGTTAAAAACCAATTTTGATACTTCTTAAGGGAATTTCCTAAAAACCTTTTTTTGTATCTTTTTCTTAATTTCAAGGTCAATCCGGAGGTTGAAGATGATATCTGATCGCAACCATTTTTTGCATATCTAAGAATTTTTTGCATTAATACACCTTTTTATCACTATTACGTTTTAATATAAGACATTTTATTTTTCTCCATACATTCGTGACCCACCCTAATGACCACCCACAATCACAAAAACAAAAGCTATTTGCGCATGCGCATCCATGATGAAGCTGCGGCGGCCGACTGACTGATTTTTTTTTAGTTGTCAAGCGTCAAACCCGTCACGTTTCGTTCTACGCAAGATTTTATGGCTTTGGAATTTTCTACCAGTGTAGTCGTCGAGTGGCAGTTTGTAGTGGACTTTGATATTAGGATTTTCATTTTAGAACTTTTTGACCATCGTAATTGACTAAATTAATCAATTTTTTGACCAAAATTTTTGATTATTTACTTGCATTGCAATAATTCTTATAATCAATACTTAATTGTACTCTGGTAAGTACATACATCAATATTTTTTTGTGTCTTTTTACGTTAGGTAAAACAATTTGTGTTCTTCCTATTGTTGTTAATTCTCCTCCTGTTCGTGGTTGTTTGTTTTAAGGATCGTTTTTTATCGATTCTTTTATAGTTTCTGTTTCGCGATTGAAATTTAATTTTTATTATTAAGTAATTTACGTTATTTTTTATTTCACCCCTTTTTTTTTCTTTGGAACATTTTATAATTATTTCATAATTAGTATGCACTTGTAACTGATAATATTTAACGATTAGCCAATTGTTTATATTTTACTTACTTTAATCAATATTGACCAGATTAGTGCAATGGTTTTACTTATGTAGTCATTACGTTGACGGTTGATCACCTTTATCAGTAAACCCATGTATTTTCATTGAAATTGATAATTATTTATAATGAGTGATCCGGTTAAAATTCCTTGCCCTTACTGCCCCGGTTCGTCAAGGTTATACGTACCTCGTGGCTTACAGGTACATATAGGCCATATGCACAAGGACATGCCCCTGCCGCCAATGCCGTCTGCGGCAGCCCTTTGAAAGCATTTTAAATGTCAGCCTGGAGAGCAATCAGTGGTTGCAGGCAGCTCTGCCGATTCGGTACGGTGTGTTGGGTGTTCGCAGGGTATGCGATATCGCTTTGCCGGCATTCTTGGCTTCAGCACGGGGAGTCACAGAACTCGTTGCTGGAATTCTCTCCCGTGGAGGCAATGAAGTTAGTATCCCACTGGAGGAGGAGGCTTTAGTTGCTTGGTTGGCTGCCTTCCCGGGTGAGAGGGTGCCAGATGATCCAGAGAGACAGCGATCCTGGGACGAGATTGGTTGTAAGGCGGTAGTGAAACACCTAACTGAGGGAGCGGAGGGAGTGGAACTGGCAAGGCTCAGAGCAGTCTCTGTTCCAGAATCGGGGGCGTGGTTACATGCGCTGCCATCGCCCAATTTGGGCACGCTGCTAGATGATGACTCTTTGCGGGTGGCTGTTGCTTTTCGGTTGGGCTGCAATGTCTGTCAACCACATGTATGCATTTGTGGTTCAACTGTGGAAGCTAATGGCCATCACGCACTGAGTTGTCAACGCTGCGTTGGCAGATTTCCGCGTCACCATGCCCTAAATGATATTATACGCAGAGCTCTAATTTCGGCCAACGTTCCCTCCATCCTAGAGCCGCCCGGCCTGAGCCGTTCAGATGGGAAAAGACCAGATGGTATTACCATGGTTCCCTGGCAAAAGGGTCGCTCCCTCAGTACTTTCGCACCCTCTCATTTAAACAGGACCACACGAGTGGCAGGGGCAGCGGCAGAATGGGCAGCCTGTCAGAAACACGTTAAATACACGGCGATGGGACAATCGTATATCTTTGTTCCCATCGCATTTGAAACGGCGGGTCCCTGGGGTAGAGAAGGTAGGGAGTTGATTCGGGAGATTGGCCGGAGACTGTCAGCTCGTGGTGGTGACTCCCGCTCTGGCTCCTACCTGGTCCAGCGTCTGTCCATTGCCGTCCAGCGCGGCAATGCGGCCAGCTTGATGGGGACGTTTGGCCCGGGTCAGATTCAGGGCGGGTTATTTAATTGACGAAACTTACGTGGATCTTAAATTTTTGTTTGTTATTTTGACATGTTTTATTTATATTAAATTTTGGTTTATTAATTTTAAAAAGCCAAGAAATTATGATTTAAAAAGGCCAAGAAACTTTCGTTACAGATAAATAAATGTAAAAAAATATATAAAAAATATAAATATCTAAACAGGTGTGTGTAAAGTGAGTGAACACGACTCCAATAGAGTGCGCTCGGTCTGTCCAATGCCTTACCGTTTTGTATCAAGTACCAAAGAGAAGAATTTTCATTTCGGCTCACGCAAGAGGTCAAAT